>JAFIRS010000717.1:170000-573970 GCA_018342105.1 Gonioctena quinquepunctata | reverse complement strand
AGGTTTTCACGATGTTTCGAATGTGAACACTGTATTCAGACGATTGCAGATACAAACATTCGAAACATCGTGAAAACCTTTTCAAGAACATTAAGACGATGGACGTCTGAAACGCGAGTAATCAAGTGACCACATCTTCTACAACCTTTAAAGGGTATTGTAATTTATTAACAGTAAAAATTGGATATATCGTGATATTTATCGAAATTGTACTTTATACAAATATCAATATTGTTCATTTTTTTATAATAGGTATTAAATTAAGAGTGATCAACTGAATCAGTAAAACAACAAATGAACAAACATTTATTTATATATATATATATTCATTTGAAACATTTAATTTTTTTAAACAACTGAGCAAGAGGCAAGTCGTCCAACGCTTCCAAATCTGTGCGTGACATTGCCTCTAATAATATAGCACCAATATGACCACCTACTTCACTGTTTCCGGCTCAGATCAATAAATAACCATAGATAGGCCTGATGCCACGTAAACAACCTATGCGTTGATGCACACATAAGTTTTTTTTTTTTTATTGGTGCCCCTTTTTACCCATTTAAAGCACGCCTCAGCGTGTTCAAATCGAACTTTAAAAAACGCGCGTTTTTTAAAGGTAACCATGACAACATCAACAAATCGAGAAACGTGAAGTCTAAATGACAAATTTTTGATTATTGATCTGACAGGAGTACCTTGTAACGTCAAAATATTACTCACAATTCGTTCATTTATATGTGCTCCTCCATCCATTTGATGAACTTTTCATATTCTTTTTTATATATATCATTGGATTTTCGCGGTATTAACCGCGATTCTGCCTCACTATTCAAAAAATCGATATTAGAATAATTCATTTTTGAGCTCTGGTGACAACAAATATTGATCTTTGGTAACAAATTGCAAATGAATGTTTTTCTCATTTCCATGACAACGAAAGGTATACAGATGTCACATCACGAATTCAACCTTCTTGCATTATTAGTTCCTATTTCTATTATTTGTAGTAATAATACCAGTATATATGATTTCAAAGTGCACCAATAAAAAAAAATAACGTAAAGTATTCGTGGATAACTGGTCTTAAAAACACTTGCTCTATTTCGAGCACTCCGGCTGCGCCGTCGTGCTCGAAAAATCGCGCGTGTTTTAAAGCCCTTTTTATCCACTTATACTTTAATATACTATTTTTTCAGCCATGTGACTCAAGAAATTGATATTTTAATGGATTGGACACCACAAAATTCGCCCAACCGAAATCTTGTACTCAGTGAGATGAGGTAATATCACAAAGAATTTTCAACTATCCACATTATAAAATTAAATAAAAAAAAATTATTGTATGTAATATAAAGAAATGTATTGACACATATTTTATGTTTCAGTTCTTCTGCATCATCAACTACCAGATTCTCAGAAGTTATGACCATAGAGACTTCTAAAAAGAGGTATATAATTTCCTAGCCAAATACTGGCATCTGAAATAATGTATTTTTTTTTCAGATCTCCGTCATCATCAACTTCATCTGCCCCTGAAAAGGTTGATGCCATGAGAAACTTGGATGCTGATTTGTTTAAAATGAGGTAAAATTCAATGATAACCAATTAGAATTCAAACTATGTAATTTAAAAATCAGCTGTGCTGGGTCACTTGACAACCGGCTCGGGCCCCGGGAGAATGAGCTTGATTTGAAATAAAACATTTTTAGGGCTGAACAAAGTCAATTTGATTGGTAAATTCAACAGTCAATTTACCGGTCAATTGACCAAGTGAAATATTTGACACGAGTCAATTGAGCAGTCCTGCACCAAATGCGGGTTGTCCCAGTCAAAGTCCTGGTGAGCGGCCGTCTCGGACAGTACCTGGAGAAAAATTAAACATTCGTAGCTCCAAACTGGGTGGAAAGCTCCAACTGCCGACTTAATTTGGTTTTTTTGTTATGTTTCTCCCTGCCGAATTTAGTTCTAATCCATCGAATAAATTAAATGGCAAAGTTTTGAACTTTGCCATTTTTTTATTGGACAGATGTGAGTGGGAGAAATAATTTTGACAGTTCGGAAACGGTTTTCAGGGACTTTCAAATGACATATTGCAAGTTAAGTTTGGTGCGCTATAGTTTCTGTCAATTTTTAAATGTGATACTTCCATTTGACAGATGACAGCCAAAAACTAATGGTCGCATTTGGTAAAGGAACTGTATCTTCATACCAAATGGCTCGGCAGTTATCATGAAAGATTACAGACAGACAGACTTCACTCTGGAAATGGTCTCAATCATCTCGGGGAAACTCGAAACGGATATCTCGATTTTTACTTGACCGGCCTCCCCAGTGGTCAAGTAATGTAATTGTGCGGAAAAAAACAAGATATCGACGGAAATATCCATTTTGAGGTCTCCCGAGACGATTGAGACCATTTCCAGAATTAAGTCTGCCTGTCTGTCCGTAATCTTCCACGAAAACTACCGATCTGTTTGACCAGTCCAGCTGAAATTTGGTATGAAGATACAGTTTATGCCCCGAATGCGACCATTAGTTTTTGGTTGTCATCTGTCAAAAGGAAGTATCACTATTGAAAAAATGAAAAACTATAGCTCACCGAACTTGACTTTCAATAAGTCATTTGAAAGCACTTGAAAAACTGTATTCAGAACAGTCAAAATTATTTATTCAACTGACATCGATCAAAAATAAAAAAATGGCGCTGAGTTCAAAATTTTGCCATTCAATTATTCAAAATCTATCCGATGGATTAGAACTAAATTCCCAGGAGCAACACAACAAAAAATCAAAATAAGTCTAAGGTTGGAGCTTTCCATCATTTCCGAGTCTGGCTCTACGAATGTTTAATGTTTCTCCTGGGCCTTACCATCCGAGACGATGGCCGCTCACCCGGGCTTTGACAAGAACAACCTGCGTTTGGTGCAGGAACGCTTAAATGACAGAGGTCAAATATCTCACTTGGTTAATTGACTGCTAAATTGACTGTTGAATTAACCGATAAAATTGACTTATTACAGCCCTAAAAACGTTTTATCAATGTTTTATTTTAAAATAACCCCATTCTCCCGAGGTCCGTGCCTGTCAAGTACCGGGATGTCAAACAGCTGATTTTTTTTCTGCACGATTACAATACTTGACCACTGGGGGTGGCGGACAAGTAAAAGTAAGCTTCACATAGTTGTATCATGATTTTTTCAGATCTCCCGCATCATCAACTACCTCTACAGCTTCTGAAACAATAAACTTTAATGCTGATTTGTTTAAAATGAGGTAAAAAACTTTTAGATAACCTACTAATTTTTATTCTGGATAATACTAAACAATTTGGAATTGGAATTTTTTCAATACATACATAATTTTGAATTATCGTTAAAAACAATGTATGTGAAATATAACTCCTGGAATCTCAGTTCTGAAACAGTTGAAAATAATTGAAAGTAATAATTTTGCATAAAATCATTCCAAATCAATCTAGAAACATACTGGTTGTATAAATATGGCTCAACAACACATCAGTAAAAGTACTGTCAACTGCAACACTGGTATTTCATTAATTGAACTTGGTCAGTGAAAAAATTTCTCCTCCGAAGTAATTTCAATTAGGTGTAATAAATCAATGCTTAAATTAAGATAGTATGTATATTTGTGAACTAGACATTTTATGACATCCTAAAGGTTTTTTGGTATCATATTTCAAAGTAAATTCTAATGCAAATTCCGAATTGAAATTCAAAATCTATACTTTGAGTAGCAACTTGTTATTAGTCAAATCAAAACTGAAATGATGTATCTTTGTTTCAGATTTCCTGCATCATCAACAACTTCAACTGCTCCTCCTGAAATGGTTGATGCCATGAAAAACTGAAGAAGAAGAACTCAGTGATATAGAATCATTTATTGTCAGTGAAGGTTATATACCCACAAAAATATGGAACTTAACACAACATGTGTTGATGAAATTGTTGCATACACGTCAGGATTTGTAGTGAAAAAATTAAAAAAACCATAATGTGTAACAATTGCATCGCAATTTTGGAGGATAAAGAAGTTCATTCGAAATTACAATTGAGAAAGGCATATGGTAGAATGATTAGTGCCTCAAATTTTGTGATTAATATATGTAATCAGGGGAAAAGACATTGAAGTTTATGAAAGCCAAATTGAATTTATTTTCCAATAATATCAATATTGTTAACATTTTGACTCTGAGGTACTTGAATGATTTACCAAAAGATGTTTTAAAAAATTTTGGTAACCATTTCTTTGAAGAGGAGCCTTTGTCAAATCATGGTTATGCACTAGCAAAATCAATACTTCGTATTTTCTTCAAAATCCGAGTGTACCATGAATTGTCAATAAGGACTGATAAGGAAGAAAGGGTCAGGTCTGTCTTGACAAAAACAATTTTATTGAAAAGTCAATAGTTTAATAGGTTATATATGCCAAGGGATGTCCTGATAAAATCAGGAAAGCTCACTGTAAGCTAACCCCAAACTATAGGGGTTAGCTTACAATGAACTTTCCTGATTTAATCAGGGCATCTCTTCGCACATGCATAAACTCCCCGAGCTTAGCTCCTAGAATTGAAATTGGAATAATATGTTTAGCTGGTACTTTGGTAGAATTTCCAGTTTTTTCTTTGTGTTGTTCAATCTAGCTTATGCCTGAGGCTTTGCCCACTTCCCATTATGTCATTTGGGTGACGACTATTACAAATTCATTGACCTCTCTCCTCCCATTTAGAGACATAATTTTCAAATAAGGTTGAACACTATTTATTTATTTTTTACAAGAGATCCAAAACACCAATTTTCATGACCTTAAGTTTAAAACTAACTGAACCGTGATAAAAAATTCTAAACACTGAAACTCTTATTTCTTTATTTGTAAAAAACGATCTGAAATACCTATTTTTAAGACCCCAACTTAAAAACTAACGGAACCTCTATACAAACTTGCAATCCCCATTTCACCCCTTTAGGGGTTGAATTTACAAAAACACAAACACGTATTTCTTCATTTGCACAAATACCTCAAATATCAATTTCTATGACCCCAACCTAAAAACTAACATTTCATCTAGAAACTTTTAACCCCTTGAAGGTTAAATGTAGCTGCATAAAAAGCAAAATCTTTTTTCATATTTTATGTTTATTTGGTGCATACAAATTGTTGAGTGTTAGGCATACAATGATGTGCAACACTGACATGATATTTATTCCCAATGTTTATTATTTTTTTTGTTCAAATGATTTTTGACTATAATAGGGTAATAACCTGTTGAGCTTTTGATAATAAAGGATTGTTCCTAGATCAATTCTGCATATTGAGAGTAGCAGAAATGTAAACATTTCTATTGTCCATCTCTCTTATTATTCAATACATACATCCAAAAAACTGAATTTTATACTTGATTAATTTTCTTTATAATAAAATATTTAAAAATATACATATATTGTTTACTTTGTGTTATGCAAATAATTTATCTGCAATAAAGCTGTTCTCCAAACTTCGAGAGGTTTTGGCCTGCAGTGCTAAAGACATTTGTAAAATGCACAGCTATGAATTCACGCAGACTTCTTGTACAAGCTATACCTAATACTCTGAGGAGGTGACGTCATATTTTACTACTTTCATGCCATCTAGTCCTCTACTTTTCTTGCCGTGTGAACCCCCATATAGTTATTATTTTGAGTTGAAATTAAGAATACAAAAAATTAAGACAAGCTTTTATATAAATGCACTAAAAAGGAAAAAATAATTTCTTCAATTGTTTGACCTAGGTTATTCTCTGAGTAGCGGATTCAAAATCTTACCGCGCAAAAATACCTATTTAATATTCGCGGCAAGCTTTTGAATCTGCTACTAACAGAATAATCTAGGTCAGACAAAGACATTATTTTTTCCTTTTCAGTGCATGGGTATGAAAGCTTGTCCTAAAAATTTCTTTTTAATCCTTTTTATTAAATTCTTTCTAGTCATTCATGTAATCTGTCATCTTATTGAATTCTGACAAAAATTGTTAATCTCCGACCTCAAAAAAACCCACATACCAATTTTGAATGAAATCGGGCCATAATAACAAAACACGTCGCCATCTTGGAGCCGTCATCTTGAATTCATGGATTTTGACGCAAAAAAATCATGAATCTCCGACCTCAAAAAAACCCACATACCAATTTTGAATGAAATCGGGCTAATAAAACCGTCGCCATTTAGAGCCACCATCTTAAATTTATGAATTTTGACAATAAATTCGTGATCCCTGTCCCCGAAAACCCCCACATACAAATTTTGCACAGAATCGAACCATAATCACAAAACTCGTCCGCCATATTGATTTTTCTCTAGCAAACATTCAGTAATGCATTGTTACCGGAATTATGAACACCTTCCAAATTTCACGTCAATCGGACAACTAGAAGTGGATTGAAATTCACTTACAAGATTTGAACTAAACATACATACAAATGTGTAGTTAAATAAAAGCTTGTAATGAAAGAAATCAGCCGCCATTTTTAATTTCCATGATAAGTTTTTAATCCGCGACTCATAAAATACTTAGATGACGATTTTTAGTCTAAATCAGACAATAATAAAATTGCAGCCGTCATTTTGAATTTTGTCATGAAATTTGTTATAGGTGATTTAGAGAATACCTTTAGTGTTGAATCGGACCATAAATGATAGATTTTGTTTTTAATTTCGAATTTTCATCATATAAAAATACCAAATTGTATTTCCATGGATTTATTTTTGCTTGCATGACAAATTTCAAGTAAATCGGACATTTGAAAGTTTTTTTTTATATTGATAACAAACATACTCTTGTACACAAGTGAACCCTCAATTGAAGTGTATTAAAAATACTGTTTTGAATCCCTTAGAACGGCACGGCACTGTGCAAGAGATGTTTTGTTTTGGTTTGTCTCGCATATATACAAAACATTACACGTCCCGCCGAAATTATGTTCGCATCAAAACATTGCAAGGTAAATTTAGCATCGGGCCTATCTATGTTTACTTATTGATCTGAGGTTTCCGGCCATACAAGTACAGTAAGCAGTACAAATGCTTTCATCCTTTTCAATTATGTAACAAACATCTGAAGGTTTTTAATTTGCCTTTTGTGAATACTTGACCTGAAAAAAAGTTATGTTGATTAGAAAGAACTATTATGAAAGTTGAGAAGTAATCTTCTTAAATATCAAATCAATGTCTCTTATAATAAACAAATGTGGCAATAAACATAATAGATCAGATCAGAATTATAAATTGCTTCTTATGTATTATTATTCCTAATTTATAATAATTCACTTCGATGATTCAAGATTTGCAACTGTACATGTACCCATTAGAAAAAACCTGCTGCCTAGGAAAAAACATACTAGACTAACTAAAATATATGAATGATTCTGAATTTTTGTTCTCACCTTCACAATGAAGCCAGATTCAAAATATGTATGGGTTCTAAACTTGTATAGGGCTTCATCTGCCTTTGGGAAACTTGAGTAGAAAGCAAATACGAAATAATATCCATATTCGTAACAGGATGAGCACCAACAATTGAACAATTCAGTGTAAAAAGGATCTAAATCACTGATCAATCCTCAACTTCATTTTATACCTGTAACAAATACATTGATAAAAATGTAAACAGAAGATGGGGATGTATTTTCAAGCATACCGTTCACCAAAGCCTCTGCTTTTCAACAATAGTGTCTTCAGGTAATCACTCTCCATCTGAATATTATCAATTAACAACACAAAAGCTGCGAAAATAACCAAAAATACACTTTTACAAGCCAAAAGTGCACGCTGACAATGATGTTCTTATGGCGATTATCAGTTTGTGTGCCAACAACCGCCATATTGGGTCACGTGGTATGGATTGCCTAATTGGATTTGAATGAAACTTTCGAGAGGTTAATGGACACTTATAGACCAGGAGATGGTGACACAAAATATTAGGTCATTTGTACCAATATGGCGGTTCTTCAGGGGTCTAATTACGGAATGACAAAAAATAAAATGATAGTCATAGCGCTGGTACCGGAGGCCTAATCGCGTGGGCGTTAATCGAACGTGTCGGATAAATAACGAGTGTCGAACGATTTGTTCCACAAAAATGCTTGTATTTTCCGATGGTCGATAAAAAAAGAAGTAGATGGTATCGTAATACTTCTCTGGTGTGACTTACAGCCCGCCATACCGACGAGAATACATTAATTAAAAAAAAAACAATTCAACCATTTGTACCAGGCTAATTTTTGCGCAGCTAATCATCGTCGAGTAGCCATTCACGGAAATCACCTTGCCATACTTTTCCAACGGTTCCCAATGGCCGCCATACCACCACAAGGGAGTCAATTTTTTTTTTCGCTAAACGATTTGTACCAGCCTAAAACTTTTTTAATAGTTCTCTGTATGATCATAAATAGAAGTCTGATCATGCTATACCTGTGGGAGGTGGCGAATATGTACAATATTTTTTCAAAATTCTAAGATTTTATTCGTAATTCGAACGATTTGTACTAGTATGGCACTAATTTTTCCTGTAAGTTTGAGGTTTAACGATTATAAATACAAAATTTCAAACACCTAGGTGGCGGAAATCTTGTCTTATAACCAGATGTTTTGTCGTACAATATTGTACGGCCACCGGCGCTCGAAAGATTTCTCGAATTGTAGAGGTCTTGGCTCATCGTGTTCGTAAGACATAATACATGGTTTCAAGATTGTATTGGTTGTCGACATATCAGAGCGAGTGTGGCAGCTCCAGCCCCCTGGTCACGGTATAGGCTTATTTTTCAACACAAAAAAAATAATTCAGAAAATTATTTTTTCGAGTCTACCACTTTGGATAAGTACAGTGTAATTTTCCCAAAGCATTTTTTTTTCAAGTTTGGAAAATTTGAAATGCCATACTGTTACAATTCATTCCAATTTTTTTTTCTTTTTCATATCTTGTCGAGTGTAACAGACTTTCGCCCCATAGTAACAGTATGGGATAATTTTTTTTAGGTTGAATTTTATCCAAACGAACCGAATACGATGATGCCATACTGTAACAAATGATTTTATGTCTTATACCTTGAAAACGTGTCGAAAAACCAAGTTTTTCAAGTGTGGCGCCACTTTTTCCCTCTACTAAAAGTATGGCAAATATAATAATGGTCACATTGTATCATATAATTTCCAAAAATCCAAATGCCATACTGGTACAAATCGTCAAATTTTTTTTTTTTTAATATCTTGGCTTAAGTCCGATAGTCGCCCGCCCCATGGTTACAATCTGGAATAATTTTTTTTAGGTAGAATTACATCCAAACGAACAGAATACAATGATTCCATGATGTAAAAAATGATTTTACGTATTTTACAGTCGTATTTTCAAAACGTGTCGATAAATAAGTTTTTCAATTATGGCAGCACTTTTTCCCCCAACTAGACGTATGGGAAATATAATAACGGTCACATTTTATCAAATACTTTCCAAAAATCCAAATGCAATACTGGTACAAATCGTTTTGCGAAAAAAAAATACTCCTTTGCGGCGGTATGGCGGCCATTTGGAACAGTCAGAAAAGTATGGCATGGTGTATTTCGTGAATGGCTACTCGACGATGATTAGCTGTGCAAAAATTTTCAGGCTAATTTTTGCACAGCTAATCATCGTCGAGTAGCCATTCACGAAATATACCATGCCAACAAATGGTTGAATTGTTTTTTTTTATTAATGTATTCGCGTCGGTATGGCGGGCTGTACACCGGAGAAGTATGGCATTACGCTACCGCCTACTTCTTTTTTGATCGACTATCGGAAAATACAAGCATTTTTGTGGAACAAATCGTTCGACACTCGTTATCTATCCGACACGTTCGATTAACGCCCACGCGATTGGGCCGCGGATACCAGCGCTATGACCATCATTTTTTTTTGTCATTCCGTAATTAGACCCCTGAAGGACCGCCATACTCGTACAAATGACCTAATATTTTGTGTCACCATCTCCCGGTCTATTAGTTTATCAAAATTGAAATGAAAATCAACAGCAAAACTTACCGGTGGAAAGATCTCGGATGGTTCTCGATGAATTTATCTTCACAGGATATGCACTTTCGAACCATGATTATTATGAACACAACCACAAAAACCGTTTTTGAACTGAACTGGGAGGTTAATGGTTAATCAACAGGACGGGAAGACGGGAAGTAAAAAAAGTGGTTTAAATTTCAAATGAAAAGGTCTTATGCTCAAATATAGAAGAGTAATTTCTCCAATTGGGAATTCAAAATTAGATGCAGCGCCAGAGTGGCAAACATTCAAACCAGACAAAGTTACATTGTTTGTCTGTTTTCTCAGAGGTTATACACTTGTGTTCGGAGTTTTTCTGAAAATCTTTCCATTTGGTATAATTTCCCAGTTTTTTTGTGTAGTAATATTCATTTCAAGACTCTAGTGAAGTGGTGTATTTAAATCTCAAGACTATTATTTGCAAAAACTCTCTTTGAAGGAGACAAAGTATGCTCTGAATTGCTTGCAAAAAAAATATTTTTCGAAGTTTCTGGACAGTGAAGTCATCGGGAATTATTTTGAAGAAATGTTACACGTTATTATTTGTGAATGTTCGAATTGAAAATAAAACTAACAAAAACAGTTTTTTTTATTTCATTTAAAACAAACAAGATGGTGTGAAAATGTGTCCTTATCACCTAGATACACATATATAGTCACTCTTTTTCCATACTGTATAAATAATCTTCGGTATGTCGAATAATATCTCTTTTTTCTCTTCTTAAGTATTTTTTTTTTCTTCTCAACTCTCGTCAAAGGTTTTCTTGGCCACACACGATTCAGGAACATTTGGAGAAGTAACTGTATTATTCGTCAAGAGCCCGTCGTCTGTCTATAGACTCACTCAATCCTAGATTACCCAGCAAACATGTTACGCGTGGGTCTCTAGAGGCACTTTAAAAACAGACAGACAGACAACATAAGCGGGCCATAATCATGATACTTCGTCGGCCCGGCTAGCCCGTGTCGCGACGGCCATCAGTAAGCCTCCAGACTACCACCCGCATTATTACATAGCGGGACTTCAGCGGATAGACAAAGTTAAGATGAACTGATATTGCATGGTACAAATTACGGTGCGATTGCGGGTATCCTACTAATCAAGAGCGTCATTCCACTGTTGGAATTTCATTAATGATCTATGCAAATATACAGGGGTGACCAATTCAAAATGCAGTACATGGAAGTATAGGTTATCTTGGAAGGCAATGAGCATGAGGACGGTTTCAATGAAAACAAAATGGCCCATATAAGCGCCTAAGAACAATCTAGCATTATATCTTCGAGAACAGTGAAACTTCAATGAAGATAGAGCATTATTATACACAATGAATTCACCAAACATTCAGAATCGACTGATTCATGAACTAGATATATACAATTAACTATTTCCACTCTCTGAAGCCACTAACTGTAGAGGATTTCTGAAACTGTAGAGCCAGATTGTTCCTATTTACCTAAACAGACAACTTATTCTCCATTTCAACCATTTTTATTGTATCTCAAATGGTTTCCAAGATACTCATCCATATTTCCCAAATATTGCATTTTAAACTGGCCTGGAAAAATATTTCACCGAGTAGATAGAATGACAACACACAAATCTGAAAAAATTCTCGGCACTGAAAAATAAAAAATACCCGATTTGACATCCTACACGAAGTCAGCAGTAGGGCCAACTGCCAACATGATATTCAGTAATGCCAATGTTTCATTTTCATTATCAGGGCCGGATTTAGAGGTCCAGAGGCCTCGGGGCAACAAAGGAGCAGAGGCCCCCTCGCCCCAAATTATTTTCCAAATATAGATCAATGATTTCTGTTAATATTTGAGATTAATATAATCAAATAATCATGTATGTACAAAGTTCTGTAGGTAAAGGTAAAAGAGCAAAAAAAAATATCAAAGGAAAAGATGTTTACTAGTGTTTACTAGTTGGAATTTGAAAGATTTACCGCTCATTCATGTTTGCTGGGTAGTCTGCACCAGTAGGTTACATTCATTTTCTCACGGAAAATGATAAAAACTCATTCCAGTACAAGAGTCACATTGAGGTATACAACAATAATGATTTGAACAAGAATCACTCATTTTTTCACTCGAGGACGTACAATAGTCAACAGAATATTCACCAGGTAAACAAGAATTTCATTAAATGTCAACAATCACAAGAGATTCGACAAGTTTTAGGTATACAATGGCTAAAATCATATTATAAACATTAATGTTTGAAAAAGTAAACAATGTAAGTATGTATAAGTTTCCAAAATCGATACCAGAGAGAGTATCCCTTATTTTGAATTCCCAATAGTCTATGAAATTTCAAGTTATCAATAGACTGCAGGAAAGTTAACATACAATAACTGTAGCATACACATACTCATATCATGAAGATAAAAACAGCTCATGTGTAGATTTGACAAATAGGGACCTCCGAAACTTCATTTTAGTGAAAACATGTGTTTTTCACTATGTTCTGTTAGGTTAAAAATATTTTTTCAGATATTGGCATTAGAAATATTATCTGTGTGCCTCTAGTGACTCAACTGAAAGCTGCATGGAAACCACACTGGGTGGATTATGATTATGCTCTGTCATGATGGATCACAATCGATCTGGACTGACTACGTCTGAACTGTCAGCTACTGAACGTCAAAAGTCGTCCTCAGATATCTTCAAAATTAGCCCTTAGAGGCGTGGGGAGAATCTTGCCAGCAACAATACAAATGTCCCCAGAATAACGATAACAATTAACATATTAGAATACGTTTTTCTATATTTATAAATTGAAGATTCATATATGAGGATGACATTGAGTACTGGAAGATAATTGAATATATATAAATAAATATAAATATATTCAGAGATATTTAAAATCAATTTAGTCAGCTCAAGAATATCCATAGAATTCCCATGAAATTTGAATAGTGTTTAAAAACGAATCTAATGTTGGTACAGTTTTAGTCAAATTAAAATATAAAAATTTAGGTATTTTTTTTAAATATTTGTGTGTTTATGCAAATTTTTTGACAGCGCCAGAGTTGCATAAATTCAAACCTCTGTTTTCTAAGAGGTTATACACTTGTGTTCGGAGTTTTTCTGAAAATATTTCCATTTGGTATAATTTTCCAGTTTTTTTGTGTAGTGTTATTCATTTCAAGACTCTAGTGAAGTGGTTTATTTAAATCTTAAGATAATACCATTTGCAAAAACTCTCTTTAAAGGAGACAAATTATGCTCTAAATTGCTTGCAAAAAAAATCTTTTTCGGAGTTTCTGGACAGCTTAGTGAAGTCATCGGGAATTATTATGAATTATTTTGAAGAAATGTTACACATTATTATTTGTGAATGTTCGAATTAAAAATAAAACTATCAAAAACGTCATTTTTATTTTATTTAAAACAAACAAGATGGTGTGAAAATGTGTCCTTATCACCTAGATACACATATATAGTCACTCTTTTTCCATACTGTATGAATAATCTTCGGTATGTCGAATAATATCTCTTTTTTCTATTCTTAAGTCTCTTTTTTTCTTCACAACTCTCTTCGAAGGTTCTCTTTTTCACTTTTTTTCTTGGCTACACACGATACAGGAATATTTTGGGAAAAAACTGTATTCTTTTTCAAGATCCCAAGAGCCCGTCGTCTGTCAGACTCACTCAATCCTAGATTAGTCTGCACCAGTAGGTTACATTCATTTTCTCACGGAAATGATAAAAACTCATTCCAGTACAACGGGATCGTTTTGTCCAAGAGTCACATTGAGGTACACAACAATAATGATTTGAACTAGATTCACTCATTTTTTCACTCGAGGACGTACAATAGTCAACAGAATATTCACTAGGTAAACCAGAATTTCATTGAATGTCAACAATCACAAGAGATTCGACAAGTTTTGAGTGTACAATGCTAAAATCTATAACCATTAATGTTTCGAAAAGTAAACAATGTGTCCTTAAAACCTAGATATACATATATAGTCACTCTTTTTCCATACTGTATGAATAATTTTCGGTATGTTGAATAATGTCTCTTTCTTCTCTTCTTAACTCTCTTTTCTTTCCTCACAACTCTCTTTGAAGGTTCTCTTTTTCACTTTTATCTTGGCCACAGACGATACAGGAGAATTTTGGGAAGGGACTGGATTCTTCTTCAAGAGCCCATCGTCTGTCTATAAACTCGCTCAATCCTAGATTAGTCTGCACCAGAACGTTACGTTCATTTCCTCATGGAAAATGATGAAAACTTATACCAGTACAACGGGATCGTTTTGCCCAAGAGTCACATTGAGGTACACAACAATAATGATTTGAACTTGACTCACTCATTTTTTTACTCGAGGACAAACAATAGTCAACAGGTAAACAATAATTTCATTAAATGTCAACAATCACAAGAGATTCGACAAGTTTTAGGTATACAATGGCTAAAATCATATTATAAACATTGATGTTTGGATAGTTTCCAATATCGATTGGTTTTCAACAAAAACATCGTAAGAGACAAAAGTAAAATTTTACAGGAAACTATTTTTTCTTATACTGGCTTTATTTCAATACTCAAAATAGGTGGGACTCCATTTAATTCTCCGAAAAATCGTTCAAGTGAATAAAATCCAGTGCAAGTTGGTATTTTCATTGAATATTGTTGCATATGATAGTTTGTCAAAACATTTTCAAAGTTTCTTCGATTTGGATCTGTTGCTTAAGATACTCATGAGATGTTTTGTTGGTATCAGATTCGATATCTTGGACAGAAACAAAGCGTAATCTCGCAATATAACGTCATGCAATTTTTAGGTTAAGTTCACTCCATTTTGCAGTGATCGTTATTAGGTTTTTACGTGTTACATCGTTCTATCATCATGGGAATAAAATATCGTAAGCGACAGAAACATAATAGTAACCGACAAGATTTTCTGGCATTTACGATCATCTGTCAGTAGCATATTGTCATAAATGTCCGCACACCGTAGAGTACCTACATTATTTAATTCCATTTTTAAACTGGTCAAGGTAATGTTATTTTTCGGAACATGCCTTGTTTTATTATGTCAAAGTTTCATTGTAAAAAACACCAAATACGAATTTATAAAAAAAGCTTTTGAAGGTTCGATCGGGGAGTTAGTTTCCAGTCGTGCCTAAAATAAGATAACATAATAAAAGAGATGAATTTATTCTTGTTCCTATTTAAATAAATGTTGTTTTTCTATAAAAGTGTTCCAATCAATGAAGGATCAGAATCTTCATAGCTAGTCGTGAACAACCCCAATTCACGACAATATATGGCGTTTAAAATAAAATATAGCAATTATTGGTATTTTGTTGGAACCAAACTGGCGCTTACGATAATGATTTCAAGCACTTATCTCAAAGATGAGCATAAATAATATGTTGAATCGCGCGTAGATTATCATAAGTAACAATTTGGTTGAAAAATCCAATTTTCAACAAATTTGTTGCTTACAATGTTTTGTCAAAAACCCATCGATATGTTAATATTGACGGTTTCTCATTAATATAAAATAAATACTACCTACTGAACCATATGAAAAGAAACTCACATTTTTTGAGGTGTTCTAACTGGAGGCTTCCGATGAATGATGGGCAAGGCACCAAACTTCAAATATCTTTTACCACCAGGTTTCTTAATGAAGTCTTCTTTGGTGAAATGATCTGAGCGAACAAATTTACCAATGGCATCTACATCCTACAACTCCAGAAGAGATGACCACTGAGTTCTCCTAGGTTCTGCAGGTTCTTACATTGATATCAGGTTAATAAATTGCATAGGTATTCACTTCTCAAAATGGAATGAAGTGATTTGTTTGAAAATATGAACAAGATGTTCATAAAATCAGATGTGTTTCCCTTTCCAACAGGAATGAAGTGGTTTCAAAATTTTACAATGAATATACACAATCGTAACCTTAAAAAGGCGAGAAGGAATGAATGGCAATTGGATTTGAATGAAACTTTTGAGAGTTTAACTTGGTTAATGGACACTTAGTTTATCAAAATTGTAATGAAAATCAACACCAAAACTTACTGCTGGAAAGATCTCGGATGATTATGGATGAATTTCTCTTCACAGGATATGCACTTTCGAACCATGATTATTAATTATTATAAACACAATCACAAAAACAGTTTTTGAACTGAACTGGGAGCTTAATCAACAGGACGGGAAGTAAAAAAAGTAGTTTGAAGTTCAAATCGACACTTAAAAATTCCTAAAGTCATTTCCGACCCAAACGAACGACACTGAATGTTCTAAAAATTTGATGACAAGTGACATTTATTCTTGATTCGTCGAAAAATGTTTGAATGTCTCTAGAAAAAAAAAACAAGTGAACGTTGGTTCCGCATGCGCACAGCTAAAATGCTTAAGTGAAAAGGTCTATTTATCTGAAACCGAACTTTGAATAGTTACAATCTAATGTAGACCTTTTTTGTTCGATCGTTAATTGCAGATTCAGTAATCCAGTCCATTTTGAGAATTTCAAAATTCAATATAAATAAATTTACCTAACTTAACCTGCCCAACAAAAATGGAGTCCATATTATAAATATCCATCGTCAATAACTGAAACTCTTCGACGCATTCTGAAGACTGAAACAATCATTTATAAATTAAGCTGGATTTATAGTTAGACGGACTGTAAACGTAACAAACGGACTGTAAAATATTATTAAATTTATAAATCGACGGAACGGAATTTATGCGCATGGGTAGAAGATAGTGACATTCAACATAACCTACACATTATACGAATCATAAACAGCCTGGTTTGGATTTGTATTATATTCTAAATATTTATCTATGCTTCGTTTTCTGTGTCACGATGGATTATGAAATACATGAAGGTATGCAGGGTTATTATATATATAATACTGACAGGGTTGCGGCGAAACCTCCATTTTGATGACGTCTGATGTGTGCCAGAATCGCCAACTTTATAGAACTTATTTTCAAATTTCGAAGAGTAACAAAGATGAACATTCAAGATGAACAAGGATGAATACAATAAAAACCTAAATAATTAGTATATGTTGGCCGCAGTGGCACACTTTCCTCACCTTACGTCTGGTCACCTGAACTCTCCGAAAGCTGTTTTATGCCGTAACCCTGTCAGTATATATATATATATATATATATATATATATATATATATATATATATATATATATATATATATATATATATATATATATATATATATATATATATATATATATATAGTAACCCTGAAGGTATGCTTCTTGGTGCCGTGGGACTGTTGTTGTGTGCAGTAGCATTGAAAAAGTGTCGACAAACATGAATGAAGAACAATAATTATGCGACTAGGACGTTACATTTTTTTATTACGAAAACGCCCGAAGCGTTTCCTCGTGTTCGATCCCCGACACATGATGTCACATGACAGGCTTTCCTGACTCCTATTTGGCTACACCGAAGCTACACCAAACTCTGAATTACGAATGAAATCAAAAGTGACAGCATTTGGAGGATTTTGAAACCATTTTACTATTTTATTCATGAATAGGGTTAATGATTTCTCTTGTCCTTTACTCTTTGGTACAGACAACTAACAGGGGCACCAACTTGAAGTGGAGTCTCATGTCAGCTATTTTGTAATCATTTGAAGAGCGGCCATGTTATATCTACTTCTTTTATGAGGTCTGTGGATTGAACTCATTTCTCATTTCATTTATTCACATTCACTTACTTATTTCGTTACCTTGTATTTCGCCATTTTCACTACCTTTTTTTGGAATTACGGAAATTGTGATATATTTTAGTGAAGGATTTTAGCATTGATGTCGATGAATGAACAGTGATTTTACATTTTAAAGGGAATCGGTTTCTGTTTAGGAAATGGGTAGAAAAAAAAAGAAGCTGTCCAAACCTTGGTGCTGGTATCCTTTATAACAAATATTTTATCAGTGTATTTTTTTTTTGTTATTTCTTTAACCAAATGTAGGTATTGCAATCGTGAATTTGAAGACGAGAAGATTTTAATACAGCACCAAAAAGCCAAACATTTCAAGTGCCACATTTGCCATAAAAAATTGTATACTGGTCCTGGTCTCTCTATACATTGCATGCAAGTGCATAAGGAAACTATAGATAAAGTTCCTAATTCAATGCCGAATCGTTCAAATGTTGATATTGAAATATATGGGATGGAAGGTAAGAACCTATTTTTAATCATCTAAAATCTCTTTTCATGGATGTTCTGAGTACTTAATAAGGAATCCATTCTTATTTGGATAGCCCTGAAGATAAAACTTAAGTAGATTTAGGTAGATCCCTTCACAACCAATTTCAGTCTATTTTTGTACTCTTGAAAAGAACTATGCAATCAAAATGTTGATAACATTTTGTCATAAATTATTTTTACTTTTAAATGTACCCTTTTTGTGGTAATTTTTTGTTTATTGCACCTAGAAACAGTTTGGTGGTATTTTGTCCTATAAACACAAAACGCTTCATATTCAACATTCTAAAGATGAATCAGTCAGTCAGGATTTCTTGTATACGCATATATAAATATATATATATATATATATATATATATATATATATATATATATATATATATATATATATATATATATATATATATTTATCGGAAATTGTTCTTAAATCTTGATTATAATTTATTTGTTTGGTTTTTCTTGGGATTTAGATTCCATCTGGGACAGGTTTCAATTAAATTTTTTTTTCTTCTCTACATATACATTTAATTTGCAAAACGTTTCGCTACTGGCCTGGAGCTTTATCAATTGTATTAACATTTAGTACTGAAAATGGGAGTTTTGGTTAGTTTTTGTTTTGTTTACATTAACTTTGCAAGTACGTACCATAACCTATATGTGGCAATCCGAGTACAGAGGATTGCTTGTAGAGCTTGTGGATTTTCTTAAGGGCTATGACTCATACCGTCACAGAGTACAAATTTACGTTTTGGCTGTCGTCTACTAAACGTTTTAAAAACATCCGCATTTGAGTCCTACGAGCGCTTGGTAAAGATCGACCATGCATGTGTTCATACCAATTAAAGATATATTACAGACAAATTGCGTATTAGTTTTGAGTTGGGTAACCTATTTAATTTTATCTGTTGAAAGTTGTTCTAAATTTACTTCTATTATTGTCGGAGACCTTCCAAGCTATAAGTGAAGTTTTTTATCCACAAGGTAAGTGAGTTGAATAATAATTATTATTAGCAGTTACAAAAAAGTGATGAATGCGTTTTCTTATTAACATTAAAATTGATTGTTTGAAAAAGAACATTTGAAACAAAATTATTTAAACAAAAACCATTACGGGTAGCGACCGTAACTGAGAGGAATAAGTTTGTTCTGTTGAGAACTTCCTTAGTTTCAAGACACACTTTGGTTTTTTGCAACCAATTTGTAATTTAGTTATTGTTATATTTTGAATTCAAGCAGCTGTTTACTGTATAGTAGAAATACCTGTATACTTTAAAGAATGCGTAGTTACTGCATACTCTTTATGCCCTATTGTTCAAAATAACTTTGATGAACGTTTGAAGAAACTGTTAATTGCAGGGTGTATCAATCAATCAAATAAATAGGAATAAGAAAATTTTTTCACCAAATATCTTCGAAAATGGTGTATTTTCATTTCATATTCATAAATCTACCAAATGGCACTTTTCCCATACAGGGGCAACCAAAACTCGGGATCACTTTTTTTCTCAGTTTTTTTCAAATGGAATACCCGACATTGTTATAATGAGCCCTTCATATTCTCAACATAATATCCAAATTAAATTTAACCACATGTTAAAAAACTCACAGCATGTCTGACAATAATTTGTTAACCCCTTTGTTGTAGATACCATTCTGCAAACATGAGCAGTTCCAAGAAAATAATTCACAGTCAAGGTCGAGAAATGATCTATAATGTTTATAAGTTTATGCAAAGCGAGAAAGAACAACAAGCTCTAACAATTCCTCTGAGCAATCTACAAGAGAGAGTAGCTAAAGCTTGTGGAGTTGGCATCAATACTGTCAAAAGAATAATTAATGAAGGTAAGGAAAAATCACCTGCTACTCCCTTTAAATCACCAAGGAAGACCATAAACAAACCCTCAACTTCCAAGGGATCAGTTGATGAATTTGAGGAAGAAATAATTAGGAAAATCATTTACAACTATACAGCTATTCAGAAAAGGAGCCTACTATGAAAAGGATATTTGAAGCTGTTAAAAATGAAGAGGGTATCAATTTTACAGGCAAGATTGATTCGTTTAGAAAATCAGTGAAAAAAATGGGATTTAGGTGGAGAAAAGCACAAGACAATAGAAAAGTGTTGATTGAGAAATTTGACATTCAATCTAAACGGATTGAATATTTGAGAAAATTAAAAAAATATAAGCAGGAAGGTCGAACCATAATATATTGCGATGAAACTTACATCCACAGTTCCCATACGGTGCCAAAGACGTGGGACGATGGCAAGAATAAATGTTTAAAATTTCCGGTATCCAAAGGAAGACGTCTCATTATCTTACATGCCGGAGGTGCCACAATGTACCACAATGTACCACAAGGTACCACAATGTACAGATGGATCCTATTCCAAATTTTTCGTGGAAAAAAGCAGCGATGCAGCAATGGCTAACGGAACGATGCCCATGCCTTTAAAGCTGAATTATTTGCATTAATTAAAACACATAAACCAACTTATATAAAGTATATTGTTGATACGCTTCTAGCGGAACATGACATGTTAGCACTACATTTACCACCATACCATCCGGAGCTAAACCCTATTGAAAAAATTTGGGCACTGGTAAAGAATGAAGTAGCAGCCTGTAATGTCTCATTTAAACTAGGAGATGTGCGACAGCTCACAGAAGAAAAATTTCAGCAAGTGACAATTCAAAACTGGCAAAACATTTGCGCCCATGTAGAGAAGGTTGAAGAAGCATATATGGCAAGAGAGCACATTATGGATGAGCTGCAAGACATAGTAATACATCTTGGAGAAGATACTAGTGGGACTGAATCAGAACTGTCTGACAGTGAAACCGATAACGATAATTTAGGTGTCCAACCATTACAATAATATTTTAAATGCCGTATTAAAAAAAAATATTTCATTTTAACTTTTTGTGTAAGTACCTACTTGTAGTTTTCTTATTTACCTACTAAAAATAAATCTATATATTGAATAATAATTTCCACCAAACCAACCTTCAACCCGACCAGTGTGAACTTTGACTAGGCTATTATAGTGACGTAGTTGAGTCAATGTTGTCGGTTTCCACTTCAATAATTTTGTGAGTTGTTGCCTGAAAGCGACGCGCAGATATGTTCAAGGTCATAGCCCTTGAGAAAATCCACAAGCTCTATCACACATTATTTTAAAAACATTTTGTTTGTATGGGTGCCTTGGGTTTTTTTCCCATGTACATGATTTCTGGACTTTAGGTGTTGTTTTTAATTTCGTTGGTCTACGTGATTCGTTCGATTTGAGAATGTCTGAGTGTGGTCTGATTGATTGGTCGAGCCGAGCTTGGTGGATGTGACGTGCTTGTATTGTTAGTGTGTGTTTTGACTAGGGTGATCTTTATTTGCGCATGGGTATTAATGATGTTTCTGTGGTTCATAGTATTGTGGGGGAGCGAGGGGTAGTTATTTTTGGAGGTATGGGTTCATATTGGTGTATGTTTGTTATATAACTGTGTGGTATATTTGGCTGAGATTATTTATATCTCGTCTATCATTCATTGCATTTTTGTTCTTCTTTATGTATATCATTTCTTTAATAGCTCTTTTTTCTTGATTCGTTTCTATCGTTAAGATTTTGGTTTTTGGAAAATTGGGGTTGTGTTGTATTATGTGTTTGTGGAGCGCTGTACTTGATTTTTTCAGATATTTATGGCCATTGATTCAATTGCACAATTGTGATGTCATACCGATATATTGTTTTTCGCAGTCGTTGCAAGGAATGCTATAAACGAGATTTGATTGTTTAAGTTTTGGGTCCCTGCTTTTGAGAGGGGTGTGAAATTGTTTAAGTGTATTATGATATTTATGACAAACTTGGAAATTATGCTTATTCAGGATGTTTCTTATGTTTTCCGAAAGGCCGTTCATGTATGGAATTGAGATATAATTATTTTTATTCATATTTGGGGATTTATTTTGGTTGTTGTTGTATAATTTATGCGTTCTTTGTTTGATGATTTTATCGATAAGATTAATTGGGTAGCTATTGTTTTTAAGTGTTTCTCTAACTTTATTTAGACAATTTTTTTGTAGTGTAGGGCTGCTTAAATTGAGGGCTCTATCTACTATACCTATAATGACACTTTTCTTTTGGTTTAGGGGGTGGTTGGAATTAAAATTGAGGTATCTTCCTGACCATGTGCCTTTTATGTACCATTCTGTTTGTATTGCGTTGTCTGTTCTGATTAGCGTTATGTCCAAAAAATGTTTCTTGCCGTTTTCTTCTGATTCAGTGGTGAATAAGCATAATTTCCAAGTTTGTCATAAATCTCATAATACACTTAAACAATTTCACACCCCTCTCAAAAGCAGGGACCCAAAACTTAAACAATCAAATCTTGTCTATAGCATTCCTTGCAACGACTGCGAAAAACAATATATCGGTATGACATCACAATTATTGTGCAATAGAATCAATGGCCATAAATATCTGAAAAAATCAAGTACAGCGCTCAACAAACACATAATACAAGACAACCACAACCCCAATTTTGAATTGAAGAATTGAAAGAATACTCGTCATTTAAAGAATTCAAAAGCCAGTGTGTAAAATATATAAAAGGTAACCCATCATTGTAATATCTCTTCTTGTATTATTTCGATTTTATACTGCTAATTTAACTTGTTTGTGCATTGTATTTTATATGTGTTCTGTACTTTATTTATGCTATTTTACTTATACTATACTATTTCATTTATACATTTTATACTACTACTATTTCATTTATACTATTTATAATTGAGAGCTGATGCTAATAAAGATTATTATATTAATTTTCCAGAAACCAAAATCTCAACGATAGAAACGAATCAAGAAAAAAGAGCTATTAAAGAAATGATATACATAAAGAACAAAAATGCAATGAATGATAGACGAGATATAAATAATCTCAGCCAAATATACCACACAGTTATATAACAAACATACACCAATATGAACCCATACCCCCAAAAATAACTACCCCTCACTCCCCCACAATACTATGAACCACAGAAACATCATTAATACCCATGCGCAAATAAAGATCACCCTAGTCAAAACACACACTAACAATACAAGCACGTCACATCCACCAGGCTCGCTCGACTAATCAATCAAACCACATCCGACATTCCAATCCACACTAAAGTCCAGAAATCATGTACATGGGAAAAAAACCCAAGGCACCCATACAAACAAAATGTTTCTAAAATAATGTGTGATACAAGCAATCCTCTGTACTCGGATTGCCACATATAGGTTATGGTACGTACTCGCAAAGTTAATGTAAACAAAACAAAAACTAACCAAAACTCCCATTTTCAGTACTAAATGTTAATACAATTGATAAAGCTCCAGGTCAGGAGCGAAACGTTTTGCAAATTAAATGTATATGTAGAGAAGAAAAAAAAATTTAATTGAAACCTGTCCCAGATGGAATCTAAATCCCAAGAAAAACCAAACAAATATATATATATATATATATATATATATATATATATATATATATATATATATATATATATATATATATAAATCTCACATACTCTGTTGCATCTTTTCACAGTGCAGTCGCAATTACGTTTCCCAGAAGGAGGCATGTATGCCCTATTCGTGGCTATTTAAAAATCTAATATACTCCAAAGAATAACGAAAAACATTTTTACAACAAAGACCATCATATTGCTTCCTCTGTATATTACTTTCACTTTGATGTTTCCGCATAGGTATATTTTCTTTCACCTTATAGAATTTGTTACGTCTGCAACGTTGTCACTTTTTCTTCAACTATTACGGTAATTAAATCTTACCTTAATACATATTACATTGGCGAATCGACAGGAGCATCCGTCGATCAAGAGGTGCGATAGATTAAAAAATACTTTTTGTGGGCAAGGTACTGTTATTCACCCACAATGAATAGAAGATAGATGAGTTTGTGTCTAAAACTACTTGAATATTTAGGAAAAAATCTACATGTTTACTCTAATATTGGGATAAGATTATTTATCACATATGAGTGCGTGATAAGGCATAAATTATTCTACGGTGATAGATTAAATAATATAAAAACATTTCTCTAGGGAGTTTTTATTATTTTGACAGTTTGTAATAAAGTACCTACAATACATGGTTCTGTGCATACTTCGTTTTGATCTTGGTTCCCAGAAAAAGGAAAATCATCTAATGTTCAGAGAACATTATGAAAACCAAGAGAAAGGAGGTAGGAATTGGTGTTTTTTTTTAATTTCTGAATGCTGCATTCTATATGATTTAAAATTCAATTGCTTATTATCGACCATCTAATGAAATTTCTGTTATTTTGAAAATACTATTTTGGGGAAATTCTTGCAATAACAATTGGTATAAATCTATGATTAGCGCCACAAATTTCTGAGCATTGCCTATTGAATAAACCTTATAATAATAAACGATTAGTAGAAAATTTAGGTTGATTTAATCGGCCTGGAGTAGCATCAATTTTTACTCCTAAAGAAGGGATTACCCAAGAATGAATAACATCTGCTGCAGTTACTAATATTCGAATATGAGACTCAAAGGGAATTACTACTCGATTATCAACATCTAAGACTTATTTAATTCTGTAGTTGGTATAGTATTTCTAATCCCAATTGAAACGACATAAAAAGTTTCAAGAAGGAATTCTCTTCCACACGAATGAACTTTTTTATGATTGTACCAGGAACGCTTTGAAAGTAAAAACACTGGTAGTATATAAATTTCCCATTTGCCGGGTAGTGCATATGAACACTCTTCGTAGTGTTCTTATTTTTATTGCCGTTCCAATTGGGATTAGAATAACTATACTATATAACAATCAAATTCAATAATTTTAAATCTGAGTATTTATAAGACCAGTATCATTGATGTCCAATAGTTTTAATTGTACTTATTGGGTTATTAATTTCATCTAAAATGTAAATTAATCATAAGGGAATAGCAATAAAAATTAATGTTGTTCAATTAGTTGAACTAATAAATACCCATGGGTAAATTTATTGAGAAATAAAGTTCCTATTAATTGACCAACTAGAACTGTAATAATAACTAAACTTATTAGGGCAGGGCCATGAAAATAGTCTAATTGTTCTATTAAAGGAGACACCCTATCTTGGAGTATTCAAGTTTTTCATGTAGACATTTTTTTAAATGTATAAACTTTATATTTAGGGTTAAATCTGGAGCACTAATCTGCCATATTAGAATTTAGCAGATCGAAGAAGTTCAGAATATTTATGTTCGGCAGAAGTCTTTGTAATCATTCAATAGAAGTTATTCGTAATGATCCAAGTATTTTTCGTTGAACAGTTAATGTCTCTCATAAAATAAATAATAAAAAAGTTACTCTAATTAGAGAAATTAAAGACCCAATTGATGAAATAATATTTCATAGAGTAAAAGCATCGGGATAATCTGAATAACGTCAAGGTATCCCCTTAATCGTCGAGGTATCCCCTTAATCGTCGAGGTATCCCCTAATCCTATATTTGCAAATACAGCTCCTATAGAAAGTACATAATAAAAGTGTGTTACAACATAATATGTATCATGAAAAACAATATCAATAGAAGAATTAGCTGAAACTACTCCTGTTAATCCGCCAACAGTAAAGAAAAAACAAAACCTTAAACTCAATGCTTTACAGGTCTGTAACTTGTGTTCTATGAAGAGTAGCTAATCATTTAAATTCTTTGATTTGAACAGCAATAATAATAATAGTAGCAGAAATGAAATTTTTTTTCAACAGAAGTCATTTTTACCTTTCTTATAAGTTACATAATCTACATGAGTGCCATTTTCACAAAAATCTGTATCGAATTGTCAAAAAAAAAGAGTTTATTGTCTAACAGGAGAAAACCTAATTACAAGACGATATATGTCAATCAATCAATAAATAATATACTTTACTGTCTGAAGAGTTGATTCTTATTGACAAAGCATGAAAATAGAAAATTAAGAAGAAATTTATACATCATTAGATAAGTGAATGTCGAGTGGATAACATGTACAATATAAAAGATAAATATTACATGTATGAATAAAAAACATATTGTCAGTCTACTTTAGAAAAGAAGGACTATTGAAACATTAAAAAATGAGATGTCATTACCAGAGGGCAACTAACAATTACCACCCTTAATATTTAACAGTAGTCTTGTACAATAAATCAAAACATATGAGATAAAAATAAAATAATAAAATAAAACATCAAGTATTAAATTAATTCACATAAAGAACTATAGTATATCATCATAATATTCCTGCAGTTTATAATAAGCTTTCTGTGATAGAGCCTTTTTTACAGTTTTTCGAAAGTTCTTCTGAGAAATTATGTTTCTATAACTGGCTGGCAGATGATTATAGATTTTTTTGCTTTCATACATGATGGAATTTTTTGTCAGACTAGATTTAGGTAAGGGTAAGAGGACATAACCTTCATTTCTTGTTTTATGTTTTCGAATTTCAGTGGGTGTTGAACCATATTTTGTGTGGTTGAGGCATACAGTTTCCAAAATGAATAAACAAGCGAGTGATATTTGTTGGCTAATAAAAAGTGGTTTGCAGTGATAGTGATACTGAGCCTTACACAGGTATCGGATTGCTCTTTTTTGTAGTATAAAAACAGATTGAAATATTGCATAAACCCCAGAAGGCAATGCCATACCTCAAGTGTGACTCAACTAGGGAAAATTAGACCATCCTAGCCGAGGCTAAGTTAAATTCCCTTGAAACAATTTTCATTGCAAACAGCTAGAGGCTAACTTCTTGCACAAGGCCGTTACATGCTCATTAAATTTTAGCTTGTTGTCTATAATTAGATCTAGAAACTTAGTTTGTGGCTTATTTGTTATAATCTGGTTATCTAAGTACAAATTATCAAAGTCAAACTTAAAGGTGACTAGATTTGTTTTTTTTAATCATGATTATCTGATTACTATATACTAATTACAAATTAATAACAGTGTAGAAATAGTCGGTACCTACATAATTACTTGACACAATTCTGGAATAAAGTTGATTTTATTTTATATTTGAAATGACTAAAGCAGTCCGTATATGTATCGGTAAGAGAGCAGATTTCATTGTAACGTTTACATGCAGTATGGTTTGGGGATTCGGGCCCTGTGTTAGTTCTGTATGATTGTAGGTAGAAGCAACACTCATTTCTGCTACTCTGGCGTGTAATATGAAAGTTAAGTAAGTGCAGCAGGTCGGGACAGTCTATCAAGCCATGTATGATTTTGTATAGAAAAATGCATGAATAATATGTTCTTCTATTTGCCAAGGATAAGAAAGAAAATCTCTTAGTAGTTATGAACATCTTGTAACTCTGTTCAATGAATCTTTTCCTGTACATAAACTCAAGAATGAAAAAAAACCTTGGTTAACATTGGGAATAAAAACGCCTTCTAAAAATTTTAGATGTTTGCACTACATCAGAAAATACACAAATGCAACTGTTTTTTATAAATTTTTTAGTAACCATAGGAGGATTTATAGAACTTTCATCAAAACTGGAAAGGAATTTAACTACAAAAATAAAGTAAACGAATCTGATAAAAAATCTAAAACTAGCTGGAATATTATAAATGATTTGAGAGGTAAAACAGCAAAAATTATACCGAAATAATATCTCCCAATGAGCTAAACAATCATTATTGTACTATTGCTGGCTCACTAACTAAAGACTTGTCAAGAAATATTAATCCTATGGACCACTTTATAAATCCCTTTTTTCTACTTTATGATATTGATACTAGGGAATTGAAAGAACTTATAAAATCAATTAAAAATAAAAACCCATGGAATTGATGAAATTTCTATAAACATTTTTGAAAATCTGCCAGATCTGGCCCTTGATGTATTGGCCACGCTGATAAATGATTCATTCCGCAGAGGGATTTTTCCTAATTTCCTAAAAACATCAATTGTCATACCTATATACCAATTTCTCTTATACCTACTCTAGCTAAAATCATTGAAAAGTTAGTCAAAACCAGAATAACAAAATTCACTGAAAAATATAATATAATTTCTCCAAATCAGTACGGCTTTAAGGAGAGAAAAAATGCCAGTGATCCTTCAGGTAGTATACACAAACGTCAATAGTGGTAAAGCTGTTGCGGCAGTATTTTGTGATTTTTCAAAAGCATTTGGCTGTGTTGACCATGAGATACTGTTAGCTGAGCTTCACCACTATGGCTTTAGGGGTGAAGTCTGGATCATGAAGTCTTATCTAACCGATCATTACCAAATAGTAAAAACTGCAATCTTGTCAGATAGTGCATCTGTATGTACCCCAAGGATCTATATTGGGCCCCACTATTTTTTTGTTATATATCAATGATCTGCTTGGCTTAAACATATCAGCAAAATTTACAGTTTTTGCCGTTGACACAAGTTGATACATTAGTGGTGTAATTCAAATCGCCTTATTTTGAATGTAACGAAAACCAACAATATCTTTCAGGTGTGAAATAAGCAATACAACATATTCAAAAGATAAAAAGCGATTCAGAGAATTTCATTAGGGAAGCCTCCTCCTTAGAAGATGAGCTAAATGAACTTGAACATTAACATTAAACATTAACATTAACATTAAAAAACAGGAAAACACAATAACTGAACTTACGGAAAAAATGAAAGAAATGACAAAATCTCTTGACCGCCATGGAAATGGCATAAGTAGAAACACAAACACGAGGTATTTACAAACATGTAGCGGCTCAAACAGAATCAACTTGGACAGCAAATTTGTCAAATCTTCGTGAAGAAATACTTGAAATTAACAAAAAAAATAACGGATTAGAAGCAGATTTACACCCAGAAATCAAAGCTTGAAGAAGACATTGAATATTTAAATACAGTTAGCAGGGAAATTATAACCACTATTAGCATCTAAGAAAAAGAAAACTCAAGTCTTGCTAGCGAACTGAAGAAATTTGAGCATACCAACAAATACCTCAAGGATGAAATGAAAGGACATCCTTTGCTATTTACCTACAATGAAAACGCACAATCCATCCAGTTAACAGCTGACTCCAGGCAATTGGAAGAGCAGAAGAAACTTAGTAAGGAAAAAATGAAACGAAATGAAGTGGAAGTTGATCAGAAGTTGAAACTTAGTAATGAAAATGCTATCAAAAAAACACCACAAAGGCAGGAATGCGGCTCTCTGGAAAATGAATTTCGGATCAAAATAAGCAGGAAAGACATCCACAGCAGCAAGTCTTCACCTAAAGAAAATATATTAATCGTCGCAGGGAATTTCGGAAAAAATTTGGCAAGTGTTATGAACGCGCAAACCCATGGAAATTATGCTATTCAATCAATGATAAAAACCAATGCGCCTGACGAAGTTTTGATAAAAACAGCTGTGCAGAATTCGTTGAGTTTCAATAAAGGTGATTTAGTCATTTTGTGGCCGAATATGTTGGATTACAGTCTCAGAACAGAAATTTGTGACAAACTTAAAAATACCAATCTGATATTGATCACTGAACCATTCAAACACAATCTATATGGACGTTGGAATGGAGAAGTTTATAGAAGAAATCTAGCCACTTTCGAAAAGATTCATCGTGAGAAATTACATAATCATATACTAGAATGCAACAACTTTCTAAGAAAATCAAATTTCGTAACTAGAGGCTACAGGACCGAACTCACTAGAAACGGAACCTATTTCCTTACTAAAAGCATAATATCTCATATAACTAAATTTGATTTAAACGGAACCGAAACATCTCCCTTATCAAGAGAAGTGAAGACTAGAAACAGTGGAACTTTTAATCAGTACCTAGCCTCACCCACAACGCATCAAACTTTTAATTTGTACCTAGCTTCACCCACAACACATCAAACGACGAAGAATACTTCCGATTCTTTTTTAGGACGACAAAAAGAGGCAAAAATGATACAGAACTCATAATGCTGTTGTTAAATATTCAATCGGTGAGAAACAAACTTGATGAACTATTATTGTTATTGGATCATAATGACTACCCAGACATAATACTTCTTACAGAACATTGGCTTAAACCTGAAGAACCTTTTTGTTTACCACAATATAAGTTAATTTCTAAGTATTGTCGATTAAATTCAACTCATGGTGGTACCCTTGCTCTAGTGAAGGAATGTTCACAAAATTGTTTCATAAATATAAACAAGTATGATTATTTACTGGTAGAAAAAGAGTTTGAATTCTCAGTTATTCAATGCCCAGAATTAAACATTTTTATATTATGCATTTATAGGCCTCCCACAACTAACATTAAAATATTTCTTGAAAGGATAGAAACGCTTTTAGTTCAGCTACCCATCAATGCATCCATTGTTTTAAGTGGTGACTTCAATATAAACTATCTACAAAAACTTCCCCAGATATTCAGGCACTATCAAATTTGTTAAACTCCTTCAATTTACTTATGCATGTTGAAACACCAACAAGAATTTCAAGTTCTTCTGCCACTATCATTGATTATGTCTGTACCAATTTGACCAACGTCGCCTGTAGGGCTATAAATTCCGGTTTATCTGACCATGAGGCCATTATATGTCATATGACATTTGACACCGAAGTGTCAAGAACTAAACCCCAAAGGGGTAGAATATTCAGTAAACGTAACTATAATAGGTTTTCTCAACTATGTTCTGAATCAGATTGGTATAGTGTTATTCTGCTTCAAAACCCACTAAGAGAATTTCATAAATTGCTTTCAGAAAATTTTAATAAGGCATTTCCTACTAGAAAACTAAAAAATAAAAATAAAAAACCCTGGTTCACTAAGGGTCTTAAAAATTCGGCAAAAATTATGCGCTCCCTGCATCAGATCAGAAAATATATAAGAAATGACACTGTAAATTTCCTAATTTTTATAATAAATATAGAAATACCTACAGAAGGACGATTAGGGCTGCAAAAAATATGTATTATGAAAACAGAATAGCTCATTCGCAAAATAATCAAAGAGAAACTTGGAAAATCAATAAACGATTTGAGGGGAAAAACAAGCTGCTGTTAATGTACAAACACAATTGAGCTCAGACGACTTGAACACTTTTTACTGTTCAATAGCAGAGCAACTGCAAAAATCAATGAATGTCACAAAAGATCCATTGACCTACCTCAGCGAAACAGGGGTGCCTGAAACTTTCTTTCTTACTAATATTTTTTAACTTTGTCATATTTGTGAAACTGTGTTTAAGTCGCTATTTATTTGTTAGTATTTAGTTAATTCTACAAGCTTTGTCAATAAGAATTTGTTTCTTCGACAATAAAGTATATTTCTCTCTCTCTCTCTCTCATACCAACTGATATACAGGAAATCAAGGGTATCTTTGCTGAATCGAAGAGAAAAACTCCATCTGGTTGGGATGGCATTTCCCTGAGAATAATGGAACAACTTCCTGAAAATGCACTTATGATCCTGGCAGAACCAATAAATATTTCCTTCTCGAGGGGAGTTCCCCTCATTCCTAAAAATGGCCACAGTAATTCCTCTGCACAAAGGCGGAGATTATGATTTGCCTGCAAACTTTAAGCCAATATCATTGTTACCCAGTTTTTCGAAGTTAATTGAGAAACTTGTAAAAAAAAGGGTGATAGTTTTCCTTAAAAAACATAATATTTTGAATTCCAACCAGTTCGGGTTTCAATCATCAAAAAGTACACAGGATGCCATATTCTCGTTTCTGGAAACCCTTTATCTAAATCTAAATGACCAAGACGCTGTGGCTGCAGTATTCTGTGACTTAACAAAGGCATTTGATTGTGTGAATCATGAGATACTCCTCCGAAAGCTGGAACGCTATGGTTTTAGAGGTACTGCACTGACATGGTTCAGTTCGTATTTGGCTGACTGTCGTCAGACAGTGCTGCTAAATGGGACAGGTTCAAGAGAAGGCATAGTGAGATGTGGTGTACCACAGGGATCGGTACTGGGACCACTGCTCTTTTTGATATATGTAAATGATTTAACTGAAGTGGACATTAAAGGAAAATTTACAATGTTTGCAGATGACACGACGATACTATGTCATAACAAGAATAGCGCAGAGCTTCATAACGTTATAAGCGCGGATATAGAGAAAGTGAAAGAGTGGTATGATGCCAATCTTTTATCGTTCAACATCAGGAAAACAAACATTGTATCATTCAAATGTACTCTATATGATGTCAATCTAGCTGATGAAGTTATCCCCAATGTCTCTGACATTAAATTTTTAGGACTACATAACGACGTCAAATTAGCTTTTGAAGGTCATATTACTCAATTGTGCAAGAAACTAGCTTCAGGCTGTTATGCAGTCAGAATTGTATCAAATGAGAGTCACACCTCTGTTATGGCATTTTCTTCTGGGGTATGTGTTCAAAAAACCGATTCAACATGGTCTTCTTGCTACAGAAACGGGCAATGAGATATATATGTAAAGCCAAGTACCGGGACTCTTCTCGTCCACTATTTTTAAAACAAAAAATTTTAACTCTGGTTTGTATTTTTATAATAGAAACGGCATGCCTTCTGCATAAAAAATACAAGAACATATTAGTTTGCTCCCCCTCATATAGTACCCGTCGCCCTAATCAGATTTCTCTTTTGAAACCTTCATCTGCTCTTACTCAGAAGTCGCTCATCTACCAAAGCAGAAAAAACTATAACCACCTGCCATTAAGAATAAGGGAGATTCGGGATCTCAATAAATTGAAAAAAGAAGTAAATAAGCTTTTGGTTGAGAAGGCCTATTATACACTGGAAGAATTCTTCCTAGATTCTGTAAGTTGAAGTATCATCGTCAAACTAATCAAATATTGTGAGTAATAACTGTATGTATATCTTATTTTACAAACCTATAATTATAATTATTTTATATTTATATTTTATATATTATTGCTTGTTCATTTCAATATAATCATTTTTTTATGACCAGACAATGTGAAGAAATTGTCTTATATTCTATGTTTATTACATTTTGACCCTTAGTATATATGTATATATCTATGTGTCTGTATATGTGCTCAAATATGCTTATATATTTTTATGTTTATAGGAGTTCATTTATATGCTATTATCATTATTTATCGCTTTGTCTATGAGATTTTTGTATTTTCTGACAATAAAGCATGATTGATTGATTGATTGATTAAATTGAATAATGGTTATATCAAGAGGCGCGACAACACTAATTAGATTCTGGATGCTTTGCTGTGAGGCTTGTAACAAAAGAGCTTGGACTCTCAATAGCAAAAACTAGCTACTTTGCCTTAATAGAGTCCCACCTAAGATATTAAATACCATTTTGGGGAGTATGCAATAACAATCTCATGCAAAGCACCATGATACTACAAAAACGAGCAATTAAATATCTATCTACAGCAAAGACACGTGATCCCTGTAAACCATTGTTTGTGTCCCTTAAAATACACAGTTTTCGCCTTTTTCATCCTTAAAACAGTATGCTTAAACAAAAAACATTTAAATAATTTCAATACTACTCCTACCCATTACTATATGCGCAAGCAATTTCGTCCTTAGTGAGGGATTCTTTTATTTACAATGGTTGCAAGATGTTCAACCATTTACCAGATTATATAAGGGATATTACCAATACTGATAATTTCAAAAAGGCTGTGCATGTGTTACTATTGTTACTATGTGATCGACCATACCGTATTATAGCCTGGAAGAATTTTATTCTGACACTTTTTAACCTTTGACTTTTCTATTTTACAAGCTTTTATTTAGTTTCACTTGTTAGTTCGTTCGTTAGGGTCAAATCTTGCAAGTGAATTTTGACCGACTTCTAGTTGTCCGATTAATTTGAAATTTGGCAGGTATACATAATTCCAGTGACAATGCATTATGGAATTTTTGTTAGAGAAAAAAATTAAATGGCGGCTCCAAGATGGCGGACGAGTTTTGTGATTATGGTCCGATTTGAATAAAAATTGGTATGTGGGGGTTTTCAGGGTCAGAGATTATGAAATTTTTGTCAAAAATCAAAAGTTCAAGATGGTGACCCCAGGATGGAGGACGAGTTTGTGATTATGGTCCGATTCGATTCAAAATTGGTATGCGGAGGGTTTTTGCGGTTGAATAATTTGTTTTTTTTTGTCAAAACTTATAAATTCAAGATGGCGGCCCCAAGATGGAGGATGAGTTTTCTGATTATGGTCATGTTTTATTCAATATTGGTATGTGGGGGTTTTCAGGTTCGGAGATTATTAATTTTTTGTCAAAATCTATAAATTTAAGTTGGCGACTTCAGAATGGCAGACGAGTTTTGTGATTATGGTCAGATTCTATTCAAAATTGGTGTGTGGGAGTTTTTGGGGTCGGATATCATGATTTCTTTTAGCTCAAAACTTACAGGAAAGAAACCTTGTAATAATGATGCTCTATTAGAAATGAACAGATTAAGGCGAACTAACTAAAAAGTAAAAAATAAAATGTCGTGTACTGAAACGTATAAAATAATTTTAAGTCATTGCTGAAAATGATTTAATAATTTTTTGTTGAATTATTTGATTTCAAAAAGCTTGTCGCGCGAATTGTAATAAAATTAATTCTTCGACAAGTTCTTACTTACCAACCAATCATTGTCCAATGAAATTAATTGGTCACTACTTTTATGAACACTTCGCGCGACAATGTTTTTGACAACAAATAATTCAACAAAAAATAATTAAATCACTGTTAGCGATGGATTAAACTTATTTTATACGTTTTAGTACACATCTTAAATAAAAGCTTGTCTTTAAAAAGGTTTTTTATTAAAAAGGGAAACATTCTCAATTGAATATTGATAAAAAGATTTTTCTGTGAATTGAAAAATCCACGATTAAAATGTTTTTTATTAGTTATTTTTAATTTTATCAATTAATCTCCAATATCAACATCATGCTCATAACTTGACAATCATATACATTTTTTTTAGTTCGTGTTTTTTTTCAGTGTCATGACCGTGTTATATATAGATATAATTTTAGATTTTTATTTTTTTTCTTAGCTAACTGTATTAGTACAATTTACTATTTAATATTTTACCTTTTTATATTGTCAGATGTTTATTGTTTGATTTTATACATATTCTTACTTATTTAATGGAATTGTTCATTATTGTAACTCTGTAAACTATGCTTTGTTAATGAGAATTTTATTTCTTAGACAATAAAGTACATAATGATTGATTGATTGAGTATTTCATTGCTACATCCCTGTTGGGGGTACACACCGTCAAGTTTGTATATCATATATTTCATAAAATTTCTTTACATTTTGAATTAAGGAGCCTTATTCTAGTCGTAATCTTACAAATGAGTTGAAAAGTTTGGCGAACCATTCGATGTTTTGAAAGTCATGGCAAGTGCGGAATATCAGGCCAAGCAATGTTTTTTTTGGAGCATAAGGCAATCATATAATGAAGAAATGGGTCGGTAAAGCTTCAGATCATCTGAGAATAGAAGCATCGAACTCGAGAATTCTTCGCATATATAATTTATAAAGATAAAAAAAAAGAGGGGGGCTAAAACACTACCTGCGGTGCACCGCTCGATGCTGTGAAGGTGTATGATTTGTGACCTCGATGTTTCACATATAATTTTCTATTGGATAGATAAGATTTAAATAATAACAAGAGATTATTGTCTAGACCAAATGAATCCAGTTTACTCAGTAATATTTGGTGATTTAGTTTGTCAAAGGCTTTTGAGAAGTCTGTATAGTGTCGACCTGTTTATGGTTTTCGAAACTGCTGTTACTGTTTGGGTGAAGCACATCAAGTTAGTGACTTTGGAGCTTTTGATGATGAAACCATGTTGTTTAGTGGTAATTAAGTTTTTTACGTTTGGGAAGATTCTATTGTACAGGCAGGTCTCAAAGGCGATTGTGAAGTTTGAAAGCAGTTTTTTGCCAAAAAGCTTGGGATTTGGTCGTTCCCACTGGTCAGTTTTGGTTTAAATTTTTTAAATGCACACTCTACCTCTGGTTCAGATATTGATTTAACTGAGATTGTGGTGTTATTTATATTTGTGGTGTTACTTTCTGAGGGAGTTTTTATTGGATGTGACATATACGGTTTCGAAGAATGTTGAAAAGGCGTTCACTATTGCATGTGGGTCACTGAATTCTACATCGTTGAGTTGTAAAACGCCAGGGATTCTTGAGGAACCTTTTTTGCTAGGAATGTAGGCCCAAAAGGTCGATGAGTCATATTTTATATTGTTTTCCGCTCTTTCGTTGAATTCTTTGTAGGCTTTAGATACTTGTGATTTTATTGAGCTTCTGAGGGATATTGGTTACGATGGTGTTCAGAGTTTGTGGTTTTTAGTTTTTTTTGCTTTATGTCGTGTTTTATATTCTTGTTGTACCAGGATGGTATTTGTTTCTATAATTTTTTTGTAGAGGGACACATTGGTTTAGGGTAGATTATTTCATAGAAAGTTTCCACTGCTTGATTGATGTCAGAGAGATTGTTGAGTGGTGACCAGTCCATGTGTGTCAGGGAAGAATATATCAGTGGTAGGTTGGCTTTTCGAAAGTTGTAATATACGAAGTTTTTGTTGTATGTAAAAATTGCGGATGTTTTTGTTATTTTTTTGGAAAATTTTAATGCAGGATGGTAGTCATCCTCCGTTACAAAAGGGAGTCGTCTCTTTCAACAGAGCAATTGGTATTGGATAGAACTAAGCCTAACATTCGACCTGATCTGGTAAGTATTGTGTTGTGTTGGTATATATCGTAGAAGTTAGTAAAATTTCTGAGTTCCAAGAGAGTAGCAGAAGGATTGTCATCTTCATTTATAAAGGTTGGCTGGTTGAAGTCGCCGAATATTATTAAATGACTGCCATATATGTTTTCAAAAGATTCTAAGGTTTCAGTTAAATTTAGTATATGTTGGTTACTTACAGCAGGTGGGGTGTATATTCTTCTTCTTCTTCGCACAAGAAGGGCCGGTTCCGAAGAACCCCGTGCATGTAGGCCTCTCTATTTGGGCCCGTTGTGCGCCTACTTGCTCTGAGAAAATCAGCTGGGCATGCCGATTTCTTTTACGAAATTCAGCATTTTCCTCAGCTGAATCTCCTTGACGTCTTCTGGGTTTAAAATTATGCTCCCAAGGTTGTCCCCTTTGGTGCACCAAAGCAGGGCACTCGTGAGGATGTGCGACGATTTCGTCGTCTTCCAGGCACCATCTCATAGGGGACTCTGTCCCGATGTGTGCCCAGGATTGTGTTGGGCCCACCTTGATGTCCCGTCTGTTACGTGACAGGATCTCTTTAGATTTTTTTTTCGATGGCCCCTTTATGTGGAGCTTTGATTGCCTCATGCATGGCGTCTTTTGCCATGTTTTAATGAACTGCTTTTGTAGCAGTTCCTCCATGCTAGATGTGCCAGGCTGCTGGTTATTCCCAAGATAGGTTCCGGTCCGACTGAGGTCTTTCCCGATCCTATCTTGGCTAATCTGTCTGCCTTTTCGTTCCCGGAGACACCTGAGTGTCCTGGGACCCATATGAGGCTGACTTTGCTTGTTTTCTGTACTCGGACCTCAGTTTGGATACAATTCTATTTGCGCGTATCGCCATAATAGCCGCCTTGCTGTCCGAGTAGATAGCAGTAGGTCCTCGACTATTATTGTTGAGGTTTTCCTGGATACAGGTGAGTATGGTATATACTTTAGCCGGAACACTGATGCATATTTGCCAAGGGGAACTGAGATTTCTCTCTTTGTAACCTCTTCGTAGATTCCTGCGCCGGACATTCCCCCAAATCTTAATCCATCTGTGCACCAGGTTGATCCATAGTTTGGGGGTCTGCCGGGCGCATTGTCTTTCCATTCGTCCCTTGTGGGGATGATTTTATTGGGTCCTTTCCATAAATCCAGAACAGGCGGAGTGCTGTCTCTTTCCATTAATAGGACTGGACATCCTTCCTTTGCCTTGTTCCAAATAGCTGAGTGTCCATGGTTTGCCTCAGTACCGATCCATTGGCTTGCGCCTTTGAATCTGTTGCAGTACGCAGGGCTTCATGCTCAGTGGCAAGGTGTAGAGGAGGTAATCCTAGTAGAACTTCTAGAGCTCTAGTAGGCGTCGTCCTCATGGCACCTGTTATTTCTAGACAAGCCAGTCGTTGTACTTTATCAAGTTCGTTTCTGGACTTGCCCTTTGTGGTACCGGTCCACCAAATGATGGATCCGTACGTTAGTGTCGCCGTATATATCCAGTGTAGGGTTTTGTGTGTCAAGCCCCATGTATTACCGGAGGCTCTTCTGCATGCCCAATAGGAGCAGGTAGCCTTCTGGGTTCGATTTTCAATTTGCTCGTTCCAGGTCAATTTGGACTCTATGATGACTCCAATGTGTTTGGTCGACGCTTTATAGGGAAGCTGTCTTCCTGAGGTTAGTCTCTCTGAAAGAGTTCCTATTTTGCGTTTCTTGGTGAAAAGTACCAAGCCCGCTTTTTCTGGGTTGACTCTCAGCCCACCGGCAGAACACCACTGTTCTACTCTGCCATGAGCTGTCATGATGTTTTCTCCTAGCAGGTTTACCGGTTGGTCTTGAGCCAGCATGACAAAGTCATCTGACATATGCTTGTGTATACAGTCCTGACTCATTTAGTTCTGTGAGAAGTTCGTTTATTACTAGGCACCATAATAGGGGTGATAAAACTCCTCCCTGTGGACGTGGATTGTTTTAAGCCAATCTTTGTTTTCATTGGTGGCGAATGTGAAAGTATTATAAATGGACATACCCTCTTCACCTATATAATGTAATAGTTGAGCTATCTGAACTTTCTCATCTTTCTTGTTCGCCTCCAAAGCGACAAGATAGTTTTCGATTTTTGCCCGTCACAACTTCCAGTTTTAACCAAACTTCTCGCTGAAATTCATTTGAGATATTCCTCTATTGATCCTCCCATCCCCAATTCTGCAACCCCCTTTTTTCAATAAAACGCCTTCCACTTTTATTTTTCTACTTTCATCTTGTTTACTTATTAATTTCTCAATTATTAAATTCTTTCCGACTGCGCATGTTTCATATGGGCAAAATGATACACGTGGTGATGTTTCTAGACTGGCTTTATTTCCGTTTGAGTCGAATAGGTACATTGAACTTCATTAAAGTAAACAGTGTTTTTACAAACAAATGGTAGAAAGCGTTCACAGCGTTTTGTGGAGACCAATTAGACTGAATACGTTACAAAGGTGAGAAGATAAAACAGTTAAAATGAAAAAAAATAAAAATTACAAACCGTCTATGAAACTAACCTTCAAGGTGAGTGGATATCAAGAACAAATTCAAATATACAAAATCAGACAACTTTCAGCATATCTTCTTTAATTTTTGTTTTATGGATGAAATATTAGAACCGAATAAGTCATTGTGACAACTATAATCATTCCCATACTTGACCATCCTGTTAAAAGGTGCATTTTGTGAATAGACCAAATGAATCCAGTTTACTCAGTAATATTTGGTGATTTAGTTTGTCAAAGGCTTTTGAGAAGTCTGTATAGTGTCGACCTGTTTATGGTTTTCGAAACTGCTGTTACTGTTTGGGTGAAGCACATCAAGTTAGTGACTTTGGAGCTTTTGATGATGAAACCATGTTGTTTAGTGGTAATTAAGTTTTTTACGTTTGGGAAGATTCTATTGTACAGGCAGGTCTCAAAGGCGATTGTGAAGTTTGAAAGCAGTTTTTTGCCAAAAAGCTTGGGATTTGGTCGTTCCCACTGGTCAGTTTTGGTTTAAATTTTTTAAATGCACACTCTACCTCTGGTTCAGATATTGATTTAACTGAGATTGTGGTGTTATTTATATTTGTGGTGTTACTTTCTGAGGGAGTTTTTATTGGATGTGACATATACGGTTTCGAAGAATGTTGAAAAGGCGTTCACTATGGCATGTGGGTCACTGAATTCTACATCGTTGAGTTGTAAAACGCCAGGGATTCTTGAGGAACCTTTTTTGCTAGGAATGTAGGCCCAAAAGGTCGATGAGTCATATTTTATATTGTTTTCCGCTCTTTCGTTGAATTCTTTGTAGGCTTTAGATACTTGTGATTTTATTGAGCTTCTGAGGGATATTGGTTACGATGGTGTTCAGAGTTTGTGGTTTTTAGTTTTTTTTGCTTTATGTCGTGTTTTATATTCTTGTTGTACCAGGATGGTATTTGTTTCTATAATTTTTTTGTAGAGGGACACATTGGTTTAGGGTAGATTATTTCATAGAAAGTTTCCACTGCTTGATTGATGTCAGAGAGATTGTTGAGTGGTGACCAGTCCATGTGTGTCAGGGAAGAATATATCAGTGGTAGGTTGGCTTTTCGAAAGTTGTAATATACGAAGTTTTTGTTGTATGTAAAAATTGCGGATGTTTTTGTTATTTTTTTGGAAAATTTTAATGCAGGATGGTAGTCATCCTCCGTTACAAAAGGGAGTCGTCTCTTTCAACAGAGCAATTGGTATTGGATAGAACTAAGCCTAACATTCGACCTGATCTGGTAAGTATTGTGTTGTGTTGGTATATATCGTAGAAGTTAGTAAAATTTCTGAGTTCCAAGAGAGTAGCAGAAGGATTGTCATCTTCATTTATAAAGGTTGGCTGGTTGAAGTCGCCGAATATTATTAAATGACTGCCATATATGTTTTCAAAAGATTCTAAGGTTTCAGTTAAATTTAGTATATGTTGGTTACTTACAGCAGGTGGGGTGTATATTCTTCTTCTTCTTCGCACAAGAAGGGCCGGTTCCGAAGAACCCCGTGCATGTAGGCCTCTCTATTTGGGCCCGTTGTGCGCCTACTTGCTCTGAGAAAATCAGCTGGGCATGCCGATTTCTTTTACGAAATTCAGCATTTTCCTCAGCTGAATCTCCTTGACGTCTTCTGGGTTTAAAATTATGCTCCCAAGGTTGATCTCCCTTTGGTGCACCAAAGCAGGGCACTCAGTGAGGATGTGCGACGATGTCTCGTCGTCTTCCAGGCACCATCTGCATAGGGGATCATCTGTGATCCCGATGAGCTCCGTGTGCCTGTTCAGGTGATTGTGTCCCGTTAGGAGCCCAGACACAGTCTTGATGTCCCGTCTGTTACGTGACAGGATCTCTTTAGATTTTTTTTTCGATGGCCCCTTTATGTGGAGCTTTGATTGCCTCATGCATGGCGTCTTTTGCCATGTTTTAATGAACTGCTTTTGTAGCAGTTCCTCCATGCTAGATGTGCCAGGCTGCTGGTTATTCCCAAGATAGGTTCCGGTCCGACTGAGGTCTTTCCCGATCCTATCTTGGCTAATCTGTCTGCCTTTTCGTTCCCGGAGACACCTGAGTGTCCTGGGACCCATATGAGGCTGACTTTGCTTGTTTTCTGTACTCGGACCTCAGTTTGGATACAATTCTATTTGCGCGTATCGCCATAATAGCCGCCTTGCTGTCCGAGTAGATAGCAGTAGGTCCTCGACTATTATTGTTGAGGTTTTCCTGGATACAGGTGAGTATGGTATATACTTTAGCCGGAACACTGATGCATATTTGCCAAGGGGAACTGAGATTTCTCTCTTTGTAACCTCTTCGTAGATTCCTGCGCCGGACATTCCCCCAAATCTTAATCCATCTGTGCACCAGGTTGATCCATAGTTTGGGGGTCTGCCGGGCGCATTGTCTTTCCATTCGTCCCTTGTGGGGATGATTTTATTGGGTCCTTTCCATAAATCCAGAACAGGCGGAGTGCTGTCTCTTTCCATTAATAGGACTGGACATCCTTCCTTTGCCTTGTTCCAAATAGCTGAGTGTCCATGGTTTGCCTCAGTACCGATCCATTGGCTTGCGCCTTTGAATCTGTTGCAGTACGCAGGGCTTCATGCTCAGTGGCAAGGTGTAGAGGTGGTAATCCTAGTAGAACTTCTAGAGCTCTAGTAGGCGTCGTCCTCATGGCACCTGTTATTTCTAGACAAGCCAGTCGTTGTACTTTATCAAGTTCGTTTCTGGACTTGCCCTTGTGTGGTACCGGTCCACCAAATGATGGATCCGTACGTTAGTGTCGCCGTATATATCCAGTGTAGGGTTTTGTGTGTCAAGCCCCATGTATTACCGGAGGCTCTTCTGCATGCCCAATAGGAGCAGGTAGCCTTCTGGGTTCGATTTTCAATTTGCTCGTTCCAGGTCAATTTGGACTCTATGATGACTCCAATGTGTTTGGTCGACGCTTTATAGGGAAGCTGTCTTCCTGAGGTTAGTCTCTCTGAAAGAGTTCCTATTTTGCGTTTCTTGGTGAAAAGTACCAAGCCCGCTTTTTCTGGGTTGACTCTCAGCCCACCGGCAGAACACCACTGTTCTACTCTGCCATGAGCTGTCATGATGTTTTCTCCTAGCAGGTTTACCGGTTGGTCTTGAGCCAGCATGACAAAGTCATCTGCATATGCTTGTGTATACAGTCCTGACTCATTTAGTTCTGTGAGAAGTTCGTTTATTACTAGGCACCATAATAGGGGTGATAAAACTCCTCCCTGTGGACGTGGATTGTTTTAAGCCAATCTTTGTTTTCATTGGTGGCGAATGTGAAAGTATTATAAATGGACATACCCTCTTCACCTATATAATGTAATAGTTGAGCTATCTGAACTTTCTCATCTTTCTTGTTCGCCTCCAAAGCGACAAGATAGTTTTCGAATTTCTGCCGTCACAACTTCCAGTTTTCAGCCAAACTTCTGCTGAAATTCATTTGAGATATTCCTCTATGATCTCCCATACCCAATTCTGCAACCACCATTATTCAATAAAAACGCTTCCACTTTTATTTTTCTACTTTCATCTTGTTTACTTATTAATTTCTCAATTATTAAATTCTTTCCGACTGCGCCATGTTTCATATGGGCAAAATGATACACGTGGTGATGTTTCTAGACTGGCTTTATTTCCGTTTGAGTCGAATAGGTACAGCGAACTTCATTAAAGTAAACAGTGTTTTTACAAACAAATGGTAGAAACGTTCACAGCGTTTATGTGGAGGAGCCAATTAGACTGAATACGTTACAAAGGTGAGAAGATAAAACAGTTAAAATGAAAAAAAATAAAAATTACAAACCGTCTATGAAACTAACCTTCAAGGTGAGTGGATATCAAGAACAAATTCAAATATACAAAATCAGACAACTTTCAGCATATCTTCTTTAATTTTTGTTTTATGGATGAAATATTAGAACCGAATAAGTCATTGTGACAACTATAATCATTCCCATACTTGACCATCCTGTTAAAAGGTGCATTTTGTGAATAGTTAGTTTGGCAAAAAGTTGTGTGAAAAACTTTGGGTTTTCTGGTTTGCCTAACTGGAACATTCAAGTAAAATTCAGAAAGTATGCAGGGACAGTTGATAGTTCCTGATAGGATTTTATGAAGAAAGCAAATATCCGAATTGATCCTTCTTTGTTCAAATTCAAAGATTGCATAACATCAGTATAGTTATATTCACTACGATTTAATCCTAGTTTGTAGGCAGCAAAGCGTAAAAACTTCTTCTGAACCCCTTAAATATTGTCTACCAATTTTAACTCTTTGAATGCAGAATTCTGGAAAAATACCTAACCTGAGGGAACTATTGAAAAGTATATGGTTGAGTAAGACTATATACACAATTTATCAATAAACAACAGAACTTAAATGGTAATTTTTGAATTTGATCGAATATACTACATAGTAACATTAATGGAGCAGGAGTTGATATTACAAATATTGTCAAAGTTGTATGATGAGGCAGTAACATTGTTGAGAAAAAAAAACAGGAAAAGCACCACAGTATCTGTGTCTTTACAGCTATGCCTATTCTTAAAGAACATGCATTAGGATAATAATTTTTCCTTCGGCTATTAATGTAACACCAAAAATATCGCGGGTGTTCATTAATCATACTTTCTGAGTTCATAACATAGGTGTTATGATCTAATTTGCTGAGCCTATCACATTGTGTTCTCAGTTTGCAAAATATGGCAAAATCTTCATGTCAACCATACATTTCGAATTTCTTATGGAACTTTTTTTTCTGAATTATTAAACGTTTAAGTTGAGTGCTGAACCAAACAGGAAACGTATTAGGCCTGTATATTTTTTGGGGAACGAAGACATCAATGGCATAATACAAAATGTCATGAAAACTGGAAACAGCTGTGTTGATGTCCATCCCTATCAAGGTCTCCCAATTTATGCTGGCAAAGACGTAGTTCAGGCCTATATAATCTGCATTTTTTAAATCATAAAAAAGTTCATTATATTTCATGAAATATATTCTTTTGTTAATATCCACTTCAAACGAAATGGCATTATGATTGATTGAATTTTGAAGAAGCAGATCTTGTGTCAAAGAATTTTTAATCGTGATTGCTAGAGAACACCAAGTCTAGGAGTGCACCCCTACTATTACGTACATAATTTACTTGATACAAATTAAAAAAGCTGTGGCCTTTGACATTTTCTGCATGAATTTCTACATCTTCTGGACATTGAACCCAGTAGAACCTCTGGCTGATCTTGTTCAAGGTCTTATTGACTCCCAGATGTCCTGATTTACCTTCATGAAGGCTTCACCTATCCTCCTGGGCAAAACCAATTGGGAAAGTGACGACGTCCCATCAGTTAGTTGACTCCAATACACGTTTGAAAAATCCAATTTCCATTTCCTTGAAGATGGGATCCCTGTCCAAATTATCTCTCCAGGAGGGTCTGCCAGTTCCGTCCTCTTTCCGATGTAGAAAGTTCCCAATGTTTGGATCGGTTTCTTGGTCCTGTCTCATGTGTGCAGTAGTCCATTCGTCTTAAGTCAACAGTCTCGTTCGTTTAATATCAACGAATGCTTCATGGCATTCGATAAAAAAAAACTTGTGCAAACAGGCACAAGACCCAATTACAGGAACAATAATTATAAACTCAATAAAGTGTTATGATAATCTTGTTAAGTCATTTTAGAAACTAGTAACAATGGAGAAAATAATGGGTAAAAATGTGGAGTATGGAAAAAAGTAGTGAACAAATGAAAAAAATTGAAAAAATATAGGTAATAGTCATACAAAGAAAAAAATACAAGTGGAAAGAATGAATGAATGAATATGTGAGTAGGCAGGGATATATTTTCACATTTGTTTCATAAACATAACACATTACAAAGAATATGTTTTATTGAGAATAGATCAGTTTTATCACACATCTGACTAAATTTTCTGCACATCGAATGAACTGGAAATTTCAGTAGTATATTCATTCTTGGAGTGGGTAAATAAAAGCAAGGTGAACTCCTGTTCAAACTAGGTATATGAAAGTTCAAATGAGTTAGTAACTCTGGACAATCTATTTGGTAATTTGTGAGTTTATAAATAAATATGCAAGCATGGTAAGTTCTATGGTCTTCCAAGGATAACAGCGAAAATCTGTTTAGCAATATATTATTATCCAAACCTTGTGCTGGATAAATTCCATCAATTCTATATATAATATACTTCGAATTGATTCGAGCAGATGTGATGTAAGTATATTCGGGACCAAAGCAGTTTTGGTAATATGTGATGAAAAGATCAGCTTTGAGTCAAAATGTATGCCAAGATCTTTCGTTACATCACACCGATTCAAGAGAATTTGATTTATAGAGTAAATATATTCCACTTGTTTGATTTTCAAAGTAAAACTAGTGTAATAACATTTCTATATGTTGAGGGTTTTACTAGGCAGCAAAGTAGTAGATTGACTGCCGCGGCTGATAGTTCATAACCGAGCGTAGCGACAAAAAATGTCAAATGTCAAATGTTTTATTCCCATTGAGAATAATTATTTTGCTGCCTAGGCAGGAAAGTCCTTACTTTGCTGATAGGCAGGAAAAGTAATACTTTGCTGATTGATAAGTGTCTGCAAAATTAATATTTGCTGTCAATCGGAGAAAAATTTATTTGTTTTACACCAGTTTGCTAGACGGTCAGTATTGTTTTGGAGTAATTTACAGTCATTCAGAGTATCAACAGACCTAAATACTTTCAAATCATCCGTAAATGAAAGGATGCTGCTTGTTATACTTTTACCTATGTTGTTCACAAATAGTGAAAAGAGGAAAGGGGCTAGATTGCTTCCCTGCGGTGCACTACTGGTAGAGATGAAAGTTTGGGATTTATGACCACAGTACTCAATATATTGTACCGATTTGTGGGGTATGATTGGAAAAAATTTAGTAGGTTGATGTCGAAGTTTAGTTAATAGTATTTTATTGTCCAATTTGTCAAAGGGCTTTGAGAAATCTGTATATATCTGTATATAGAGTATCAACTTGAGATTGATTGTGTTAACGATTGGGGTATCGTAAGTACTGCTAAAATAGTCTGCAAATGCATTTAAAATACTTAAGGGGTTTTTACATACTATATCCATCCATATAAAGTATTCCAGGAATCCTAGAAGACTCTTTTTTGCTTTGAATGAATGACCAGAATTCTGCAGGATCAGATTCTTCGGATTTTTCTATATATTGTTTATAGGATCTTTTTATATTAGTTTTGATATATTTTCTTAGTGTTCTCTTAACTCGGTTGAGTTTGATACCTTCATTTTCTTAAACATTCTGTTTTTTGTTTGAATTTATTTTATAATCTCCTCACTAAACCAATGTAGGTACTTTCTAACAAAATTGGAGGTTTTTGGTACCTATAGGTCAACTATGGAATAAATCGTTTTGTAGAAGTCGGACACAACTTCGTTGACATGGGAATAGGTTTCCAGGAAGTCCCAGTTCATATCGAGAAGGTAAGAATATAGGAGGGGAAAATTGGCTTTTTTAAAATTATAACGGACCAATTTGACATTATATTGAATTTCTTTTCTAGTTCTTCTCGCACCGCCCACACTTCTTTCTTTGCTTCTTTTCGGACTGCCTTGACTTCTTTTGGATCTCTCTGTTCCTTCCATCATTTTCTAGATTGTGTTGATTTCGTCCCCAATTTTCTCAACATTATCCTTCAGGCCTATGATTTTCTCCTAACGTGTGCTCGACAGTTGCTTTCTGTTCTTCCAGAATTTTCCGGAAATGTTCTTGTTTCCGTTTCTCTTCCTTTTGGCGACGAATCCCCTCTTCTTGTGTTTCTTTCTGTCTCTGTTCCTTCTCCTTTTGTTTTTCTCTCTGTCGATGTTCCTCCTCCTTTCCTCGACGTTCTTCTTCCTTCCCTCGACGTTCCTCTTCCTCTTATTTTTCCTTCTGCCGTCGTTCCTCCCCAATTTTTTTTCTCTATCAGTTGTCTTTCTTGCTTGGCAAACTGCTGCTTGATCATTTCCATTATTATTAGTATTTCTTGTATTCACTATTAATTATTCTCAAATAGTCACTAAAATCCTCACTTCTCATGCCAACTGTAACTTAACTTGGTCCGTCTTTATTAAAACACTAGACAAACCATTGTTCGTTTATTACACTTTGAAAACACAACACAATAATGCACTCTGACAATAAAACACTCACTCACAGTTTACTACTAAACTGTACCGCATACTGCACTGTACTAAATGAAAATTCAACTTGAACTCGCTAATATGAATTACAATAATAAAAATGTCGAAATTGACAAATCAATATAGTTATTGACTCTAAATGTGCAGTTGATCCGTTCTAAACTAGATGATTTAGATGTAGAATTTCCTCAGATTGTACTTATCACCGAACATTGGCTTAACGAGGAGGAACCTATTTATATTCCTAATTACTCGTTAGTTTCCCATTTTTGTAGTAGTGAGTACAGATGTGGCGGTACTCTAATTCTTATAAATGAAGTGGTACTGAAATAATGTGAATTTATCCATTGTCCATTAAAACCAAGAAATTTGAATTTGAATTTTCAATGGCTTTCTCTGCTAAAACCAACTTGTCCTAATTTGTCTATATAGATCTCCTAGTGCAAATGGAAACATATTTTTGGATAAATTAGAGCTTCCTTTAAATAATTTACCTACGAAATCCACTCTTATTTTGGCGGGTGATTTTAACATTGACTATGATGACAAGCATTCAATCCTAACCCATCAACTTGATAATTTGTTCACCACCTTCAATTTAACAATGCATACAAATGGCCCAACGAGAATTTCCCAATATGTGTTGTAACTTGAATAATGAAGATGTGTCTTGCTCTGTTATACCAGCAAATATTTCTGATCATGAAGCGGTCCAGTGCTCTAAAAAGCTTATATCAAACCCAAATAATAAAAATACATTCAAATACAACTATGATAAATTTAAAAAAAAATTGGAATACCTACCTGCTGACGATCCTTTTAATTTTACAACTTCCTTATATATTGCTTCAATCACGCCTTACCTACCCAAAAATCAAAATGAAAAATAAATTGTGGTTAACAAAAGGTATTAGAGAATATTATCTCATAATCTGAGATCATTGCACCATATAAGAAAATATACCAATGTTTTTTTTTCATGAATACTACAACTGTTCAAAAGGATCTATAGAATAACTATTAAATCAGCAAATAGAACACAATACAATAGCCAATACTAATAATACGATTTTCGTGGAAAGAACACCACAAAGCTAGCGGAGAAGACTCGGACCCTAATGTATTAATTGAATATTACTGCTCTGTGGACAAAAACCTATTAGAGACAAAATGCAGAATGCAGCTGATCCACTTCTATTCTTGAAAGATATAAGAATCAAAGATAGTCTCATACTATCTGATATTACCTTGTGCGAAGTGGCGGAAACTATAAAATACGTGAAAAGCAAAAACTTGTGTGGAATTGATAACATATACCAATTTTCACGCTGGAATTATTAGTCCAGCTTATCAACAATTCTTTTGCTGCAGGGACCTTTCCAGATTTTCTAAAAACCTCCATTGTGATTCCCATGCATAAAGGAGGGAAAACACTTGATTCTTCCAACTATAGGCCCATCTCACTTATACCAGTTTCAGGAAAAATCATTGAGGAATTAGTAAAAACGAGACTAATGAACTTCATGAAAGAATACAATATTTTGAATACCCAACAATTTGGGTTTCAGCAGCAGTAAAGTACAGGGGACGCCGTGTTCACATTCCTCAACAAATTATACACGTAACTGAATCAGAGGGAAGTGAGTGCAGCAAGACACATCTGACCCGTCAAATTTTAGACCAATCTCTCTTATTCCAATGCTTGGAAAAACAATAGAAAAACTGATAAAATCCAGACTAATGGAATTCTCGACTAGCCACAAAATTTTAAACTATCAACAGTTCTTTCAATCTAATAAAGGAGATGCTATATTCCACTTTCTCAAAAATCTATACTCGAGGTTAAACTTGAAAGAAGTGAGCGGAGCAGTATTTTATGATCTGTCTAAAGCCTTTGACTGTGTCAATCACGAAATACTGTTGCAGAAACTTCAGCTCTACGGCTTCAGAGGACAAAGTTTCAATTGGTTTGCCTCATATCTGAGCGAAAGAACCCAGTAATGTGAAAAGTGAAAACCTCTCAGATATTGGATTTGTCAAAAATGGGGTACCACAGGGATCTGTACTCGGACCTATCCTGTTCCTACTATACTTCAACGACCTCGCTGATTTGAAGATAGAGGGAACATTCACTATTTTTGCGGATGACACAACTATTTTGTGGCATGACAAAAATTCACAAGACCTTTATAGCAAAATGACCCATGATATCTTGATAGTAAAGGAGTGGTGTAATTCTAATAAGCTTTCTTTTAATATAACAAAAACAAATATGCTGGCATTCCATTGCAACATACCTGACATACATATTCACAATAGCATCATCCCACACAAATACATTTTCAGGTATCCTCATAGACAGGGACCTACATTTTAAGAACTCAGTAAAAAACTTTCATCTACGTGTAGTGTCGAGTGAAGTAGGTGTGGCATGTGTATGTGTATCATGCCCTTTTTGAATCACATGCTAGGTATGGAGTGGCCTTTTGGGGAACATGTAACAAACAACATTTTAATATGATCTTCACTCTACAAAAGCGTGCTGTTCGATATATATATATATATATATATATATATATATATATATATATATATATATATACAAAGTAGGGCCCAGAACCTCCTTCAAAGAACTATTCAAGGAACACAATATCCTTACACTACCTTCACTATACATTCTGGAAACAGTATGCTTGGTATATAATAACAAATCAATGTATGAGATTACTCATGGATCCACCCGTCAAAATAACAATCTGCAACTTCCTATTCCCTCTACAAATTTAATGAAAAAGTCACTAGTCTATAATGCTGCCCTACTATATAATCACCTTCCATCATCTTTCAAGACCATTAATTCGGGCCACTTATTCAGAAAATCCCTAAAACAATTCCTTACAGAGAAGGCCTTTTATGACGTTAATGAATTTATTAATAAAAATTGGAGCGATACTCAAGACTGATACATGTATTTGCCCATATATATGTAGGCATTTGTACTTTGACCTGTACTATCTAACTATTTTTTAACCTCCCCCTTAACTATGTTTTGCCGAGTTGTGTGATTGTACTCTTACTACCAACTTGTGATTGTATTTTATTTGAAATTATTTACTGTAATGACAAAATGTTTAATGCTCTTATCATATTTTATTTATATATATTGTACACACTTTGTCCACAAGATCTAATTCTTATGACAATAAAATATATTTTGATTGATTGATTGATTGAATATTCTGTGATTTGTCGAAATATTACTGCTAAACTACTACTCCATGGATTCAGGAATCAGAGCTATAAGTGGGTACAGTCCTATCTGAGCCAAAGAACACAAGTTATCAAAACCCATAAGTTATTCAATTCAATTTCAATTCAAGTTTATTCATCTGAAGACCACAAGGGGTATAAGACATGTCAATAATTTGGAGTATAGAGACGATAAAAAATTAAAGAGTAAAAAATTAAATATTACAGGAATGAGTACAAGTGCACACAGAGTACACTACAATTTAAATATTATGATAAAAAAACAATTTCACATAGAGTACGACAGAATACACTAACATTAAATTATATCTTAAAGAATTCTTCCAAAGTATAGAATACACCCTCCATTTAGTACTTTTTTCAGTGACTTCTTGAATCTGAAATAGGTAGGTTCATCTCTAATGTTTTGGTAAATTTTATTGAAAATTCGAATTCCGATACTTAGAGGTCCGTTTTGCGCTAGGTTTGAGTTGTTTAGAGGAGTATTCAGCAGATGCTGATTCCTGGTGGAATGACTGTGAATGTCATTACGGCAGAGTAAAGTATTTTTACGTTTGTAAATGTAACAGGCAGTTTCCCATATGTACAGAGAAATGAGGGGTAATACTTGTAGCTTTCTAAAGAGAGGTCTACTAGATTCTGTTTGAGGTTTACGAAACATGGCACGAATGCAGTTTTTCTGTGTAATAAAGAGACGTTTGGCAGCAGGTGATTGTCCCCAGACTATAATTCCATATGCCAGTCTCGATTAAATTTCTGCAAAATAGAAGTTTTTCATTACCGGGGTTGTCAGGACATTATACATACAGCGTATCTGGAATATTTTGGTGTTAATATTTTTTATTACTGTAGATATGTGGGTTTCCCAGTCTATTTTATCATTTATAGTGAGACCTAAGAACTTAACAGTGGAGCAATACGATGCCGTGTTCCTCAAAGATCGGTGCTAGGTCCAATTTTGTTTCTGCTGTACTTCAATGACTTGGCAAACATTACAACTGAATAACCCTAAAAACTTTAATTCAATCTTCGTCCTACAGAAACGTGCCATCCGATACTTATATAAGGTAGGACTGCGAGGGTCATGGAAGTCACTATATAAGGAGAACAATTTGTTAACTCTTCCATCTTTGTTTATCCTTGAAACAGCTTGTTTAGTTTTCAAAAATAAATCTTTGTATGAAGTCAATGAACGAATAACTCGTCAAAGAGGTAACTTGAAACTACCCATTCCCTCGTCCAATATATTCAAAAATTCATGAATATGGATGCACCGACTACCAGTTCGGATTCAAAAATGAGTGCTCAACCTTACTTCCTCTCACAATCCTCACCAAATACATCAAAACAGCAAAACTCAACGGAAAAAAATCTGCTTCCATTTTCCTGCATATCAATAAAGCCTTGGACAGGGTCTGGCTCAAAGGACTTATTAACAAACTCCACTCAATGGTATGTCCTAAGCAGCTATTTTTCCTAATAAATTCCCTACTATCCAAAAGAAGACTGAAAGTGAAAGTTGTAAACGTATGTTCGTCCACATTCTCCCCACAGCAGGGCGTTCCACAAGGATCGCCTGTTTCCCTATACTGTGCAGACATTTACAACCATCACTTTCCCGACCCAGAACATTTCTCCCACTTGGGTTACATCATACAGTTTGCGGACGACACATTGTTGATTTCCCACGATAAATCCAATGAAGGAACCATAGACAACCAATAAAGGCTCACCGATTTTACATGCCACTGGTTCAACAAATGGAGAAACCAAACCCTACCAAATCACACCTAATGATATTCAATCACCAACTTGCTCCAACATCTCCTACGATTACCACGCTACAGCAACTAATCAGCCCAACGAGAACAACCAAATACTTGGGAATCATAATTGATAGCAAACTCAACTTCAACCTCCAAGAAAAGAAGAACATGATATCCAGAGCCAAGCACTTCAAATATTGATAATAAGGATAGCCTCTGTGAAGCCAAAACAATTAAACATCGATTTAAAAAAAACGGGCGCTAAATGTGAATGCATGCGCCACTGGTGTGAAGACCGCTGCCATTTTCTAGCTGCCGCTTTTCAGATTGCTGCCAAATGACCAGTGGCGTCGGTTTTTTTTTTTTCGGAAAAATAGAAAAAAAATTCATAACCAATTCATTAAGTATCCAATAATACTTGACACTGCATAGTTTACATCGACATACCAGCAGTGGAGTGAAAGAGCAGTTTTTCTGATATAAAGTGTAACACTTTGGGATATTTGACTTTTTCCGGTATTTTCTAAACTTTCTATATTATTAATAAGCAACAATTCACCAGAAAAATTGTATGGTTAGTAATTGTTGTCCGACAGCGATAGTTGTCTTATCGATCTTTTGAAAAATATGTTTTAGGCACACGGAAATATTTACCCAATTCCATACTCATGAAGTGATTATCTTTTATGAATGTGAACGACTCGCAAGCCGTCCGACGGAGGAAGTTGTCGAATCGAAATTTTGAAAAATATGTTTTAGGCATACCGAAATATTTAGCCAACTCCATAATCATGGAGTGACTGGAAGACACAACAATAAACATATTCTATGAATGTGAACGACTCGCAAGCCGTCCGACGGAAGTTGTCGAATCGAAATTTTGAAAAATATGTTTTAGGCATACCGAAATATTTAGCCAACTCCATACTCATGGAATGACTAGAAGACACTACAATGACCATCTTTTATGAATATGAATGACTCGCATGCCGTCCGACGGTAAGAGTTGTCGATTCGAAATTTAGAAAAAATTGTTTTGGGCTTACCGAAATATTTAGCCAACGCCATACTCATGGAGTGATTAGGACACACACAACAATGGACATCTTCTATGAATATGAACGACTCGCAAGCCGTCCGACGGTGGGAGTTGTCGAATCGAAATTTTGGTGAAAACATGTTTTGGGCATACCGAAATATTTAGCCAACTCCATACTCATGGAGTGACTAGAAGATACAACAATAAACATCTTCTATGAATATGAACGACTCGCAAGCCGTCCAACGGTGGGAGTTGTGGAATTGAAATTTGAAAAATATGTTTTAGGCATACCGAAATATTTAGCCAACTCCATACTCATACAATGACTAGAAGACACTACAATGACCATCTTTTATGAATATGAGCGACTCGCAAGCCGACCGACGGTGAGAGTTGTCAATTCGAAATTTTGAAAAATATGTTTTGGGCATACCAAATATTTAGCCAACTCCATACTCATGGAGTGACTAGAAGACACAACAATAAATATCTTCTATGAATATGAACGACTCGCAAGCCTTCCGACAGTGGGAGTTGTCGAATCAAAATTTTGGTGAGTATGGAGTTGGCTTAATATTTCGGTATGCCTAAACATATTTTCAAAATTTGGATTCGACAACTTCCACGGTCGTACGGCTTGCGAGTCCTTCATATCCATAAACGATGTTTATTGTTGTGTCTCCTAGTCAATCCATAAGAATGAAGTTGGCTAAATATTTCGAAATGCCTAAACATTTTTTTCAAAATTTCGATTTGACAACTTCCACCGTTGGGCGGCTTGCGAGTCGTTCATATTCATAGAAGATGTTTATTGTTGTGTCTTCTAGTCACTTGAGTTAGACTTGAGATCGGCAACGTTGCAACGTGCCACGAAAAGTCTCCTTAGTCTTTATACCAGTATTTCTTCAATCATATCTATTTTTAAATTATATATAAGTGCTAATATCGGTTCCCAATATACCTGTACCAAATCAGAGTGAGTACCCCACTAAAAACAATCGAAGAGGGACTTTGTACCTCTGGAATCTCCTCGCACACCGATCTTTCTGAAAAGCGGCGTTGCAAGATCTCCTACAATTCCTGGGGGCAAAGAAACCATCATCAACAAATCAAAGAAAATAAAATGGCAAATTTTGGCTGCTGCAAATCACGATCAATACCAGCATACCTAATCTGTGAAAACTGCTTAACAGTTTTTCATAAATCATGCATTATGAAACATAAGGATAACTTCAAGTTCATAAAAGACCACAAAATCATTTGCTGTGCGAAACCAAAAGAACTAGAGGAGGAAATCAGTATACTTGAACAAACTATAGAAGAGCTTACTGAGGAAACACAGGCAAAAAATAAATTCATTAACAAACAAAATACTGAGAATAGTATGCTGATGCAGGAAGCCCTGAGAGTAGAGAGTGAGTTGAATGAATTAGTCGAGAGTCAGAGCAATACCATCACAGAAGCAAAAGCCCAAATACGAAAACTCGATGATTATATCGACTGCATTAAAAATAAACCCGTTAAGACAACAGCTGTCCAAACGATCTCCTCGGGAAATGAATCAATGAGCAGTAGAGACACTTCAGTAGAAGAAAAACATATATCCGTCAGCACACAAACAGAACAAGAAAGTAACACGGAATCCGGTCAATCGTACAAAACCACAAAAAATCCCTTCCGACCAGAAACAAAATTCAAAAAACTAGCAAAGAAATTAAAGAAAATATTAATGCATCCAATCATAATCCTAAAATATTGATTGTAGCAGGCACACATGGCAGAAATCTATCAAGGATGTTGACAAGGCAAAATAAAGATTTTGTAATTGAATCAATCATAAAACCAGATGCTCATGACAAGGATATCATACAAACTGCAATAAGTAGTGCAAAAAAGCTATGCAAGCAAGACGTAGTAATCATCTGGACAAGTGAACCTCATATAATATTGATTGACGAATTCATTATGAAAATGGACATACAATCCCATTGTCTTGACAAGCCATATTTATATGTACAGACAAATATAAAAAAATGGACATACTAATCCCATTGTCTTTAGAATTTAAGGATATTACATTTGAAAAAATCCAAAAGCAACATGTGATTGAATGCAACACAGTCCTCAGGAGATCAAACTACAGTAGAAATGGAAAATACATTAAGGATATTGGAAAGTGGCACCTCGCTAAGGTAATCAATAGACACATCCAAGAAAAATTTGGCGAAGTTTCTGTTAAAGATGAACCAATCTCAAATAATACTCAACCTTGCGATTTTCAACAAGAAATACCAATACCGGTAACAATGAGAGATGAAAGAAATCGTCTAAGCATAGAAGAGGAGTTACAAATATTCCAAGCAGAAACCACTGAAAAAACTATAAATACAACAGATGAAATTGACTCAGTACCTAAGGACAATACGAACAATTTTTTATACCCGCGCCTATCACAAATACAGTTGTCGCAGAAATGAGAACTAGTTATAATCATACACAATCACACAAAAAAAATTTGAACATTTTTCATATTAATGCGGAAAGATTAAACAGCAAATATGACGACTTTTTACTGTATATAAATGAAAACAAATATCTTGACATAGTGTGTTTCTCTGAAACTTGGTTGTGTGAATCTGAAATAAATTTGTATCCGTTTGGAGATTTTTACGTAGGCTCAGCTTTTTGCAGAAAAAAGGTTAGAGGAGGAGGCTCTATAATATATGTAAAACAAACGATACTTTCGAAACCTGTAGATAAATTGAACGAAATGTCGATTCAATGTCATTGTGAAATTGCAGCAGTTGAACTTATCAATCTAGACATGATCATTTTATGTGTATATAGAAGACCTAACGGAGACATTGAAACATTTTTTGAAGTATTAATAGAAGTTATGGATTTCATAGACAGAACAGGTAAAGTTGGACTAATTTGTGGGGACTTTAATATTAATATTTTGATAAAAAATAATATCACATTAAATTTCGAAAACATCCTTATTAGCCATGGTTATAAAACAACAATACATGAACCAACTAGAGTATCTCCTACATTAGAATCATGCATTGATAATATATTGACATCGTGCGAGGATGAGCTTTTCATCTCGAAGGTAATAAAATTAAACATTTCCGATCATTACGGTCAACTCTTTTCATACAAAACAACAATAAATGTAAAATTAAAGATACAAAAACGAAAACAATTAGGCCAATCACAAAAAGAGGGAAAGATAGTCTGAATAGCATGTTATGTAATACACAATGGAATAGTTTAACTGATCCAGATAATGTTGAAAGTAGCTTTGAAACATTTATACACCGAATGAATCAGTATTATGAGGCATCTTTTCCAATAAAAAAAGTCCCAATAAACAGAAATGAAAGCAGCAAAATAAAATGGTTCAATGATGATCTGCGCAATATGAGAGAACAACTTCATTCTCTGAAAGTTCTTGCTAAATCGACAAACTGTCAGGAACTAAAGGACCAGGTTAAAATTACTAGAAAAAACTATAAATTAGAAATCAAGAAAGAAAAAATTTCAGCAAACACACAGTTTATTGAGAATTCGAGTAATAAAGTAAAGGCAGCATGGCAGATTATAAATCAGAATAAAACAGTAAACAATCAATGAACTAGAGTTTCAGAATGTCCCTCAGCAGAATACTTCAATGAGTACTTTGCTAATATTGCAGGAAGTATTATCAACACCATTCCATATTCAAATACACCAAATCATCTTGAACCCTTAAACATGGTAAACGAGGTCCATCTGAATATTTTTGAACCTGTCACAGCAGAAGAAGTAATAGACGTGGTGAATAATTTAAAACTATCACATGCACAGGATATGTTTGGTATGAGCAACAGTCTGTTAAAGGTCATAATAGAGAGTATCGTAAATCCATTAGTTCATCTTATAAATGAATGTTTCAGACAGGGTATTCCCTAACATTCTCAAATGTTCTAAAGTTATACCTTTATATAAGAAAGGAAACATTACAGACACATCTAACTACCGGCCAATATCACTTGTTCCAATTATATCAAAAATAATAGAAGCTCTAATAAAAAATCGTTTAATTTATTACTTCGAGACAAACAATCTACTATCCCCCGAACAATTCGGTTTTAGGCAAGGAAAATCAACAACTCTTGCACTGGTTAAGTTTGTAGAAATAGTAACTGCGGCAATTGAAGAAGGAAATTATGCTGATGTGAGCCTATGCGACTTGAGTAAAGCATTCGATTGTGTAGACCATCATTTAATGAATTTGAAATTGAAATATTATAAAATTGGTGGTAAAGCTTTAGAATTTATTGATTCATACTTATGTAATAGGGGACAATTTGTTGATATAAATGGACAAAAGTCCAAACAGAAAAATACTAATTATGGTGTCCCTCAAGGATCTATACTGGGCCCAATACTTTTTATAATATATATTAATGATATCAACAGCCAGTTACATAATAGTAATATAATTCTTTATGCCGATGACGCTACTTTCATAAGCTGTGATAAGGAAATCAATACTGTTCATGGACTTTCTAATGATGTAGAAAAAGCGGCTGAGCTATACTTTTCGTCGATTAAACTGAAAATGAATGCGGAAAAAACTCAAAAAATAACTATTTCAACTAGACAGAACAGCACAAATACAGATCCGGTTAAACTATTGGGATTTCATATTGACAGCAAATTCACTTGGAATTCGCATATTGAAAATTTATCAAAAAAACTTTCCTCAAGTATGTTTCTGCTACGAAGATTGAGAATGTCTGTGTCCCATAATATGATGAAAAAGGCGTATTTTGCTTTAATAAATAGTCACCTACAATATGGAATTTTGATCTGGGGTCACAGTACCAACATAAAAAACCTTTTCACGCTACAAAAACGAGCAATTCGAATTATATCCGGTGTTGGTCCAAGGACACACTGTAGGGAATTATTTATTCAATATAATCTTCTTACCCTACCTAGCATGTATATATATATATCAATGTTTGGTCTATGTAAAAGAGCACGTATATACCTATAAACAAAACAGTGAGTCTCATGACCATAATACAAGAAATAGAGGTAATATTGTAAATCACAACAAGGTGTTAACTATTATGGCCCAAATTTCTTCAACAAACTACCTGATGATATGAAAATATTGAATATAAGAATATTCAAGAGCAGATTAAAACAATATTTAATCAAAAAATGTTTCTACTCCATTCAAGAGTTTATAAATACTGCACAATTGATTTATAGTTTCCAAAATTATGTATTAATTTTTATTTTTACAATGTAAACATTTGAAGAAATGTAGTAACACAATAAACAAACAAAAAAAAAACTCCATGAGTATAGAATTGGCTAAATATTTCGGTAAGCCTAAAACATATTTTTCAAAATTTCGATAACACAACTAGAGCTCGTCCAATATTGAAACGACCGTTTGGTAGGTAGAGAGGAGGAAAACACGAGTTGGCACGATTTGCTGTGGCTACGGCGAATCTTCTCCAGTGTCTTGGCATGCAGCGTTTGAAAGGTTAGGTTTGTTTGATTAATAAATAGGTAGTACAGTTATTATCTTGAATTCATTAATTTTGACTAAAAATTAATGATCTCTGACCCCAAAAACCCCCCACGTACCAATTTTGAATCGAATCGGATCATAATCACAAAACTCGTGTATCGCCTATACCAAATAATTAGGTAAGCCTATGGAATTTCTATTAATAGCCACAGCTCGGGCATCTTCGAGAAGAATTGGTTGTTAGGTAGGGGAAGGCCAAAGTGAACCAGACAATTTTTCTGGTGAATTTTTGCTTATAAATAATGTTCAATCATGTTTACAAAATACCTGACAAAGTCAAATAATATCCCTGAGTGTATATTCAAGAAAGCTGCTCTTTCACTCCACTCATGGTATGTCGAAGTGAACTATGCAGTGTTAAGTATCGTTGGATACTTAAGGAATCGATAGAATTGGTTATGCAATTTTTTCCTATTTTTCTGAAGTAAAAAAAAATATCCGACGCCACTGGTCATTTTGGCACCTATCTGAAAAACGGCAGCTAGAAAATGGCAGCGGTCTTCACACAAGTGTATGCGCCGAGAAACATACACGTTTTTTATCAAAGACACGATTTTGTTCTTCTATCTCGTTCTTGTAGTCATTATTTCACGTGAAAAAATTTTGGAGTACGACAAGCTTATTTAATTTATTGCAAATTCCCATTATGGTAACGTAACAACAAAATTGTAACATTTCTTTTCATGTGGCGTTTGGTATTCTGGTCAAAATGTCAAATAAATAATCTACCCTTGAATGTTTATGTAACAAGTTGTAATTCAAAAGTTGCGGATGCGCAGTAGTTTTCAAGCGCCCGCATGAAAAAGGACAGACTGATTTTCGTGATTTCAGTTTGTTAACATGGCGTCTTATGAAGTGTTATCCATATTGGTAGTTAATAAATATTTGTTTAGGGGACTCGCATTCCAGAATAAGGGAATCAGTGTGAAAACAGCAAGTTGCATTTACAAACTAATCTGTAGATCCATGATTGAATATGTAAAGCAACAGCCAAGAAGAAGATGCAAGTTGCTGAAACATCGGCACTTAGGACGCTCACAAGAATTCGTCACCCAAATAATCCCCTACACAATCCCTCAAATAACCTCCCATACAAACTAACGGATGTAATGAATATTGAGGACTGCCTGGACTATCTCTTCCACAGATTCTGTTCGAAGGCCAAAAATGTAGAACTCTTGGAGATACGGGAAAACCCCTATAGTTACAAGAAGTTGTACAAATTAGAATATGAAAAGTACTTAAAATACTTTAAACTAAAAAAAGATAAGAAATACATACTAAAATCTAAAGAGAAAATACATAATTAATTGCAGAACTCTTGAAAGTCTCCACGAGTCAATGAAAAAAACAAGTTCTGAAGCATTAGCAGTCCTTAATATTCTTGACATTGGACTACTAAATCCATAAATAGTAAGATGTGAGTTCTCTACAAAAACAATTTTATTATCCCTTGTTACTTTTTGTTTGGCTCTCAGATTAACTGAGGAGAGAAGTTCTGGGCAATCTAATTGGCCTGACAGTAATTTGAATATAATATACAAATATTAGATCAGCTTGAGTCCACCTGTTTTCCAGTGTGGTTAGGTGTAACGAATATCAGTGTAGTTATGACATGGTCCATTTGAAACCAAATTTTTTAGGCAAATTTATTTTGGACCCTTTCCAGTGATGTTTTGTAAACTGAATAGGAGGGACACCACACAATGGATGCATATTCCAAGTGTGACCTTATTAATGAACAATACAAAATTTTAGTTTAGTGAAAAGTCTTTACTGATCCTGCTTACATAACCTAGAAGTTTCAGCGATTACAAGGAAACTCAGCTTAAGCGGACTGTCATATGTCTCATTTGTTGTTCATTATTGAGTGAAAATATAATTTCTATAAACAAAATCGTTTACGAAAAAACAATGAATAATGGAATAATTATCACCATATTATTTGTGAAAGTTGCAATGTGCCGTGAAGATCAATCATAAGAAAGAATAATTTTATCTAATATGAGACATCTTAGTTTTATCCTAACCATACATACCCAAAAATCTGAGAGCACAAATTCTAGAGGAAATTCATTCAGGTCATTTTGGGATATGCAGATGTAAAAACATCATTTGTATATTGGCCAAAGATAGATGATAAAATTGAAAAAATGGTGAAAAGTTGTGAATCCTGTCTAAAACACAGAGACAATCCACCTAAATAAAAATGGCCGATTCTGTAGTGTTGGAAGAAAGTGACTCTGTGAATAATGCTAATAAATTATTTATGTGCTGCAAGAATAAACCTAATTTTACTTACTATTGTAACGTAAATAAACTTAACTTGGTTTTACTAATTTATTTAACACTCAAATATACAACTTAATTTATATTACTAACTGTATAGCTCGATCGTATGGGCTCGTTCAGACTGTTCGACTCCACTTGAGGGTTGCCTATTTATCTCCGATACAGCATTCTCGATGTTTCGAATTCTGGTAGTTGGCGACCGGCATGTTCCAATTGTTTCCAATATCGACCGTTGCTCTCCACGGCAGAGCGACTGGACTGTTCTCGAACATCTCCGGGGATGACCTCATCGCTGTCGACGGCAACGCGCGAGGCGACAGGTCCGGCCTAGGTTTGTTACATTGCCCCCTTCTTAAAGACATTTCGTCCCGAAATTTCATCCTTGGAGTGTGACGATATCTGCATGACTCCCCATATCTGCACCGTGAAGTTCGATGGAAGTAACACTCCACGGTCTTCATGATCGGTCGTGGAAGAGGGTTACAGCAAACCAAAATCTTGACGCCGCTGGATCTGAATATCGCCTCCAGCATACTTCTTATGACTCTCCAGTCCAACCCATCAATACCACAGGATAATTTTGGAATTGCTAGATCCACCAGATTCTGGTCCACCATAGTATCTCTTAGTTTGGTGAGACTCTTCCAGACATCTTCATAGGACGGTTTATCTTGGGAATGCCTCTTGGTAACTAGGTAGTAGATGTTTCTCTGGCCTTTCTTCAACTGTAGCACCCCACCAACTTCTGGATTCTGCTCCCGCAGTGTTTGGAGTTGACCGAATTTCTTGGAGAACACTACGGCGATGCCCCTGGACATTCGAAGATCTTCTGCCACACAGTGCGCTAGTGCGTAGTCAGCAGGCACCTCGAAAAGGTCTCGTGACTCCTCTCTAGTAACCCCATGTAGAACTTTCTGCCCGTTTGAATACAAGGACATAAACTTCTCGAACGTCATATCATCCTCCGGTGGCTTGAGGGTGCGAACTTGGTCATGGTTTCCAGCGTAAGGGCCAACCTGTTGAAATGGACGACCCTTGGTTTCCCTCGGGTGGCTTATGGATTCGGTACACAAGGTCGTTTATCCTTTTCACGATTTTATACGGGCCTTCCACGAGTTCCGCAACTTTGGTGATAGTCCACGACGACGTTTGGGGTTGTACAGCCAAACCAGGTCATCAACCTTAAATCCTCCAGCGTCGGCCTTGATGTCATAGGTCTTCTTCATTTTATCGCTGGCACTCTGGATGTTCAACCGGACTCGTTCGTGGATGTCGTCCATTCTCTGCCGAAGTTTGCTGACGTAGTCCTCTCCCGCAGTGTCTTGTCCTGGCGGTATCCCAAACTTCAGGTCACAAGGCAGTCGCAGTTCTCGGCCCATTATAATACTAGCAGGAGTTTGACCGGTTGACTCGTGTACTGCGGATCGATAGGCCATCAGGAACAAATGAAGATACTGGTCCCAGTCTCTTTGATGGTCAGAGACAACCTTGGACAAGTGGCGGTTGATCGTCCTGTTCATCCGTTCCACCATTCCATCGGACTGCGGATGTAGGGCCGTGGTTCTTGTCTTGCGGATGTTCAGCAGTAGACATATTTCTTGGAAAAGGTTGGATTCGAAATTTCTGCCTTGATCCGAGTGCAGCTCCATTGGAATACCGAATCGACATATCCATTCTTTCACCAAGACGTCGGCGACGGTGATGGCTTCCTGGTTGGGCAGGGCATAGGCTTCCGCCCACTTACTGAAGTAGTCCATTGCCACAAGGATGTATTTATTCCCGTGGTCGGATACGGAAACGGGCCGGCGATGTCAATGGCGATTCTCTCGAACGGGCTGCCTACGTTGTACTGACGCATCGGGGCCTTGGGTCGTATTCGAGGTCCATTGCTAGCAGCGCATACAGCGCACTTTCTGCACCAGTCCTGGACGTCAGCTTGACAATTGGCCCAGTAAAACCGTTGCCTCACTTTCTGCAGGGTCTTCGTCACTCCCAGATGTCCTCCGGCGACTCCATCATGGATTTCCCGCAGCACTTCCTCTCTTCTGTTCCTGGGAACAATTATTTGGCGTCTGTCTTCCCACCAATATCGGCCTCCACACACGTTTCAGGATCCCATTGTCCAGAATAAGAGAGTTCCATTGTGCCCAATAGGACTTAACAGCCGGCAGTAACCTGCGACTTCCTGCCATGATGGTCTTCGATTGCCCTTCTTCCAGCTGACGACTAAGCCAAGGTCGGGGTCTCTCTTGGTCTTTCTGGATCTTGCTGTCATTCCAGTTGTCATCCATTGCCGCGGTTCTACAAAGTGTTGCTTCTTTCTCTTCTGCTCGTCGGCAATGTGAGCAATCATCTGGACATGGTCTTCGCGACAAGGCATCTGCATTCTTATGGCTAGTTCCGGCTCGATGTTCGATCTCGAAATCGAATTCTTGGAGTCTCTCGATCCAACGTGCTACTTGACCCTCAGGATTTTGAACTGTAAGAGCCATTTGAGAGCTGCATGGTCAGTTCTCAACAGGAATCTTCTTCCATACACGTACTTGTAGAAGTGTTCCACTCCTTTACAACAGCTAACAGCTCTCGCCTGGTGACACAGTAATTGCGCTCTGGTTTGCTAAGCGTCTTGCTGAAATAACCAATGACCTTCTCCTGTCCCTCCTGGATCTGAGATAGGACAGCTCCAAGTCCCACGTTGCTGGCGTCCGTATCCAAAATGAATTTCCCTTTGGGTAGGGGATAGCTCAGTATAGGTGCGTTGATCAAAGCTCCTTTCAGCTTCCTGAATGAGTCTTGACATTCTTCGGACCACTGGAACTTTGTTTGGCCTTCCGTGAGCTTGGTCAGTGGTTTAGCGATGTTGGCGAATCCCAGCACATATCGGCGATAGTATGTGCATAAACCAAGGAAACTTCGAAGTTGGTGAATGTCTTTTGGGATGGGCCAATCCTTAACAGCTTTGATCTTCTGGTCGTCCACTGCTACTCCTTCCCCAGAGACAACGTGGCCGAGGTATCGTACTTCTTTTTGGAACAGATGGCTAGGGCTCAGCTTCAATCCGGAGTTCCTCAGTCGCAGGAATACTTCCTCCAAGTTTTTCACGTGGTCCTCGAACGATCTGCCGACCACAATTATGTCGTCGAGATACACTAGACACGTGTTCCATGAGAGTCCCTTCAGCACTGTCTCCATCAATCTTTCGAATGTGGCGGGAGCATTACAGAGCCCGAATGGCATAACGGTGAACTGCCACAATCCTGAGCCGATGGTAAAAGCAGTCTTTTCTCGATCTTCCTGAGCGAGTTCTACTTGCCAGTATCCACTCTTCAGATCAAGGGTCGAGAAAATCGTGGAACCAGCCAACGTGTCTAGGGTGTCATCTATTCTCGGGAGAGGGTAACTGTCCTTCTTCGTGACATTATTAAGTTGGCGATAGTCTACACAAAAGCGTGTCGATCCATCCTTTTTCTTCACCAGTACGACTGAAGAGGACCAGGGACTGTCAGATGGTTCGATAACTCCTTCTTTTCCCATATCGCTGACTATTTTGTCAGCCTCTTCCTTCTTGGCAAGAGGAAGTCTTCTTGCTGATTGCCGGATCGGTCGGCACCCCAGTATCAATCTTGTGCTGGACCACATTAGTTCGACCCCTTTTCCTTGTCCGGTATCGAAGATGTCTTGGTACTTTTGACTAAATCTCTTAGTTTGGGCTGTTGAGCTGGTTTTATGTCTTTGGAAGAGATGGCAACTAATTTTTCTAGTTCTGTGGGCAAGTTGTTGGGTTGGCTAATCGTACCTCGTACGCCCCGGATCACAGATGAAACTGACGAACAGTGCCCTAAAATTATTCCTTTCTTTAAGGTCACTGGAAAGTAATTGACATTCATGACCCTTACCGGCACAAATTTTTCAGCACGTTTTCCCTAGGGCAATCCCTCGTCCAATTTTCTCATCATGAAGTTTGGGCTCGAACATCACCACGTCTCCACTGCTCGCACTCCCGTCCAGGCGAGCCTCCAGAATGGTTTCAGCCCTCTCAGGTACGCTTACATCTTCAGCCAACAGCACACGGATCAACTCTTCACTTCTCCCATGAAGTACCAGCTCTTCTCCGTTGACACGTAGGACGCCGTCTTTGAAATCCAATTCAAACCCTCTGGAATTCATGATGTCCATTCCGATGATTGCATCGTCTTCGATGTCCGCTACAAGTGCCTGATGTTTCACTTTAGTGCTGCCCAAAATTATTTCAATCGGTAGCTCGCCATATACAGTAGCTGGCTCCCTGTTGCTGTCGTGAGCTTCAAGTTGTCGGTTCAATTCGTTCCGGTGTTCTGGCAAAGGAAGGTCCGAGAATTGTCCTAGTCGCACTGTATCTAGCAGCATGGTGCAAGGCTCGTTATTGATGGACCGTCTACGAAAACACCTCTGTTCTGTCGTTGCAGGATAGCGACATATACGCTTGTTAACCAGGGCTTGCTGGACACAGGCCGACGATTGCCCCTTCTCGTCGACCTTCTTTAGTTTTCCTGCATCGGAGTCGTGTTTCGAATGTTGGACATTTGCTACGCATATGTCCAATTTTTCCACAATTCCAGCATCTTATCTGTTTTTTCTCAGGGAACACTTCCTTAATCACTTTCCTTATGGCAGCTTCCAAATTAGCAGGCTCCTGTGAGTCTTCCTCAATCATTCGGACTTTACTCTGGCTTTTGCAAGATTGTTTCGCTGCCTTGAATTCCAAAGGCGTGCCAGTGCGCTCACGAGATGTGTTGGACGGGCTAGTGTCAACGCTTGTCTGGTTTCTTGGTCACGGAGTCCATCCAGGAATGCTTGAACCGCTAGTCGCTCCATTACATTTTCTGGTGTGGCTGGATATGCGAGACGAACCAAGCGTGCAATGTCAGTTTCGAATTCTTGTAAGGATTCGCCCGATTTTTGGCAGCGATTTTTCAGCTGGGAGTGGTATCGTGTTTAAAATGAGCGTGGCCATATCGTAATTCTAGATGTTTAATCAGCTGATCATAGTCCTCCTGTTCTTGGGCGGTGAGAGTTTGTAGAATATTTGTCGCTTCTCCACGTAATGCAAGTGTCAGTGCTACAGCTCTTTCCCCTGCATTCCATCCGTTTGCTTTGGCCGCTGCTTCAAACTGCCGGCGGTAATTTGCCCATGGAGTTTTTCCGTCGAACTGAGGCGGCTTCATGGAAAGCTTCCCTATTTCTGAAATGACCTTGACATCTTTTATACCCTCTTGAACTTTATCCAAGTTCAAACTCAAGTCCAGCATTGCATTTTCGTTAACCATCTCTGTGGAGGGCGCACTATTAATTCGTTTTTCCAGCTTACTGATCGTTTCCTTTATTTTGTCCATTTCTGCCTCGACCCCATCTTTGATTTTATCTACCTCCGTGTTCATTTGCTCCCTAATTTTATCTATCTCTGTCTCAACGGTTCCCATTCTTTCTTCTAGAAAATTAGCCACACCACACAATTCTTTTTTTAGGCCTTCTGTGTTTTCCAGGAACTTCTCTTCCAGATTTCTAGCATTTTCTTCCAAGCTTCTTGAATTTTCTAGAAGCTTCTCTTCCAGATTTCTAGAATTTTCTTGAAGCTTCTCTTCCAGATTTATAGAATTTTCTTGAAGCTTCTCTTCCAGATTTCTAGAATTTTCTTGAAGCTTCTCTTCCAAAGTCCTCGAATTTTGTTGCAGTTCTTCTTTCACGGATTTAGTAGTTTCTTCGAGTTTATTCATTACCAAACTTAAATCACCTCCGGGAACTTCGAATAAAAATGTTTCGGGTCCTCACCTTCTTGTATAAGTCCTTCTGCAAGTCTTTCCTGGAGTACTTGCTTTTTACCCGTTGTTTCCAGTTCCCTTTCCTCCAATTCCTGTTTCAATTCCGCTACCTTCAAATCCGCAAGGCGCACTTTTCTTGAACACATTTTGTCTTTGACGAGGTATCAGTCTGTTTCACACGAAAAGTTTATCAGTTTGTTAAAAATTCACTTTGCGAATTCTTTTCCACGGGCCACCAGTCTATTGTCTGTTTCACGCGAAGAGTGTATCAGTTTATATTCCCACGCACAATTGTCCACTTCGCGAAAACCGGGCCACTGTCTATTTTCTGTTTCACGCGAACAGTGTATCAGTTTATATTCCCACGCACAATTGTCCACTTCGCGAAAACCGGGCCACTGTCTATTTTGGGCGTACAAAAAGGTCTATCAATTTATTTTTCTGACTATCCACTCCACGATCACTTGTTTATTTTCAAAATCTCACTTCCGACACCAATTGTAACGTAAATAAACTTAACTTGGTTTTACTAATTTATTTAACACTCAAATATACAACTTAATTTATATTACTAACTGTATAGCTCGATCGTATGGGCTCGTTCAGACTGTTCGACTCCACTTGAGGGTTGCCTATTTATCTCCGATACAGCATTCTCGATGTTTCGAATTCTGGTAGTTGGCGACCGGCATGTTCCAATTGTTTCCAATATCGACCGTTGCTCTCCACGGCAGAGCGACTGGACTGTTCTCGAACATCTCCGGGGATGACCTCATCGCTGTCGACGGCAACGCGCGAGGCGACAGGTCCGGCCTAGGTTTGTTACACTATGTATGCATTAAGTGTTCCCGCATACTACACAAGAGCTGTTTGCAGCGAATGAAAAACGTGCACTTTATTAATTCTCACAAAATAGTGTGCAAGGAATGTTACTCTATACTGAAATCAGCTGTTGACAAGAGTGCACATGAAATGTGTATAAAAAATCTACATGAACTTGCAAAGGACAATGATGAAAAAGATAAGCATATTAGCAAATTACAGTTAGAATTAAAAACTTTTTTCGATCAATCAGTCGATATGGAATCTGAACTCATTGCTATGATTAAAGAAAAAGAACAAGAGATAAGGAACTTAAATAAAAAAGTTCAAACACTGGAATCTCTTATAGCAAAAAGCAGTGAATACAAAAACAATGTGAGTGATGTTTGTACATAAACAAGCTTTGATACTGGAACTGAAGCTATTATACAGGAAGGAAGACAGACAGAAGTATTACCTTTTTTACAGGATGGACTCAAACGGAAAGTGAAACTGAAAATGAAATAAATATGAAGAAGAAAAATAAACGAAAACACACTCTCAAGAGAGAGCAAAGCATAGGCAAACTGAGAAAGAAAAAGAAGAAGTCAGGTAAAAATGATCTGGATAATGGGTTCAAGGTTCTAATGATGGACAAAAATGATAATCTTAATATACAAACTAAAGAGGACATTCCTCCTCTGGTAACTACAAATGATGTACTCAACCTAAAATGCAATGGAAATCCTAAAGAAAATAATGAGGGTGAAGTGAACTTTGAAGAAGATGGCGCAAAGAAGGCAACTGATGATGAAAAAAATGGCTCAATGGATGCAAGTATAAGTGAACCTGTCTACGCAGATATAGAAGAGGTATCAACAAAAAAAATTCTAATAATAGACGATGAATATGCAAAAAGTTTCTCTAAAGTAATAGGAATGATGCTTGACAATAGTAAAAAATATGTGATTGAGGAGCACACTCAAGTTAACCCATTAACGCCTGGAAAAAAAATCACTGATTTTTTTGGAAAATTCAGTATATTATAGGTAAATATAGGATGAATAAACTGTAAATACTATTTTTTATAGTAATTTGTTTTTGAGTTAGAGTTTTGAGGGTGTTCCCATACGGTACCGCTAGGCGGTTTGTCGAGTAAATTATTTTCTATTCTATAAGTCAGAAATATTCTACAGTTTTGTAAAAACATTTTATTTTTCACACTTGCAGCACATTGTGCGACCCCTACTTTTGCAATTATTTCCGGCGCATCTTCTCCTTTTGTTGTTAGGGACCGGTATCACGTAATGACCCCAAGTCTTTATTCATTCTGGAGGCTCTTCCCGTTGATTTTGGAAGATTTCTGTATCTTGTAAGGTATGTCTAAAATTGAATTACTTGATGAAATTAAATGTAAAAATAAATATAAAAAAAACCTGTGCCAAACTTTGTCTAAATTCAAGTTGAGGTATTGCACGACCCTATTTCTTGCAGAGCTGCCGAGCATTATGAATAGAAGCATCAAGACAATAGGTGAATATCGGCCAATACCATTTTTTCCCCTAATACCAATCCGATAACTGAAATTTGAAAGATAATAATAGAAACGGAACCTATTTCCTTACCAAAAGCATAATATCTAATATGTTAACTAAATTTGATCTATAAACTATCTACAAAAAACTTCCCCAGATATTCAGGCACTATCAAAGGAAATATATTAATCGTCGCAGGGAATTTCGGAAAAAATTTGGCAAGTGTTATGAACGCGCAAACCTATGGAAATTATGCTATTCAATCAATGATAAAAACCAATGCGCCTGACGAAGTTTTGATAAAAACAGCTGTGCAGAATTCGTTGAGTTTCAATAAAGGTGATTTAGTCATTTTGTGGCCGAATATGTTGGATTACAGTCTCAGAACAGAAATTTGTGACAAACTTAAAAATACCAATCTGATATTGATCACTGAACCATTCAAACACAATCTATATGGACGTTGGAATGGAGAAGTTTATAGAAGAAATCTAGCCACTTTCGAGAAGATTCATCGTGAGAAATTACATAATCATATACTAGAATGCAACAACTTTCTAAGAAAATCAAATTTCGTAACTAGAGGCTACAGGACCGAACTCACTAGAAACGGAACCTATTTCCTTACTAAAAGCATAATATCTCATATAACTAAATTTGATCTAAACGGAACCGAAACATCTCCCTTATCAAGAGAAGTGAAGACTAGAAACAGTGGAACTTTTAATCAGTACCTAGCCTCACCCACAACGCATCAAACTTTTAATTTGTACCTAGCTTCACCCACAACACATCAAACGACGAAGAATACTTCCGATTCTTTTTTAGGACGACAAAAAGAGGCAAAAATGATACAGAACTCGTAATGCTGTTGTTAAATATTCAATCGGTGAGAAACAAACTTGATGAACTATTATTGTTATTGGATCATAATGACTACCCAGACATAATACTTCTTACAGAACATTGGCTTAAACCTGAAGAACCTTTTTGTTTACCACAATATAAGTTAATTTCTAAGTATTGTCGATTAAATTCAACTCATGGTGCTCTAGTGAAGGAATGTTCACAAAATTGTTTCATAAATATAAACAAGTATGATCATTTACTGGTAGAAAAAGAGTTTGAATTCTCAGTTATTCAATGCCCAGAATTAAACATTTTTATATTATGCATTTATAGGCCTCCCACAACTAACATTAAAATATTTCTTGAAAGGATGGAAACGCTTTTAGTTCAGCTACCCATCAATGCATCCATTGTTTTAAGTGGTGACTTCAATATAAACTATCTACAAAAACTTCCCCAGATATTCAGGCACTATCAAATTTGTTAAACTCCTTCAATTTACTTATGCATGTTGAAACACCAACAAGAATTTCAAGTTCTTCTGCCACTATCATTGATTATGTCTGTACCAATTTGACCAACGTCGCCTGTAGGGCTATAAATTCCGGTTTATCTGACCATGAGGCCATTATATGTCATATGACATTTGACACCGAAGTGTCAAGAACTAAACCCCAAAGGGGTAGAATATTCAGTAAACGTAACTATAATAGGTTTTCTCAACTATGTTCTGAATCAGATTGGTATAGTGTTATTCTGCTTCAAAACCCACTAAGAGAATTTCATAAATTGCTTTCAGAAAATTTTAATAAGGCATTTCCTATTAGAAAACTAAAAAATAAAAATAAAAAACCCTGGTTCACTAAAGGTCTTAAAAATTCGGCAAAAATATGCGCTCCCTGCATCAGATCAGAAAATATATAAGAAATGACACTGTAAATTTCCTAATTTTTATCATAAATATAGAAATACCTACAGAAGGACGATTAGGGCTGCAAAAAATATGTATTATGAAAACAGAATAGCTCATTCGCAAAATAATCAAAGAGAAACTTGGAAAATCATAAACGATTTGAGGGGAAAAAACAGACTGCTGTTAATGTACAAACACAATTGAGCTCAGACGAATTGAACACTTTTTACTGTTCAATAGCAGAGCAACTGCAAAAATCAATGAATGTCACAAAAGATCCATTGACCTACCTCAGTGAACAGGGGTGCCTGAAACTTTCTTTCTCATACCAACTGATATACAGGTATCTTTGCTGAATCGAAGAGAAAAACTTCATCTGGTTGGGATGGCATTTCCCTGAGAATAATGGAACAACTTCCTGAAAATGCACTTATGATCCTGGCAGAAACAATTAATATTTCCTTCTCTCGAGGGGAGTTCCCCTCATTCCTAAAAATGGCCACAGTAATTCCTCTGCACAAAGGCGGAGATTATGATTTGCCTGCAAACTTTAAGTCAATATCATTGTTACCCAGTTTTTCGAAATTAATTGAGAAACTTGTAAAAAAGGGTGATAGTTTTCCTTAAAAAACATAATATTTTGAATTCCAACCAGTTTGGGTTTCAATCATCAAAAAGTACACAGGATGCCATATTCTCGTTTCTGGAAACCCTTTATATAAATCTAAATGACCAAGACTCTGCGGCTGCAGTATTCTGTGATTTAACAAAGGCATTTGATTGTGTGAATCATGAGATACTCCTCCGAAAGCTGGAACGCTATGGTTTTAGAGGTACTGCACTGACATGGTTCAGTTCGTATTTGGCTGACCGTCGTCAGACAGTGCTGCTAAATGGGACAGGTTCAAGAGAAGGCATAGTGAGATGTGGTGTACCACAGGGATCGGTACTGGGACCACTGCTTTTTTTGATATATGTAAATGATTTAAGTGAAGTGGACATTAAAGGAAAATTTACAATGTTTGCAGATTACATGGCGATACTATGTCATAACAAGAATAGAGCAGAGCTTCATAACGTTATAAGCGCGGATATAGAGAAAGTGAAAGAGTGGTGTGATGCCAATCTTTTATCGTTCAACATCAGGAAAACAAACATTGTATCATTCAAATGTACTCTAAATGATGTCAATCTAGCTGATGAAGTTATCCCCAATGTCTCTGACATTAAATTTTTAGGACTACATATCGACGACAAATTAGCTTTTGAAGGTCATATTAGTCAATTGTGCAAGAAACTAGCTTCAGGCTGTTATGCAGTCAGAATTGTATCAAATGAGCTGTGCATCACAAATGCCTGACAGGTATATTTTTCACTGATAGAGTCACACCTTCGTTATGGCATTTCCTTCTGGGGTATGTGTTCAAAAAACCGATTCAACATGGTCTTCTTGCTACAGAAACGGGCAATGAGATATATATGTAAAGCCAAGTACACTATTCCACTATTTTTAAAACAAAAAATTTCAACTCTGGTTTGTATTTTTATAATAGAAACGGCATGCCTTCTGCATAAAAAATACAAGAACATATTAGTTTGCTCCACCTCATATAGTACCCGTCGCCCTAATCAGATTTCTCTTTCGAAACCTTCATCTGCTCTTACTCAGAAGTCGCTCATCTACCAAAGCAAAAAAATCTATAACCACCTGCCATTAAGAATAAGGGAGATTCGGGATCTCAATAAATTGAAAAAAGAAGTAAATAAGCTTTTGGTTGAGAAGGCCTATTATACACTGGAAGAATTCTTCCTAGATTCAGTAAGTTGAAGTATAATCGTCAAACTAGTCAAATATTGTGAGTAATAACTGTATGTATATCTTATTTCACAAACCTATAATTATAATTATTTCATATTTATATTTTATATATTATTGCTTGTTCATTTCAATATAATCATTTTTTTATGACCAGACAATGTGAAGAAATTGTCTTATATTCTATATTCTATGTTCTATGTTTATTACAGTTGGACCCTTCTATATCTATATGTCTGTATATGTGCTCAAATATGCTTATATATTTTTATGTTTATAGGAGTTCATTTATATGCTATTATCATTATTTATCGCTTTGTCTATGAGATTTTTGTATCTTCTGACAATAAAGCATGATTGATTGATTGAATGGTCTTACCTCAGTCCACATAAAACTTACTTTGCTATTCCCTCGTCCATCAAATCAGTTCCACCCATATTTTTGTTATATTGCAATATAGCATGTGGTCTTGTGATTGAAACCTTCTTTTTTTCTGAACGGCAAAACCGATCAACGTTTTGAATTGGCTGAACTCCATAAGAAGTATGGTAACAACGCTGTTCCAGCGAATATATTGGATTCCACTTCTTTTTCGAGGGTGGTGCAATAACTTCCTCTATCTATCTATCTATTGTCGCGAATCGTCCCTGTGACACCATAACCATTTTGTTTTAGGACATGAAGAATATTCGGTTCAGTAAAAAGATTGTCTAGAAATATATTGAATTGAAATGATTTTTTGATGTTCCTCACATCTTGGAGCATTTGAACAAGGGGGGCTGCACATTTCCCAAAATACAACTCGTAATCATTCTTTGCCCTTGGATTTTTGCCTTGGTATATCTCAAAATTTACCAAATATCCAAATGGCTTATTTAGGCACCAAATCTTGTATCCAAATCTAATTGGTTTGCCATGGATAAATTGTTTACATCCGTGGCGTCCGTAATATCGAATCATCGATTCATCATACGACAAGTTTGGCTCAGGTACGAAGTGTTCCAGAAATTTGTTTTTTAAATAATCCGTTGAGGGTCTTAGCTTGTACATTTTGTCGTCTGGATCTACAGCGGTATTATCAGCAAAGTGGATAAAGCGACAAATTTGTAAAAACCGATCTCTTCTCATTGCTTCATATACCAAATCATTTCGCATATCTCTTGAAGTCTCCCAATAACTACATTTTGAAGGAAGTTCGTTGTAACCACTTACTAACAAAATGGCTATATAAACTCTCAACTCTTTCACAGAGACCTGTGGATCGGGACAATTTTGAAAAAGTGCATAATTTGTTGTCTGCTGGGAAATGACCTGCAATAACTCATCAGTAAAAAAAAGTTCAAATAGTTCACAATGTGTCAAATATTTGTACATATCATAGTTGTCTTTTGGAAAGTAATGCTCAGTAAATAATAAGTCTGGGTCGTCACAATATTTTGGATAAGCTGGAACTTTGTGAAGTTTCAATTCAGTCTTGTTAGTTTTTTTAGTATCACTAGTGGACATATTTCCTATATTTTCCTCCATCAAGTAACCATTGCTGCTTGTTCCTGCCGAAATTTCATTGTGTAAATCACTGTTCAAATCATCCGCGATTCCACCAACTCTCCTAGAATTCGTGAAACGTATCTCGGCTCCAGCAGTGAGCTGTCGGGAGCTCAGATTATCAGCTAACCCTCCCTCGTCTTCAACAGCGGAGTCCTCATCAGTCAGCACGTGGCTCTCTGGAGGTTCTATAAATACCTCTGCGTCTTCCGTATCCGAGTCTGATGCATAAGCAATGTCTTAGGATTCTTGTAACGTAATTCCACTATAAAAAATGATTATTCTTAAAACTAAAATAAAAATTCGGCAAAGCGCCTAGCGGTTCCATACGGTACCCAATTTTCATTCCATCTAGAAAAAAATTTGCAACACTTTTGCGGAAACTACATTATCACTAATCAGTACCATATTTCAGTTTGATCGAAGAACGATTACAATGATATAACTCTAAAAAGACAAGGAATTGTTATACTTACACAAAATGGATGTCCTCCATTTTGTCTATGTAAAAACACTTTGCAAAAACAATATCGTTTAGAGTCGCATAAAATAAACGAGCTCAATTCTCCGGGTCATAAGTATAAAGAAATAAGTGTCGAAAGCCAACTGATGTGGATAAACTTGAGAAGAGACCGTGCAACTATCCCCACCACACATCTGAAAAACATGGCGCGTAGTGAGCCCGTATGGTGACGCTAGGCGCTAATGGGTTAATATGGAAATTTCAATGATAACGAAAGACTTATTTCCACTTGTTAATCAATATGGACATGATGATTATGTTTTAGTAATGCTCAATACAAAAAATATCAGCAATAATCATACCTTAAAATTAGCTTTGAAGAACATTCTTCCGATAGGCAAATTTACGAATATTCTGATCATTGCAAAACAGAATCAACCGGATGATATAAAAATCATCGATCAGATGAATAAAGAAATTAAAAATTACTCCAAAGTGAAAGTTTTTAGTTGATCCCAAGATCAAAAATGGTAAAATGTGCATCGCTGACAATATAAGATACTTTATATCCACTAATAAAAATGTTCAAATAGTCCTGAAAGTAAAAATCATTTTTTAGCCAACCTCGAGGACTCGATAGTAATCACATAAATGATAGCCTCAACTGCAGTAGAAGATTTAGTAACAAATATTGTGTAACTTCCATTTGTAGTAATTATTTGAATGTTGTCAATGTTAACTCCCCAACCCTGAGTACAAAAATTAATATTGTTGAGAAGAATGAATTTACGGTGTCTGAGAGTAATGCTCTGAACCGTCTCTCATTTTGTCACCAAAACATTCAGTGCATTAGAAATAAGATTGTAATGTTAAACTATATATTTGCCAATGAACAAAAATGGTGACATTCTGATGCTAACAGAACACTGGCAGACTGAGACCCATCTTGATGTGCTGAAGCTGAAAGACTTTAGTATATGCTCTTCCTTTTGTAGGAAGAGTTCAATACATGGTGGTGTTGCTATTTTTAAACATGATAATATCAAAAAAGAGAATATCTGCCAGTATGATGTGAATAACTTTTGTGTAGAAGGTACAATGGAATGCTGCAGTATTAGATTAATTTCTCAGAAACTCATTTCAGTTGTTATTTATAGACCACCTTCAGGTGATTTTCATGAGTTTCTGTATCTATTAAATGGCATGCTAACAAAGTTGTGTAGTGAGAATGTCGATATCATTGTTGGAGGTGACTTCAATTTGAATTTCTTGAGAACAAGTATAAATCTTTCACAGCTTCATAGCATGTTTCAATATCGAAGTCAGTGTCAATTATCCAACAAGAGTGACATCATGTATTGATAACTTTCTCATTAAATGTAATAGGCACTTTGAAGTAACAGTGAAGGACTTGCATTATCATATCACTTTGCACAATTCTTAGTTATGGAAGATCACATTATAAAAGAAAGTGGTAATAAAAAAAAAATTACTACTACCGCAGGGATCTCTGTAAAGAAAACATCTCTAGATTTCGTGACTACTTAAAAAATGAAAATTGGTCGGAAGTGTATGCACTAGACTGTCCAAACTTGGCCTACAATGTCTTCTCAGAGATATTATTGTATTACTTTGTAATTTCCTTTCCAGTAAGGAGATTCACTATAAAAACAAGAAAGGGCAATTATTATATCATGACACCTGAATTGCAAGAATTAATAAACAATGTAACTTTGTATACCTCAATTGCTAAGCAGGATGACAACTACAAGGAAATAAGTAAATATTACAGTAAACTATATAGAGAAAAATTAAGTTGTGCAAGAAAAGAGTATCATGACTATCAAATTCTGAATTCTTATGACATCTAAAACTACTTGGCAGATCATTAACCAGATTCAAAAAAAACCTAAACAGAATAGTGTAATAACGGTTAAACTAAGGATGATGACATTGTTGGAAAAGAACTAGCTAATATGTTCAATGAGAATTTCACTAAACCATTGATTGAAAATAGGTGCTGCGACCTAAATTTCCTTATACAAAATATATCAAATAACTCAAATGGTTTTTTCCTATCTTCAGTTTGTGAGAGTGATGTCTTAGAGCTCATTTCTCAACTGAAAAATTCCAATGCTTCTGGTCACGACTTTATCTGTAATAACTTGCTGAAAAGTTGCCGCCATGAACTATGTCGTCCCTTAACATATTTGATAAATCTGTCTTCTGTAAATGGAATTTTTACAGCAAATTTGAAGCCTGCAACAGTATGCCCAATATTTAAAAAAGGTGACGTGAATGACCTAGACAATTATAGAGCAATAAGCCTACTGTCAAGTCTCTCCAAGCCATTCGAGTTGAATTTAAAAAAACAGTTGATTTTGTTTTACGAACGGAACAAATTATTGTCATCCTCACAGCATGGTTTCACTAAATCTAAGAGTACAGAGTCAGCCCTATGTGAATTTCAGTCAAGAATTGTTAATGCTCTCGACAAGAAAAAATGTGTTATGGGCCTTTTTATAGATTTCTCACGTGCTTTTGATTGTGTGGACCATGAACTGCTACTATCTAAGCTTTATAGATCAGGTGTAAGAGGGGTACCACATGATTTGATTAGATCTTATCCTATAGGTAGGAGGCAAAAAGTGAGAATTGGTCAATGCATGGGCGATGATTGTGATATTATGCAGGGAGTTCCCCAGGGTTCGAATTTAGGCCCCTTTTTTTCTTGTTATTTGCGAATGATCTAAAATCATTCATAAGTTAATCAAACTCGGCTTTCGTTACAAGTTATGCTGACGATACAAATATTTTGATTATTGAAGACCACATGGATGCACTCCAAAAAACTGCTGAGGATATATATGATAAAATCATATTATGGGCTAAAAGAACAATTTGAAACTCAACAAATCTTAAACTAAAACCATATTGTTTAGCAGACGTGGTCAAAGGGAATCGAATGTGATGATACTATATGAAAATAGTGAAAAATCAATTAGTCCTGTAGAAACCGTAAATATGCTAGGAATAGTTCTGGATAAAAAATTAATATGGAATCAACACATTGATACATTATGTAACAAACTGAAGAAAAGCTGTTATTCTATTAGATTCATGTCAAATCACTGCAGCTCTAGTATACTCTTAACATAGTACCATGCTAACTTCAATTCACACCTTCGATATGGTATTCTCAACTGGGGTATGAGTGCCTCTGTCCAAAGGTTATTTCTCCTCCAGAAATATGCTGTTAAAATAATTGCTAAGCTAGGGTACCGAGATTCATGTATAGTTGCTTTTAAACAGCTAAAAATTCTTACAGTTGCCAGCACTTATATCCTAGAGGATAGTGCATACGTTTACAAAAATAAATCCAATTTTCAGTCATCTCGTCCAACACATAACCACAATACTCGTTCTAAAGATCTAATCTTACCAAACGCTCATAGAACTTCTTTGTATGAAAAAAGCGTAGAGTACAGTGGGTGTAAATTATACAATATGCTTCCAATAACTCTTAAAAATTCCCCAAATATTAATGTATTCAAATGTCAGCTGAAAAAAATGCTACTTCAAAAGACTTGTTACACCATTCAAGAATTCACTAATCAACTAACCTGAGAACTTCAGCTTTAGCCAAAATTGGGTATAGTGCCTACTCTTAAGTGTCTCCTTTGAATCACGGAATACTTGAGAAACTGTGTGTTGTTTATATTATATTGACTTTTTTATAGTCTGCAACTATTTATATTTATACTTCTATTACTTATGGATGTTTATCAATACTTTAGGAGTGTTTGTGTTATTGTGTTGTTTATATTATTTTGACTGACTTTATAATATGGTTACATGTAGTTACTTACATTTATACGTTTTTTATATTTACCTTTGGACTTGACATTTTCTTTGTTTATTGTGCACTGATTTAAAATTTTCTCAACTACTTTTCAACCAAAGAAATAAATATTATTATTACTATAAAGGACTTTCACCTTGGCCGGAAGTTCATAATGTGTTCGACAGGGTACACATTGATTTTTTTACAAATTAAAAACAAAATGTGTTTGATTTTAGTCGATTTGTTTAGTAAATGGGTGGAAGTTTAAGAAATGCAACACACTACTGCTTTTGAAACTGAAAGAGAATTAAGAGACATCTTTGCAAGGCTAGGATTACCCCATGTTTCTGTAAGAGACAATGGACCACAACTAGTAGCAAGAGAATTGGAAATTTTCCTAAAGAAATATGGCCTAAAACACATTACCAGCTCACCATATCATCCACAAAGCAATGCTGAAGCAGAACGATATGTAAGGATATTCAAAAGCAGAATAAAAACTGCACTCGAGGACGTTAGAAACCACAGAATACCTCTGTCCACACTATTATCACGTTCTTTGCTAACATATCGGAACACAAAACACCCAGTATCAGGAAAATCTCCATCAGAGTTTGTTTTCAACAGGAATTTAAGGACACGACTTTCCATTCTAAAGGAACGATAAATAAATTTATAACACACGACCCCCCAATTGTCAACCCCCCCGTTGTGTTTTGATTGCCTTTATTGCATAACTCACTGTCGGTTGGCCCTAAGGTGTGTTCATTGAAAGATACCGGGCGGCCCAAATAAACTTAGAACTGCCAGAGTTTCTGCGAAATATGCCACTTTGCTTCCGAAGGACGACAGGTGGTTATCTCAGCGTATGCCAGGACCGTGTGATAGCACATATATGGGACACTTACCTTTGAGTTCGTTATCCTCTGCCCAGGAATAAGACGCTTCTCGGTATCCACGGATACGAATGGTGGGTTCGGCGTCCACGCCTAACCTTGGAGCACACTTTCCCAATTCCCCAGTATACCCAGTAAAACACTGATTCTAAAGATGGCTTTTATTTGAGAGTAATTTTTGGTGAGCGAATAAAATACGTGAATGAAATGTATGAAATGAAAACTAGATAAAGAAACTTTAACACATTAAACAATCTAATGAACTTGTGAGCAAACTAAGTGGATCGAATGACACTCTATAACCAATAGGTTCTGAAATTAAATCTCACGAAACTCAATGACTTCAACAGTTGAACAATTCTACTTCGAACCAAGAATTCCACAGTTACCGGTGAGCGAAATTTGGAAATTATCTGAACCCGACGAGTCGACGCTAATTCGCCCGTATCTGTTCTCTAGTTCGACCGAAGAAAGGAACTTATTGACTTGTCTACAATTTTGTTGATCAGTCAACTAACTCGAGCAACGATGAAACACCAACTGACTCTTTTTCTGCGAGGATTTACCTCGTTCAATTTCAACTCCCCGATTTTCTCTGAACAACCCTACTACTGCAAAATTTTGGCTGGCAATAAAAGTAAATTCCACCCCTAGTCTAATCAAAACGTGTTGGCATAATTACCGAACCAATGAGGTGGTATTTTGAAAAATCATAAACCAAGTTGTTATGCCTCTGTCGACCAATCCGAATCTTAGACGTAGGTGGGGATATCCCGGGATATTTGTTCTCCGAGAGGTGGCGCCTCCCCGGTACTCGCGCGGTACGACTTGGAACTTATGGAATTCTTAATTCGACTCTTTCGTTGTTCTAACAATAATTCTCTCTTTTAGACTGCTAAAAGTGATCGCCCTGTACAATTAGAGCTTCGGGTTTTCATGTGGAGGAAAAGCGATCAAAAAACCTCTTTCCCTTGGCTCGTGGCAGTCTATTAAGCCCTTAATATAACACAAATAATTGTTCATGTGAGTGCTAATTCATTTCGACAATGAAATCTAACAATTTTTCCGTCGCAAAAAAAATCGATTACAAACGGTCGCTTTGGTGTTAGCGACCCGACCTTCCTTTCTGCGAAGGTTCGATTCGTACGTGACAAAACAATACAAACTGGTTTACAAGGGGTTTGGGTTTTCTGAGTTTTTCGTTTCACCAAATGGGACCCCTGCCTGTTATTTGCTCCCGAGATTGCAGATGTCCCAATTCTTCGAAAAATACTAATTCTGGCCTTTGACTTTGATTTTTCCCAGCCCTGTGCCATAGATGGCAATGCCTCTAAAAACTGCTTATTGTTGAAATCTCTTCCTAAATTTAACTGTTTATAACCCTTGAAAAATAAAAATTTCTGATCCAAGTGTGAGAACCCGTTTCGGGATCCCGGCGATATTCTTACAGGGTGTTCCCTAAGTTTTTGCTACATACCTCCCCCCTTTAGACGGGACGTTATTTTTTTCTTTAGCGAAATAAATCGGCACGTCAAAACTACCCAATCTATTAATGCTTAAATACTACGAGGTCTTGCGATACTGGACTCCTTCCCTGATGGCTGATGGGGTTGGGGAGATACTCTTCCTCCTTCAAGTCCGCTCGGGGTCCGCCGGGTTGTTCAGCTCCTCTTGATAGGCCTCCTCTTTCCTGATTCCAGAAAGCGGGTGTGAACAGTCCTCTCCACCCATATCCAACCTCAGTTCCATAATCCGGTACCGCTTCCTTCCTGAAATTTCAACAACATTTCAATTTCTCATCAACTTTGACTATGTCTACGTAACAAAGGTTACCATGCACGAACAAAAGCTACTTGAACTCCAAACTATGCTACATGATAAAACTAATACTCCCCCGGTTCTAGATTCTGCTCTGCCGTATCCATGTGTGCTCAGGAACTGGGCCGTGGCTCCGTGTGTGCCTTCTCGTACTATCGGGAGTCCGAGTCGGTTCCTCTCCTAAGTTGGCTCTCCGTTCCAGGTTTGGCAGAGTAGTCCCCTCCATTCTGGCACCTGCCTCAGCTCCAGTTGTTGCGGTCCTTGGTGTACCAGTAGTTTCCTGGGTCTTCGTGATTGGTCCCTCGAAGTCCTTCGGCGGTCCTGTTGTTGCAGTCGCCTCCCTGGGATGACCTGATGATGTTGGCTCCTCTGCGGGTGGAAACTCTGGTTGTCCTGTCGTCAGTTTTTCCCCTGACCTATTGGCTTCTCCCGTTGAGGCTGAAACAGACTTATTAATCCCCCAACCCCCTGCCTTCTTATTTCCCCTTGCTACCTGGAGACCGGCTCCACTTACAGTTTGGACTTCCGCTCTTCGGGGCGGCTCTCGGTTATGATAATAATAATAATAATATGTTTATTGTTTAAGAATAGAATTCTTGTTACAAACACAATGTCATAAATAATATTAATAATATAAACATGAAATATAAAATGTGACAATAATTGAATTAAAATATAAAATATATATACACATATACATATACAAAGGTTACAGGACAAGAACTAGACTAACGATTAGAATTATGTTTTTCACACAGTACAATCGCTAATACTACACATTATAAATTACAGGGCATCGCAAAATATTCTTGTAGGTCATAATAGGCTTTATCACTTAATAGTTTTTTACATTTATTTCTGAATATGATAAAAGAAGTCTCTTTGATTTCATTGGGAAGTTTATTGTACATCCTGATTCCATTATATATCAACGAGTTTTGAACAAAACATGTTTTTGGAATTGGTAGTTTCAATTCATTTGACTGCCTTGTGTGGTACGTGGCTTTGGATTCATAGTTCTCCCTATTTTTATGTATAATCAATACGGTTTCCAATATGAATATTGAAATAACCGTAGGTATGTGTTCGAAACCTCGTCGCGACATTACCTAATTGGTCTCTCGGGTCTTCGGTGGCCAAACATCGCTTCAGTCTGTTGACATGGACCAGTTGCTATTTTCTGCCATGTATTTCTTTTATCCTGGCGTTTACCCCCGTAGGTATACTGGCGCACTGTCTCCATGTCGATACGATGTTTCACTAGTTTTGTGGCTTCCAACGGCTTTCCTGTTTTGGCAAATATATACTCATAGGTGTGCAAAAACTGTTGAAACACTTCTTTTTCACTCACTTCCATATGCTGTAGGTTGAATTCCACTTGTGCTATTGTATTCTTCGTAACTGGTATGTCCTGACCTTCTAATACAGTCACGTCTGCCAGGGTTAAGATTGGAGTATGCTTGTTGATAGTCTGCGGTATTGGAGATATATTTAGGATACGAACGACAATACTGGGTTTGCTATGGTTTTGGTTATGGTGGGGGATTGTTACGACTGATTGTGCAACGCAAAGTCCAGGGGGAAGATTGAGGGGTTCGCAGACCTTTACGCCCTTAGAATTCCGGATATCCACTGGGACGTCGAAGTCGCAACCATGAAATGGGGGTATGTACACTTGATGCTGCAATCGGACCAAGCTCGAACCTTTTAAATTATTATCCTTGCTGGCAGAAGGGACTGCGTTCCTCCTTCCTTTGTCGTCAGCTGCAGCTAATTCGGTGGTCTGGTTGTCGGTTCGTTCCTTTGGGCTATTGTCGGATATAGAGGCGATATTGAAGTCGCCAGAACGGTTGGACAAACTGAGGTCGATGCGCATATCTCCAGTAGGTTTACAAACCAGGCCTGATGCCAATGTGTGGGATTCTACTGGACCATTTTCCTCAATTCCATGATCTATGGTCCCCACATTCTCCTGTGGTGTAGAATCCGCTGTCCCAATACACAATTTACTGACGTCAGATTTCCCAAAATTGTTTTTTATGTTCACTTCGGTGAACCCCGAATACCACTCCACATTGTCACACATTTGCTTCCCTACTGAAAACAGTTGACGAGTTTCCACGTCAATCGGCACTTTCCTCACTACTGGACTATTGGTGTCTATAGTCCGGTGACTCAGTATTAGGTGATCATCTGACATAACCAGAGAGTATCTCTGGAGTATTAGTAAGTTCTTCTGAAAATCCAAAGTCGGTCTGAACTTGTTCAAGAAATCCACTCCTAGAAGTCCATCCGAGGGAAAACTCAGTCCATCGTCACACACTATACAGTCGTGTTCTATGCTTTCGCTCGGAAGTTGAAAGGTTACTTTTACTGATCCTTCTTTGCTGAGTACATTTCCTGAGATGTCGGTAATGATAGACGTCGATCCGCGGTGTATCGGCATATTCAATTCCTTAACCAGTTTCTTCTTTATCAATGACACGGAAGCTCCAGTGTCCACGAGCCATGTTGTTGCTGTCCGGGAAATGAATAGGTCGATGAACTTGGAATGGCTGGGGTTGATATGGCATATGACAACGTTTTGGGGCAACTTCGAGCTTCTTAACTGTTGGGCTGGTCGCTCGGGCGCTGGGAGTTTAAAGAACAGGGTGCTCCTTCCTTCCCACAATGGTAACAGAACATTTTTCTTGGTCTCCTACATCCTATCGCTCGATGCCCTTCTTCACCGCCACTGTTGTCGTCATTTTCTATCAGTCTTCTGAGGTTCCTCCTTTCCTGCTGCTTGCTAATACTCGCTAACTCTTTTCTCCTGTGTGTTACTGCTCCTACGTCTCTTACCACTTGTGTACACTTAATTTTCCTTGGCGCAGTTCACACACTTGAATACTTCACACTACTCTTGAATGCTCCAATACCCTACCTCTAATGGTCACTTTGTGTATCAACTCGGCACTTCGCTGTCACTATCCACTATTTGCACTTTCGTATTCAAGAACACATAACCTCGATACCCTTACTCAAATAACCGTAATCTACCAACAAAAAAAATAACCTGTTAATAAGTTCCCATAAAAAAAAAGGCAGGGGTTCCCCCCAAAATGATTTCTATACAAATTTTAGACAACCGCAGTTATCTACCTGAAAGCCAATGTCAAAAAAAAAGAATTTATTCAATTTCAATTCTCGTCGACCCCCCTGAAAAAAAAAAAGAACTGTTAATTTCCGCTTTCTGGCTGTAGTTGTCTCTCCTCCTGAAAGAAAACGGTTGCACTGCAATATATCTGTAGAGAGAGAGGGGACGCCAAAAATTATTTTTCTCCCACATAAAACGCGACTCTACGTTGAAAATACCCCTCGTCCTAGTTTCTCTCTCTACCCCGCTGGTTGATTGTTTTTTTTTTTTTATAGTTTTCCTCTATGGAGTTTATAACCGAAATACCCCTTCCAGCTAAACCCCCTTTTTTTTAATCCATTTTCTACAAGCAGAACACTCTCTCCAAATACTGAAATGACGGCTGGTAGGTTTCATTGACCGATCAACCATCACATAATCTGTTTTGCCGGCGAAACTTCGGTGCACTTCGAAATTTCTGTGGCATACCAATTATGCCATTGTTTCCCAAAAATTACTTTCGGAGGATGTGCATTAACTCAACGCTATGATTTCTCTCAAAAAATCCAAAATTATATCTGTATTGCAAGCATAAATCGCCTGTGCTAACAAAACAACTCTACATTTCAATATTGAACCGTCCTTTTCTCCAAAGTAATCTTTTCGAAATCTGCCAATGAAACACTGGACTATTAACACACATGAATGATTCGCTCACTGTGCGTGTGTCTGTGTGTAGCCAGTGGATGAAAAAAAAGAATTTTTCCCTGAACTATTAGTTCCAATTTTAATTAAGAGCTCCCAATAAAAATGCTAACCCTCTTATATTTTTTTTCTCGTTCTTCGTTTTGCAAATCCAAAATTCCCTGTGGACTAAATACCTTTTGTACGATATATATTTTTCATGACAAAAATTCTCTAAAGCGATATCTTATCACCGTTTTTTATCTTTTTATAAGGCTATTAATTTATTGACTCTGCTTCAAAATTGTTTTTCCGACTTGACGTGATATTTTCTTATTCAAAGGAGTCCACAATTTTATCGTTTCTTGAGATGGTTCACCCCGTATTTCCCATTTTTCCTCCTAACAAATATATCTCTTGTTCCGGCCTAACCCAGAATGGTTTAAGCTATTGTTAATGATAGGGCTGTAAAGTTGCCTTAATCCCCTTTCGTTCAATTGACCGACACTTATACCTGTTAGAAATGCAAATACTAATCCCTATGAAATCTGGGTAAACCACTTATTGTGTCGATTAGTAATTCAATTATATTTCATTTTGAATATATATATAAGTCGTTTTTTTTTTCAAATTACGGTGATCTGATATCTCTTTATCTTTACACGGGAATTCTGGATTTCACAATACATGCTTGATGTATTTTTACGACCACCTAGTCGGAGTTGACATATCTCGTGCCCTAAGGTCGTTAAACTAATATCGTTTCATAATTATGCAAAATATGGTTGTTCGCTGAGATAACTCCCTTCGTTCATTCTCATTATGTTACTAGCATAATTGTGGACATTTTCATAACTAGTGGTTGCCAATAGATTTTCTATTTATTCTCAAAATACTTCAATTATTTCAACGCTTGCGGTCAAAATTCATTTTCTAAAAATTATTTCCCAATTATTGACTCTGAATTTATATTTCCAGTGGCTTTGATACAATTCATTAGTTTTCTTTCGCCAAATATGTTTCAATACCTTCTACACTTGACACCATTTTATAACACACGACCCCCAATTGTCAACCCCCCCGTTGTGTTTTGATTGCCTTTATTGCATAACTCACTGTCGGTTGGCCCTAAGGTGAGTTCATTGAAAGATACCGGGCGGCCCAAATAAACTTAGAACTGCCAGAGTTTCTGCGAAATATGCCACTTTGCTTCCGAAGGACGACAGGTGGTTATCTCAGCGTATGCCAGGACCGTGTGATAGCACATATATGGGACACTTACCTTTGAGTTCGTTATCCTCTGCCCAGGAATAAGACGCTTCTCGGTATCCACGGATACGAATGGTGGGTTCGGCGTCCACGCCTAACCTTGGAGCACACTTTCCCAATTCCCCAGTATACCCAGTAAAACACTGATTCTAAAGATGGCTTTTATTTGAGAATAATTTTTGGTGAGCGAATAAAATACGCGAATGAAATATATGAAATGAAAACTAGATAAAGAAACTTTAACACATTAAACAATCTAATGAACTTGTGAGCAAACTAAGTGGATCGAATGACACTCTATAACCAATAGGTTCTGAAATTAAATCTCACGAAACTCAATGACTTCAACAGTTGAACAATTCTACTTCGAACCAAGAATTCCACAACTACCGGTGAGCGAAATTTGGAAATTATCTGAACCCGACGAGTCGACGCTAATTCGCCCGTATCTTTGCCTGTTCTCTAGTTCGACCGAAGAAAGGAACTTATTGACTTGTCTACAATTTTGTTGATCAGTCAACTAACTCGAGCAACGATGAAACACCAACTGACTCTTTTTCTGCGAGGATTTACCTCGTTCAATTTCAACTCCCCGATTTTCTCTGAACAACCCTACTACTGCAACATTTTGGCTGGCAATAAAAGTAAATTCCACCCCTAGTCTAATCAAAACGTGTTGGCATAATTATCGAACCAATGAGGTGGTATTTTGAAAAATCATAAACCAAGTTGTTATGCCTCTGTCGACCAATCCGAATCTTAGACGTAGGTGGGGATATCCCGGGATATTTGTCCTCCGAGAGGTGGCGCCTCCCCGGTACTCGCGCGGTACGACTTGGAACTTATGGAATTCTTAATTCGACTCTTTCGTTGTTCTAACAATAATTCTCTCTTTTAGACTGCTAAAAGTGATCGCCCTGTACAATTAGAGCTTCGGGTTTTCATGTGGAGGAAAAGCTATCAAAAAACCTCTTTCCCTTGGCTCGTGGCAGTCTATTAAGCCCTTAATATAACACAAATAATTGTTCATGTGAGTGCTAATTCATTTCGCCAATGAAATCTAACAATTTTTCCGTCGCAAAAAAATCGATTACAAACGGTCGCTTTGGTGTTAGCGACCCGACCTTCCTTAGAAAAATTCCCATTCTGCGAAGGTTCGATTCGTACGTGACAAAACAATACGAACTGGTTTACAAGGGGTTTGGGTTTTCTGAGTTTTTCGTTTCACCAAATGGGACCCCTGCCTGTTATTTGCTCCCGAGATAGTCACAAAAGATTGCAGATGTCCCAATTCTTCGAAAAATACTAATTCTGGCCTTTGACTTTGATTTTTCCCAGCCCTGTGCCACAGATGGCAATGCCTCTAAAAACTGCTTATTGTTGAAATCTCTTCCTAAATTTAACTGTTTATGACCCTTGAAAAATAAAACTTTCTGATCCAAGTGTGAGAACCCGTTTCGGGATCCCGGCGATATTCTTACAGGGTGTTCCCTAAGTTTTTGCTACAAATTCTAAGATTGAAAAGTCGCAACTCTCTGCAACGGAGGAAATTAAAATCAAAGGAAGGTCATCAAAAAGAGACAGAAAATTTAAGGAGGGAGAGAGTGTGATGGTAAGAGACTACAGGTCTGCGAATAAAAATCCGGGATACCTGCAAGAATTAAAAAAAAGATAGGCAAGGTCACGTACTTATGATTGGTCCCATTTGGAAGAGACATACCAATCAGATCACAAGATCAACAGATACCTTAAAGTCAGGGGAACTTTCGTGTTTGCAGGGTACAGATCATTCAGAATACTCGTATATTAAATTAACTCCAAATAACGCGTACCATCGCTCGACCAATAATGAAGATCCTGAAATTATTTCTGAAGATAGAAATAACCTATCAAACACCGAATCACTTGATGAATTACCCAACAGGTTAACTCAAGTACCTTCAGCAGATTAGCTTCTCAGCAATTTTGACGAAGGTAGCTCAGAAAATAATTCAAATCAAGTTTCAAACCATGGTGAACTGTTTTCTGACCATGTAAATGAATCAAGGTTAGATAAACAAGGACCAAGCAGATCTGAAATTGTAAATAGTAATGAACTTACAAAACGTAGAACTAAAATTCCAGAACGATATAATGACTATTCCAAATTCCAAATTTTTGGGGCTATTCATTGACTGTGGACTAAAATTCAATGCTCATATAAACAACCTCAATAAAAAGTTATCCTCTGGTTGCTATGCCGTCAAAATGGCATCAAATGAGTTGGGATATTCAGCTGCAAAAGCAGTTTATTATGCTTTAATAGACTCGCAACTAAGGTATGGCATTCCATTTTGGGGAGCATGTTCCTCTCTACAAAGTGTCTTTGTTCAACAAAGACGTGCTCTGAGAAGCCTATGCAAACTAAGACTTCGAGACTCATGCAGACTTCACTTTAAAAATCACAAAATACTGACTGTCATATCCATATATATATATATATATATATATATATATATATAATGGAAACAGTATGCCTTATACACAAACACAAATCTAATTTTAATAGAGTAAACACTTATTCTACCAAAATCAGATTAAAATACCAATTCCTTCATCTTCTCTTGTGAAAGATTCATCAATATATAATGGATGCAAGATATTCAACCACTTGCCAGAAAATATAAAAGGAGTGGTATCTGGTGTTATTTTTAGAAAAGAAGTCAAGGCATTGCTTTCTGATAGACCCTATTATAGTTTAGAGGAATTTTTCAATGATCTTACTATTTTATAGATAGAGGGAACTCAACTTTTTATATAATTTTAACTTTCTACTTTATATTTAATTTTAACGTGTCTTATTGGTTTTTATTAGGCGTTTTAAATTGTGATCTTACATTTGATAGGTATAAGATATCCAACTTTTTATTTAATTTTAACCTGTATAATTTGTTTTTGTCTTGTATTTTTTTGACGATTTGTGTTTTTTACAGATTAACAGTTAGTGATTTAACCATTTTAACATTTTAATCTTTTATTCTTTTATTCTTTTACATTATTATATTAGGTGTGTGTGTACTGTTTATTTATTGACCTTTTTGTTATTTTAAAGCTGACTCCACACTGTCTCCTCTGTAATAATTATAATGATGGTAGTTATGATCTAACGCATGCTTTGTCAATGAAATTATGAATCTTTGGACAATAAAGTATATTTTGATTGATTGTTTTAGATTTAGATGAGTGTGATATGTAAACTGTAAAGTTATCTATTTGTATTGTAAGTGTAGGAGTACAACACTCAATAGAAAGTTTTAGTATAGCAAAAATAATGTAAAGTATTGTAAAGTACCACAACATGACAAGTAAAATTGTTACAAAATTGCTAGTCATTGTATATCAATTATGCAATAACAAAATGTATATATAGCACACGAGTGGTGTTATCATAACATATCAATATGAACATTCAAATTAAGGCTGAGGGTGATATGTCATATTGGTAATATTGTAAATGTACAAGGAGCACATGCGCAGGCGGCAACAGGAAGTGGGGATAGAGAACGATGATGGTGGTCGATAGAGTCGCATGCTTATGCACTCTGAATATACCTGTGAAATTATCTGTGATAAATAAAGTTAAGAAGTAAACCAAGTGCATTATTATTGTTTATTGGATACATGCACGAAACTAATATACAAGTATAAAACAGTAGGTTTTGTCATTATCAGCTCTGAATGACCCCAACAATGATTTTGTCGATTCCAAGTATACGATCACATGCAAATAATCGAAAAAAGAAACTTTATATTTTGTCGATTATTTCATGATGAAAATTCATTACTTAAAATCAGAGCAGAGCGCTTTCGACTGTTAAGTCATCATCAGTGTGTACCTAAGTAAGTAAGTAAATTTAAAATATTATGAATCAATTTGAAAAAGAAATACGAAAGTAACCTCACTTTTTCAAAATTTATTTTTAATATAGATTCAAAATATTTTTAATTACTTACGGTACGCACTGATGATGAGAAAAAAGTCGAAAGTGCTCTGCTATGATTTTATGGAATACATTTTCTGCACGAAATATAGTTTCTTTCCTCGAATATATCGACACGTGCACACAGCCAGACATTTCACCTCTGCATAAATGTTTGGCTAGCAGTATTTATCATTTTCAGATTCAGCAGTATTGGTATCACCTCTGTCAATCACAAATGTTTTTTCAGCTGTCTCACTATCACTATCCTAGAAGTAAAATACACCTATGAGATGCTGAAAAAAAAAGTATGTAATCATCCTGGTGGTACTGCAACTTTAAACTCTGTTCAATGTTCTACTCTTACTTTTCTGGAATTTTCTGTGTAATCACTATTGCCCAGTAATAAATTCGAGACTCAAGTCAGGATTTCATCATTTAACCTATGCAGGTTTCCCTGTGAAAAAAGAAGTGTGTCAATTACTATTGAACTATTTGTGAACCTACTCACCTGTAAAAAAATGCTAGCAACAAACTAGCATGTTTTGTTTCGGTTGAATCTTGTTTGATTGATTTAATCCATTTTGTCGTCGTTTTCTAGATAATGTGTTAAGATTCAATTGATTACTGTAATATAAATGTGTCTCTAGCCTGTGGTGTACTTTGTTTTGTTATTTACAGCTCCAAATGACTGAAACGATAAAACAATTATTTTGTTGATTCTGAGGATAAGATCATATGGGAAAATTCTTCTGCTACAATGTCTGTCTGCCAGTATTTGTAATTTTCAGATTCAACAGTGTTGGTATCATCTTGGTCGCTCATATATGCTTCTATGGGTATCTCACTATCGATATGCTAGAAGTAAAATACATTTCTGTCATATGAGAGGGAAAGAAACCGCTTACATTCATAAGTGGTAGTACATTTTCAACTTCAGCTCGATGTTCTACACTTACTTTTCTGGGATTTTTCAGTAGTGTTAGCAATATAGCCCAATAATAATTCGAAGACTCAGGATGTTTGACATCTACATTTGCAGGTGTTCCTATCAAAATAGGATTTGTGTTATAGGATCAATATTGTGAATAGGATCAAAATAGGATTTGTGTTAAATATTATTTAACTATTTGTGAACCTACTCACCAGTAAAATTATGCATATTTGAGTTTGGTTTCAAATAAATCCTGTCTATTGATTAATTTGATCCATTTCTGTTGCTGTTTTAGAGATAGTGCGGTAAGATTCGATTTATATCTGCGATGTATTTCACTAGGAATCATTTAAAAAACTCACATTGTCACCTAGGTTAATCAGCTGTCCTCCAACAAATATTCCATTCTTAGCATGTCTAGTGACATATACCAGGACCGTAATAGGTCCAATTTCATCGGCGAGTTTTGTGCATTTGTAATTTTTTGACTTTTATTTCGGTGATTTTTTGTAAAATGATCTATTTTGACGAGTTCTACATCCTGTTAGAAAATATGCCTCACCTTTCAAAACACCCTGTATATATTTATTTTTTTATTATATAAATTTTGGGCATATTTTCTATTATTAAATTAAATCAGTAAAGTTCACTGTAAGCTAACCTTAAGCTATAGGGGTTAGTGAAGGGGGTCGAATATTGATCAGAAAACAACTACTTTCTTGCTTATGCCTCGACGAACGGATTACATCTGATGAATATTCGGGCAAATCCTCTCAATATGAGGTAACTTTGCTGCGAAGCAAAGACATATCAATCAATCCAAGTAGGGTGGACCACCTGTATAGCGATTTCTTAAACTTAACTGAAATCCTTTTTTTAACTTAGAAACCAAAATCCTTTTTTTAACTTAAAACCAAAATACTTTTTTATTTTCGGTAAAATATCTTCAAGTACTTCCAATACACCTTGCATATTTTACTTAGCCTGTGTTTTTTATCTATTAGGCATTCCTGCGGCTGATTTGAGAGAACATGAAAGGCAAAAACAGGGAAGCAAAAATAATGATTCTGGATCTGATGATGATGAGCCTGCAACTAAAAGATCGAAACCTGAAGGTTTATTAGGAAGTGCACCGGGGCTCTTGCAAGGAGGGCCAGGAATGGTAACAGGAATGATGCCCCCACCGGGAATGCAAATGGGACATATGATGCCAATGGGGCCAATGGGTTCACATTTCATGCATCATGCTGGGTAAGTTTTGTTTATAATTGATAAATGGAATAAAGATTATCTGAATACCCCCATCGATATTTAAATAGTTGTTGAAAACATTTAGAGAAATGTTTGGTGCTCTTACCTCATTACATGGTTTTGAAGTAATAGTCAATTAATATAATATCCAATATATACCATTAGTTAAAATATATATGTGTAGTGTAGTTACTTCCATATTAATATAATAAGCCTCAAATCGAACTTTGAGGGTTATTATATTGAAACATTTTTGACAGTTCTGACCACCATTCAAATTTTGTCATTTTGTGTCATATGAAACAATTTCACCCAATCATGTCAACATTACATTGATAATTGCATTCAGTGCAATTATCAATCACTAAGACAACACGATTGAGTTTGACAGCTTCATTCCAAATAAATTTCAAAATGTCACGTTTTGGCAATGCAAATGTTAAAAGTATAAATGCGCTAATCAAAGAAAAAATTCCCAGAAATACAACCTACAGTCACAAATATATTTGTGGAATATTTATGGAATTTTGCTGCGAACGAGAATATGAATTAAATGAACATAAATGCTTAGAAGAATTGGCGTTGATACTAAAAGATTGGGCGGTCAGTATGAGAAAGAAAGACGGGACCGAATTTAAAGAAGCAAGGGTGAAGATAATGTGGAATGTTCCGTGCAAACTTTTGCAAGAAAAGTACTATAATGACTATAATATTATGATCGACCCGTTTAACAATATAGTATTTAAACCAGCCCGAGATGCCCGCTATGCAATCGGGAAGAAACTACAAGCAGATCCATGTAAACGTAAGTCCAGTTCAGTTTCGTTAAATTTGTCTGACGTTAACAAAATAATATTGCAATGGGATGAAAATACTCCTGAAAGTCTTATGAGTAAATTTTACCATATTGCTGCTGTAGAATTAGCGTGGCGAGGAGGAGAGGCAGTTGCTTGTCTGATGGATTTTTTCAAATCGAGAAAAATAACGATGACTCTCCAACAACTCGCATTGAATACAATCCGGTGTTCAGTAAAACATGCCAAGGTGGTTCTAAAAGCTGTACAAGTAGTAAATGGTTGGTTTCCAATTGTGAAAGATAAAGCTGCCCTGTACGTCTTTTTCATAAACTGATATCAAAACGAGGCAACAATATTACCTCACCACGACTGTTCTCAAAACCAAATCGACACTGGAAAAATGAAACTGACAAATGGTACGATAATGTACCTGTTGGAAGAAATACAATAAATGGATGGACTAAATCTGCTGCTGAGGCAATTGGCTTGAATGTAAAGGACAAAAAGATAACAAATCACTCGAATAGATCAACTGCTGTTAGCGAATTGGCGAAAAGTGGTGTAGAAGAACAACAATTGCTGAAAATTACTGGTCATAGCAATCAAAATTCTATAAAACCATACTTAAATATCGATCAAGAACACCACAACAAGATCATAAATATTATGCGTGGTAATAGATCTTCTATAGTAGAGAACAGCAACGAATCTAATGTTAAGTTAAATTTTAATAATTGTTCTTTCACTAAGTGTACTTTTAATAAATAAATAAATGTTTCATTGTGTTGTTATAAATTTTTTTGTCAAAAAATTTTCCACCGAATATCCCTTGGACATTGACAAATGCCTCATAATTTTATGACAAATTTCTCAAGCTCGTTGCTTGGTAACAGCCTTTGGCTTCGGGCTGTTACCAAGGAACGAGCTTTCAATTGTCACAAAATTATCTCGTCTATTATCAATGTCCTAGGGATATTACTACTGATAATAGGGTGAGGATTTCAACTATTGATATACGAGGTATTTAGATTATTGTTTAGTTTTTAATAACCATCCTCTAATATTTGGAAATAGAAATAACCCAGCACATTTATCAGGAAAGGCAGGCATTGAAGTGTTTTTCAAGTGATATGGCAGCAGCATGGTGATTAAGTGGCAGGTGAAATCATGAAATTGTACACAAACAAGTGCGATCGCATTCATAGTAGACTGGCGGTGGAGTGATGTTTCGTAGGTGCTAGTTGGTTATCACCAATGGCAAGCACGTCTTTTCTACTACTTCATTAGTATTCTTGAATTCTGGATGATGAAGAATTTAATCAATGTAATATACTTTCTGATGGTGAAAATAATAAGTTTTCTGTCGAATCGGTAAATCCCAAACACATTTACCTATTTTATGTTGATTTGGTTTCAAAGATGAATTATCGAAAATGTTATAATCATATTATTGTTTTTAGTCTTCATCATACAATATTTTTTGGTTCCTGAGAGACCCATCAACACTGAACAAAAAAAATCACAGGTTTCTCTTGTGTAGTTTCTCTTGTGTTTCTTTGAGAGTCTTGGATCCTTCTGCAGTTTTTCATTTCCAACCTCCATATCTGAATTACTTTGTTTCAGGTCAAGTCAAGTCAAGAAGTGCTTTATTATCAAAGATCTCATGTCCAGCATATAAAATAGTATAATAAAATTAAGATAAACCTAGATTAAAAAATTATAGAATATAAATCAGAGTAAATGCAGTCTATAAAATATGGTGATAATAATTGATTGCTCATAAAAAAGATACTCGACAAGTTTTAAGATTTCACATAACAGCAACAAATTTGAGCCTAATTAGGCCAAAATGGATAAAAACAGCCATTGACTTATAGAGAATGTAAATCTTAAAATATTTCATCATAAAATTGCTCCAGCGAATAAAATACATTATCTAAAAGTAGCTCCTTGAAGGCATTCCCAAATTTAAAATAATGGATTGAACATATATTGACAGCTGGTTAAACATTTTTTTGGAATTGTATATTATAGATTTTTTTGCCAACGTGCTTTTGGGGATTGGTAAAGGAATCATGTGGTTGACGTGCCTTGCATTATAATGGAAAGTTGAGCAAATTTCAGTGCGGAATTTTCTGTATATCAGACATACACTTTCAAAGATAAATATACATGTCAATGTCATGTGATTTAAACAGACGTTTTCAGGGGACTCTTGGTTTCCCCCTGCAAATATAACAAACGGCTCTCTTTTGAATAGTGAATACAGAGTTCAGTAATTATTGAGATATATTTCCCCAGAAACATATACCATCTCTCAGATGTGAGACATTGGTAAAAAAAAAGAAGCTTTAGCAGCAGAAAAATTTAGCTCATTCGCAATAACCCTAGTAGCAAATCATACAGAAGCCAGTTTTGTGCATAAATAATACGAGGTATGAGTAGAGAAGGAGATATCCTCATCCACATAGAGTCCAAAAAATTTCATTGAGCGCACATTTAAAGGTTAATATGCGGGTCTTTGAGAAATTAAGAGATAATGTTTTTGCATTACACCAGTTCTTGACTTCTTCCATGTCAGCCGCAACAAGGTCGTTAAGTTCAGTATTGTTCTTGCTATGCCACATAGTTGTGTCGTCTGCAAATAAAGTGAAATTACAGTTAACAATAATTGAGGCTAGATCATTGATATACAAGAGGAATAAGATGTTACTTGAGGGACACACAACTCACCATGTAGCGAGACTCTTCAAGTGCGCCCTGATAAATATATAATAAGAGTGGAGCCATCGTAGTGAAACATCTCTGAAGCCATACATTTTAAAATTATTCAAAAGTATGCTGTGATCAACGCAGTCGAAGGCTTTTGTAAGATCACAAAATATAGCTGCGACTCACCCTCATTGTTCCTTGTGTATATATTCTCAAGTAGGGCAAACCTACCGCTTTTCGCTTCTTGAAAACCAAATAGACATGAGTCAACTATATTATTCTTGTTCACAAATGTTAGGATCCTTTTCTTTACCAGTTGTTCAATTAGTTTAGAAATAGTAGGTAAGAGTGAAATGGTCCTCAGATTTGATATTACATCCCAATCCCTCCTTTGTGCTCTGGATTTATTATGGCTCTCTTCAGACATTCTGGAAAACTTACATTTATGAAGGAATTGTTAATAGCTTCTGCTAGCAAACTCATAGCCAAAGAGTAGAGAGGACAAGAGAAATCACTAACCCTATTTATGAATGAAATAGTAAAATTGTAATGGAATCCTTGAAAGTTGACATTTTGCCTGTCATTCACGTTTCATTCATAAAATTCGAATTCTGGTTTAGCTCTGGTTTAGCCAATCACGAGTCAGAATAGGACATCATGTGACAGACTGTAGAATGAGGACAAATATTATAGTTGATGAGGAAACGCCTCGGGTATTTTCAAGATAAATAAAATAATTAAGTTTTTGGGTAGAATTAAATATATTATGAGAATATATTGTCATAATTAGTAAAAAATTGATTCTGAAATTCCTTTGATTGAAACATTCACATGGTATATAAATATTTTTATGGTGATCACTGCATTCGATGTGTTACCTCATTGACAATCAGTATGTGTATTCCATTGTTTATCATTATTCTCCATATTCATTTTGGAATATAAGTTGATTGTTAATTATGAATATACAATACACGGGATAATGCTTTAATTAAGTGATGATATCGGAATAGATAAATATGTATGTGCTAGTAATTTCAACAAGGAAAATATTTTGAGAAATTTGACATACTTGATGGATCCCCAATTACAAAGGACGTTTCCTCATGTATCTTATGATTGAGTGGATAATGCTTTTATGAAGTGCTGTAAATTACATACAATTACTTAATTTAGCTTTCAAATCAATAAAAGTACGACGATGCAATCTTTCGTTATCTGAAAAATCGATATTCTAGTCTGAAGGAAGAGAGCACTGCAGTGTTTTATGATATATCTAAAGCTTTTGACTGTTACGTAAGCTTCATCTCTACAGCTTTAAAGAACGAAGCTTCAATTAGTTCGAGTCCTATCTGAGTGAAAGAACCCAAAATCATATAATTTTGTACAAAAATTTGCCCATGAGATGACAATCTTCTGACTATAAGTATATTTGATTTGGATATAGTTTTTCTACATCAATAATAGTCATCAAATACAATTCTCAGAGAAACAATTTAATTTTGTTCCTACTTTTTGTAATAGTATACTTTCGAAGATCTACTGCCCGAAAAGTGAAGGTAGCTGTAGCTATATAATATTTACATTATAGCTGAAAAGTTAACATGTTGACTGCCACTGTATTTTCAGGATCCTGGTCTGAGAAGACAATTGAATTAGTTCTGAGTCCTCTTAGTGATAGAACCCAAATTGTGTAATAGTGTATTTTCAGGATTCTGGTCAGAAAAGCCAATTCAATTCAATCATATATTATCAAAAACCTTTATTATAGTACATAGTATAAATCAAAAAGCATATAGAATGTTTTTTGTTTTGAAATAAATATCGTACAAATTATCTCGTAGTTGGCTTATATAACAGAAATCTCTTCACGAAGCCAAAGTACGAGTTAACTCGCACACAGACGCACTTCGACCCGTCGCTTTGCCACAGAGATGTGCATCTAAATTCGTTAGTAATCAATCAGATATAGAGCCGAGCACATCACATTTTCTTATTTTGTTGAGAGTGTTGTTTTATAATTATATTATAATCAATTTATAAAATTCTGTTCATTTAATAAAAAAAAAACTTTATGTCAGCCAACTATGATTTTTTGTTCTCCTCCCTGAAGCCATCTATACATATTTACACTGATGTGCTACGAATTTAATCGTAGGTGCACACTTATGGCGAGCAAAGGAAAAAGGCAAGAACACCAACTACGAATTATCTCGTAACTACGAGATAATTCGTAGTTGGCAGTCAACGTGTTAAATAATCACATTAATGGATGATAGGGATACATATTTATGTTAATAATAATAATAATATTTATTGTCGTCATAGGATCCAATTGGACATTGACATGGCCAGTTTCAATATAAAATTAAATTAAAATACAATGCAATAAAATATGTTAAGTACAGATGCTCAATATCAAGTCATGACAATTTCAACATAATATAAACATTCTTGTTTGTAGTTAAAATTAAATAAATAAGGTAAGTTAGAAAGGAATATTCCTAGAGTTTTGATATTCTGATTCAAGGTGTTTATAATAAGACCAACATTTTAAAAGAACCTAATCTAATATTTGTTGCTGAGTGAAAGAACCCAAATTGTTAAAACTGATAGTCTCTCAGTTTTTGGGCAAACTAAGAGGTGTTCACTAATTTGGCAGACAACACGACTATCTTATCACAATAACTCAAAATACCTCATAGAAAAATCACGGGTAGCGACGCTTAATCGGAATGACAGAAACAAGACCCCTTGACAAGGGCGGGGTCCAAAACAGTGCAAAAAGCAATATAAACAGTTCCACAAATATTACAAAGCCCGCTAATAGCGGTGCGGCCGAGAAGACTGTGACTACAGGTATGGAAACAGATACGGAGCGGAACAACAGAGACGGCGGCAGGTGAATCTGTATCAGAAAAACTGAAAAAATTTAATTTACAAAAAGTACACATTTATTTGGAACTTGTTTATGTTTATATTGAAAAAACCATTGTCATTTGCACCCGTTGGCAGTGGCTCATATACCCCACTACATATTAAATATTCAAAATATAACCAAAATAGATAAAGTACGGAAAAATAGAATTAAGGTCCAACTAAAAACAATCAGAGATGCTAATAGACTAGTAAAAAACAATGAATTGAAAACCATAATTTAATAGCATTTATTCCTAATAATCTTTTACAAAGAAGATGTATAATTGATGGAGGGGTACCACATTTAATGAGGAATATTTATTTTAAAATATAATGTCTCCATATACAATAACAGAAGTTAAAAGATTTAAACGGAAAATTACTATTGATGGTGAACCAGCATATGTTCCGAGGCAAATAATGCAACTAATCTTTGAAGGTAATCTATGGCCCAAACAAGTTTATTTGAACAGGGTAGTATGTGAAGTTAGTCCATTTATACATGAGGCAATACAATGCTATACATTTTTTAAATACTGACATGTCGCCAATCAATCCAACAGTCCCCAGTCATTGTGCATAAATTGTGGAAAAACTATGAACGAAGAACATGAATGCCGCGATCCACAGGGCAGCTATTGCATTTATTGCAAAAATAACACAAGTCAACACACCAAGGTTGTCCAATGTTCGAAAATCAAAAGAAAATTAAAGAACAAATGGCAGAACAAAATATAACATACATAGAAGCTGAAATAAGTGCAAAAAAATCGTATGCTAATATCACTGCAGCAAATACCATTAGTAAATATGAGTTAGGAACAGTTTCCACCACTGCAATTCATACAACCTAGAATACAAAGTAACAGATCAACATCCCTTTCACAACCAACTCGTATGCAACCCCCAATCAACAACACAATTTCAAACTCTAAACCTAGCACCAGTGCTCAAAAAAAAATGCCACCTACTGCTATACAACTCCTCCAATGTTTTCCTTCTCATTTGGCCCACAAAAACCCTTACCATCAAACATGAGAGCAAATGAAAATGAATTCACAGGACATTCAGATCCAGAACAAGAAACTTTCATAGATTTTACTTTTAAACTTTTCCACAGTGTGTTGAGGATATTGAATCATTAGAAGAATTATAAAAAGTCAATATTAATTTCATAAAAAATAAAATTCATTCTTAAAAAAATTAATTTAATGTCCCAGACGATGAACTGTATAATACGGAAACCTTGTATATATTACAGTAAATGCTTAGTAGATAATAATATAAGTATTGCATTATATCCGAGACTTGGTTTAGGCCAGGTAGTGTAGTTAGTTTTAGAGGTAGAGATAGAGATCGTAGGGGCAGGTTTGATGTTATTCAGGGGTAGCTGTTCTTGTCAAACAGGGAATGCCCTATAAAGAAATAAATATTAGACTGGAATAAAATTTTCGACCTAGTAGAACATAATGTAATCTTGGGAGGGGACATTAATGGGCATCATGTAACTTGGGGCGCATACAAAAATGATGCTAGAGGAAAACAAATATTAGAGGTATTGTAAGAGAAGGATAATATGGTATTAGTAAATACTGGAGCACCGACAAGATTAGATCGCAACAACCCAAATTGTGTCATAGATTTGACGGTATCATCTGCACCTATAGCATGAAAATTGGATTGGTCAACACTACAAGATAGGTTAGGTTAGGATCAGATCACTTTCCAATTGTCGTTAAGTTATCAACGCAATGTGCTAAAGATCAGGACTGGGTTCATCCAAAAGTAAAATGGGACACTGATCGAGCAAACTGGAATAAATATAGGGAACTTGTTGAAGAGTAATTTGAAAATACTGATGATTAAATTGAAGAAATTGACTCACACTACATAGCTGCAGATGAAGCAATTCTGTTGAAAATACCCTAAAAAAAAAGCCGATACCACCTTGGTGGGATGGGGAATGCACAGCAAATATAGAAAACCGTACGAAGGCGTTGAGAGAATTTAAACAAGCAATTTGATACGAAAAAAATCCTTAAAAATAAAGCGAGAAGTAGCTGGCGTGCCTAATGAGAAAAAACTAAGTAGTCAAACACCTGCAGTAGACATATGGAGACAAGCGAGAAAGATGAATAAGAAAACCTCGCCTAAAACACCAGTAGTTAATTCATGGACAGATTTTTTTTTAGATTAAGTCGCACCAGCCACAGTCAAAAAATATTTAACACACATACATATGTCACAACACCAAAATGAAAATAACCACCTAATTTTCAAATTGCCATTTATCTTAGATGAACTTATATTATCACTGAAACAAATGAAGAATTCTGCTCCGGGATATGATAATATACAATACTGCATACTTGAGAACTTACCCAACATCGCAAAAAATTTTTTTTTTTTAAATCTTCAAGGAACGTAAACAAATAAAGGCGTGGAAAAATATGATAATAATTCCTATATCAAAACCAGATAAAGATCCTAATGATGGAAATTCTTACAGAGGTATATCACGCATGTCATGCTTAATCAATACATATGAAAGAAGGTAAGGAGTAGGAACCATTCACACTAACCTAACCATTCACATAGTCACAGATATACAATACTGTCAGAAAACCACGTCCTAGGAGCTTTATTTTTAGATATAAGAGGCGCTTATGATGTAGTTGATATAAATATCCTAAAACAAAACATGACAGAATTACAGATCCCAGATGAAGTAGCCCGTAGCATATGTCAACATTACACCAAGAGGAAAGTTATTATTAATCAAGGAATAAATAATGTTGAGTCAAGAATTGTTACACGAGGATTACCTCAAAGCTCAGTATTCGCTCCTTTGCTTTTCAATATTTATACTAATAATAATTCAGTATGCAGATGATTATGCAATATATGTAAGCAATAAAACTTATGAAAAATGCTTGGAAAAAATGAACAACCATATTCAACCCCTGCTGAATAATTTGGAAGAGCTTGAGTTCCAACTGTCACCAGAAAAATCCAAAGTTACAATAAAAAATATTGCAAGAAATGATAATCTACTAATATGCAATCACAATGTTCCTATGACCGCTGAAGTAACATATTATAACGATAGACAAAAAATTAAGGTAAAAATCATTCATACAACAAAAAATCGCAAAATGCCAAAAAGGTTTGAATTTCCTGAAAATTATAAGAAGAACTTGGTGGGGAGCCAGCATATATCAGATCTATTATCGAATATGGATATGAAGAAGTCCCTAAGAAGAATAGCATTATAATACATGAATTTTTAAACGGAAATCAAGCTACCAAAATATTTACTGATGCTTCCAAAAGTGTGGATGGTACAGGGTGTGCCTATTATATTCCAGAAATGAATATAAAGACAAAATATAAACAAGACAATGATATGTCAATATTCAATATGGAAGCAGTGGTATTTTACAAGTAGTCGAATTGGTCATAGAAAACTATATTAAACATTCTATTGTACTATCTGATTCACTATCTGTCCTAACTGATATCAATATTCAATTGAGAATGTTTCCCTCTTCAACATGATATCAATCAATCAAAAATGAAAATCCATACATCAACAATATTCTCTGCCGAATTCATAACATAAAAGAAAAAGAAAATACAATATCTTTCTTTTGGGTTAAGGCTCATACAGAAATAAGTGGAAATTAAAAGGTGGACAAAATTGCCAAAGAAAGCATATGGGATGGAGAAGTATTACAATATCAACCTACATCCAAAGATTACATCCGCGAAAGGAAGAAAAATATGATGAAGGAATGGGAAAAATACTGGAAAAATTATTGCATAAACCACTCATCCCAATATACATGTATACAATCAAGCAATTTGAAAACACATTGGTTCCAAAATTTCAATTATAGTAGAAGACAGATTGTCACAGGACATGCATTTATGCATCCCATCTGCATCGTATAGGAATAGCGAATAGATCTGAATCATATATTTTTTAGATGCTAAAAATACACAAATGAAAGTAAGAAATTATATAACAAACAACATATTGAATGAGAAAGTCCCAATTCCCTTAAATTTATCCTACCTTATTGGACTAAACAAAAAAAAATATGACCATCTCATACAATTCCTCATTGAAACTCGAATCAAATTATAGAATATCTTCTAGTGCTACATTTTATTAGAAATCTTGTGCACCTCTGTGTTTATCCAATTGTTGATGAACCTTCCTATCAGTGGTACATAAATGACCTGATCGACCCCAGGATGAGAATGTGACCATTTCAGTTCCTAGAGATAAGATAAAAAATCCAGGCCTCGGAAATAATTATACATTTGCAAATTCTAAATAATATAAACAATATACATATATCACCTATAAAAAAGGTAAGATCAGAATTATTCATAATAGTGGCTGACTAAATGAGCATTTCACTCGCAAAAAAAAACTCAAATTTGTTCGATGTGTATGACCCCACTGCCAAAATAATAAAAGAAACAACGATAACGACTCTTTTCAATGTTTGCATTGTAAGGTAAATTTCCGGAAGAATTCAATATATCTCGAGTTACTATCTTCAAGAAAGGATATGAAAATTAAATGGGCAATTACCGGCCGACTGTCTCACATTCTCGATACTTGCGGAATAACTAGAGACTGGCATAAGAGGGATCCTATCAATCAATCAATCAAAATTACTTTATTGTCTGAAGAATGGTAACTCTTATTGACAAAGTGGTAGGATAAGAAACAACAAAATAATACTATAATACTTGAGCATGCAACGCCACATAGTCAGAACTATGGATATATACATAAATACACTTACAATTCATAAAATACATTTTGGTGCAGGCCAATAAAAGTCAATTTCTCAAAGTCAAGACAGGCAATAATATATAAAAAACATATACGTAATAAATAAAAAAAAACATATATATATATATATATATATATATTTATAAAATACACAAAATTCTGGCAAAATAATATAAAACAATTTATTTACATAAAATAAAGTAAAATGAAAAAACAAAAACAAAATTATAAAATTTAAAATTTTTCAGAATAGAATTTGTCCAGCGAGTAGAATGCTGTCTAGAAATATGTCTCACGAAAATTTTGAACTTTCTTTTATCTGTAATCGTTTTTATTTTATTAGGTAAGTGATTGAACATTTTCTTGCCGTTATATATAATGGAGTGTTTTATCTGTGTAGACCTTGGGAGTGGTAAAGTTAAATTAAGGGCTTGTCTAGTGATGTGTTGTGCTGTAGAATGCACTCTATCTCTCAAATAGGCAGCAATGTGTTGTACTTGATTCAAATAACATTTCTAATATGGAACCTATTACATGTGAAGTACCGCAAGGCTCAGTACTAGGCTTGCTCCTATTTATAATTTACGTCAATGACTTTTTTGCTCACATGTCCCCTATGATTGTATCGCGTTTGCCGATGACATACTATCTCGGGTAAGGAGGTGAATGTAATATCAAATGAAATAAATCTAGCTCAAGGAAAGGAAAATGGTTTAGAATAAATAAACTGTTGTTAAACATGAGCAAAACTCAACAAATACACATCTCCAACCAATGATGACAGAGTCAAATTGCTGGGCATTCACATAGATGACTCGCTAAACTGGTCAATTCACATAGAGTATCAATGTCTAAAATTTCAAAATACATATTTCTTCTTCGGGAACTAAAAAAACATAAAAACATTATTGGCTCACATGCACTGTTATCTGCCTATTATGTTTTTTTCCATTCGATGAAGTTTTTCTACCACAAAAAAAAAACTAGAAGAATAAATGCAGGTGCCAGTTATACCGACCCTGTAGACCACTATTTTTATCTCATAAAATCATGACATTATCATATATATATATATATAAATATATATATATATATATACATATATATATACATATATATATACATATATATATATATATATATATATATATATATATATAGAAGTAGATTTTCTGTGGGGATGCAGTCAGTTCCAAATCAGCTAATATATGTGGAATATTAATATCACGGTTATTAGGTGATACACTAAATTTAATCTACTTCTATATTACAGCCAGTCACGAATACTTATCACTATATATATATATATATATATATATATATATATATATAGTTTACTGTATTTTAACAACATTGTAGCTTTCCCTGATGATGACAATACACTAGTAAAAACATAGCCTGTGACTGACCAAACCGCTGGACCTGAAGAACTGAAATTTTGTCGGCGTATTCCTATGATGACATAGGTAACCACTAAGAAAGGTTTCTTTAATACTCCATCCCTAAAGGGGTGAAAAGGAGGGTGAGAAGGGGTGTGAAAGTACCGTTAGTTTTGACGTTCATGGAAAATGATATTTGGGCTTTTTTTTGTATAGTTTTTTCAAGTTGGGTTGATAAAAATTGGTATTTGAGATCTTTGTTACAAATAAAGAAATACGTGTTTTAGTGTTTTTGGGAATACAAGCCCTAAAGGGGTTAAATGGGGATTGGAAGTTTGTACGGGGGTTCCATTAGTTTTTAAGTTACGGCCATAAAAACTGTTATTTTGTTACAAATAAAGGAATACATGTTTCAGTGTTTATAGAAATTCAATTCCTAAAGGGGTGGAATGGGGGTTGGAAATTTTTTAGGGGGTTCCATTAGTTTTTAAGTTAGGGTCATGAAAATTAGTATCTGAGGTCTTTGTTACATATAAAAAAATAAGTGTTTCAGTATTTTTGGAAATTTACCCCCTAAAGCGGTGATATTGGGGTTTAAATGGAGATTGGAAGTTTGTATGGAAGTTCCGTTAGTTTTTAAGTTAAGGTAATAAAAATTGGTATTGAGGTCTTTGTTACAAATAAAAAATACATGTTTCGTCGTTTTCATAAATGTAATCCCTAAAGTGGTTAAATGGAGGGTGGACTTTTTTATGCTTCTCAAAATAATAAATATTTGATAAAAATAATAGACATTTGATAAATAAAATGATTGTTCCATACCAAATTCATATGCTACCTAAATTATTTAATATTTGAAAAAAATAATATAGGCTCAATAAATGTAACGAATGCTCAGTACCAATTCCAAATGTTTCCTAAATTTATAAATATTCCGGGCAAAGAATAGCACCTCAACCACATCCGTTAGTCGTCTTTCACCTTTTCCTTTTCTTTTTTACTTTCCTTCTCGAAGACAGCCACTGGTGTTGGTTATCTCCTGGACTGGATCTAGGGACTTCCACATCCATGGTTGTTATTCCTTTCTTTTTTCTGGATAGAATTCCTTTCCCCTTATGTGGGATAAGGGCTCTGAGTATTTCCATCCACTACCTCTTTAATCACCTCTTTCTTCTTTTAACTTCAGGCTCTGATCGAATTGCCATCTTCAACTTCTCTAGAATTTCAAGCCAACCTTATATGGAATAAGGAGTTTGAAAGTCTTTCCACCTTTTTCAAAACACTCCTTTTCTTCTTCTAACTTCAGGCTCACATCGAAATGCCTTGTATAGATCAAGGGTTTCTTGAAAAGCACCCTTTTTTCGCTCTCACTATTTTCATCTTCTCAAGAAGAGCCTTTTCAAGCCAACCTCATATGGAATAAGGAGTTTGAAAGTCTTTTCACCAGTTAATAAAAAAGTATCGACTTTTTCAAGCCAACCTTATATTACACAAGGAGCTTGACAGTCTTCACCAGTTTATTTTCATAACGTAATCGACTTTGTCAAGCCAAACGTATATAACTTAAGGAGTTTGAAAGTCCTTCCACCAGTTCGTTATTAATATTGAAATTAATTAATTCTTCTTCTCCAGCAGTTCTTCTACTTCTGAGCCACCAACCCTAGCTTTGCACCTGTCAACATCGCACTTGTCAAAATTTAGGCTTTCCAAACCTCTTATGTCCTCCTATTGCGCCTGATTCGCGACAAAACTTGAAATTCACTATCTAATTCCTCTCGATATTTCTCTCAACCATACAAGCCACACTGCTTCTATATATTTTTCATATAATAATTCTAAATTTTGAATGATGTCATTACCCATAATTATAAATTTGTAAATCTGGCAACATCGCACACGATGTGACACTTGACAGCACGCTGTCTTACCAACGAAAGGCTAATTCGCCCAGATCATACCAACGTTGCCATATTGTGGGTGGATAAGATTTTTGGCGCGAAATTTGAAATACGCGTTGTTGTGACGAAAACTTAAAATAAATCAACTAGAAATTGTACCGAGTCGGGGCCTTGGTTAGTGTTGAGGTTTGCCGGGGAAAGGAAGGATCAAGGAAGGGAAGGGTCATTGAAATCTAATCTGTATCGTTATTTCAACATGTTTGGAGCAATGGCAAAAGTTCATTTTAACAAACCTATAAGATATAATGTGTGATAATGTTTCCAATGAATTCATGACTTATTCTGGAAATGGAATAAAAGTTCTCCCTCAGCATACTCACCACAGTAAATTTGAATGTCAAAAATAAACTAACAAAAGGTTTATCAATCCTCAGCATAGATTTGTTTCTACAAAAAAAAACAATGCGTTTAAGTTAATACAAGTATATTAAAAAGGGTTACATCCGGATCAAGTAAAAGAGATTCAGGAGAATTTGAGGCATACTTCAGAAGAATCTTTCATTATACAAAGTACATCAGCACTAAATGATCACGAATATTAATTATTTTTAAAGTTTTTAACATTAATATTTTAAGTATTAAGGTTGTAAACTATAGGCAATTCGATTTTTGTTACGACGAATATAAATTGATTCAAAACTTAAAAAACGGATGATTTTGTGTCACAGTCTAGGTGTATACTTTTAGGACTGGCCTTATATCAAATAAAGTAGCTCGGTAGAGTACACTTAAAAAAAAAACGTAAAGGGAAAATACTAACCAAGGCCCCGACTTGGTACGACTTCTGGTTGATTTATTTAAAGTTTTCATCGCTACAACGTTCATTTCAAATTTCGCGCCAAAAATCTTATCCATCCACAATATGGCAACGTTGGTATGGTCTGGGCGAATTAGCCTTTCGGGTCTTACCAAGGCTGTCGAGCCGTTGGCCAAAACAATTTTCAAAAGTTTTAACAAAGTTGAAATAGTCCAAAGTTAGGAAATTTTAATTAATTTGAACATTATAATTTCAGAGGAATGTATTCCAAATAATATAAATCTTTGTGGAGAAATTAACCACTCGAGCCAACGGGAAGGTATAATTGATCTAGTACTAACCAAAACCGGAGAAAATTCATTGCTAGGAACAAATCTTGAAAATACAACGAATATACAAGAAAGATCTGCTCCCAACATTCCGATCCTAGGCGATCAGTACGCGATAAATTTCTCTGCAGTATTGGAGAAATTTATTTTGAATAGAAATTACATCATCAATGAAATCATCAAACCAAAAATAGAATAATCAATGTTGAAAAGTAGTATTTTCGATTACAGCTTAAAATATGGTCAGGATGTTTATGTAATTTTGATGTTCAATACCAAAAATATAAGCAATTCCAAAACTCTAAATTTAACATTAAAAAATGTCTTGAGTATAGGTAAAACCATGAACGTAATAATCATCTTGGAGTGTGACACTCAAACGGATCAGGTTATGATAAATAAGATAAGGATGTCTCTCTACCGATTTGCACGAATCATTCTATTATGTTTCTCGTCGATATTAAACAACAGGGGAGTAAATTTGAAATTTATAGTAAATTAAAACATACCTTTCATGCACCAAAGTGTAATAATGTGGTTTTAAAATCGATACAAATGATTGAGTTGGGTGATTGGAACACCAATGAAGCTAAGGATAAACCTTCTAAGATAAAGCCTCACATCTAAGTGCTCTCAAATTCATACTCTGTTGATGAAGTAAATCAGTACTCTTGTTTAGAAGTCAGGCCTGTGGGAAAGGTATATCCGTAATGCTTTTAAACATTCAGTCAGCGAGAAACAAATCTGATACAGTGAACTGTTTGTATTACTAGACAGCCAACATTTTCCTAATATAGTACTGCTAACAGAGCATTGGTTAGAAACAGATGAACACTTTTATGTACCAAACTATATCTTAATTACAAAATACTCTAGGATGAACACCAAACATGGGGGAACTTTGATTCTCATGCATTAAGATTTCGTGATGTTTAATTTTACTGAATTAAAAATTTATAATTATATCACAGAATATAGGACGGTTACAGAAGCGTCATTCCCCTTATTTCAATGTTCCAAATTTTCATGCGCATGTGGTAGTTTTTCAGTCAACGTCAACCATTCTGTTCTGTCACTGTCACAGTATAGGCTCTTTCAGCATTCTACTGTAGTTTATTGTAGTTATTGTTTATGTTTGTGTATGCTCGCTTAAAATTGGAGAAAAGAAGTTACTGTTTTTGTTGTTCAATTGTATTCTTGCTCATCTACAATGAGTGAACACAAAAAAGGTGGATTTTATTGTGTTGTGCGTGGATGCCACAATGGCACTATGGACAAGATAATTAGATTCTTCAGGTTACCAAAGGATTCTGAAAGGTAGGAAGATTTGAATATTATGGTCGTTCTTTCCTCTTTGTTAATAAATTTGAAAATAAGTTTACTTAGTCATCTGTAAATAAATCCCCATCTCAGACAGCTCACAATAGGAACATATGTATCCTACACACTGATCCTTAAAATATTTTTTTTAGGACAAACAATTGGTTAACCCGATGTAACCGCAAAGATCTATTCGGAAAAACACCTGCTCAACTCAAAGGATATAGGATATGTGCTGCACATTTTGAAGACAGAATGTTTGGCGAGGATTCGAAAAATCAGCTTTTGTGTACTGCAGTTCTATCCATTTTTCCCATTAAGAAGAGGAGGAACGTACATATGGACCATTACGAGCACCAAATGAAATGTTCATTCAGTACATATACAAATTGAAAAAACTATGCTTTGAAAAATTTTACTCGCTAAGTACAGAGGTAGGAATTGGCAGAAAATATTTGAGACTTTTTGGGGAAATCGAATTTTCTCATAACTGCCCAGCATTTGAAAGGAAATATATGATAAAATTGTTCACACGATTGAGAATTTTTTATAGCCTCAAATTTTCAAACCGAGAACTGTCAGGTAAAAAAGATAAAAAAAATCAAAATCTTAAGCCATTTGTGAATTTATAATAAATTTTCGTTGTTTGAGAATATGTATGGATACTGTTTGAAATTTTTAAGTGGATGTGCCCCCCGCGTTATATATCGAGCAGTTACAATGTCTTCAGTTTCAAAAAGTAGTTCCGGTGATGTCATTCAATATGGTTTTTGTCCCATTGTTCTGTGTCGAGCTGTTCGTGAGTTGACAGAGGGGCAGGGGGCTATAAAAAGCCGCACTGTATATATTTATTAGTATTTTTATCTTTCTTTTTTAAAATAGAATGCTTTTTTGATATTCCTGAATGTAAGGAAAAATTAAATGACATATTCTACTTTGACTTTTATTTTATGCAATTTTATAGTGTGTTGTTGCACCTGACTTTTTTGTGTTTGTTTCTATACTTATTTATTATTGTTTTGTCCATGATATATTCATCTTTTGACAATAAAGTATATTTTCGATTGATTAATGAAAATTTTATTTGTATTAAATCAAAACTAGCTCAATTTATTGTTCAAGTGTTAGTGTACCTGAATATTTCTCACTCCATAAGTAGATCATTAATATGAATAAAGTATTCCGATTGTCCAAGTTCAAGTTCCAAATAACTAATGAGCTCTGAAGAGAATATAATTGGTAATTTGTAGTTTGACCATCAGCAGTGGGACTTTATAAGAGTAGAAAAGTATCAGAATTGAAATATGACAGATACGAGATCTCGGTACTCCTATTTTTTATGAAATTGTCTCCCCTGCCAAGCAAATAAAAAACTTTTCAGAACGAAAAAAACTTCAGCTGCTGATTGTGTGCAAAGTAACAAGTTAGTGAATCGAAGTAACATTTTGATATCGACCACTAGCAAGCACTCTGATGGAATTTTAGAGACCAAGATATTATGGCTGGATAGAAATGTGAATTTTTTCATCAAATTTGTTGTTTTTACATCAGCTTTAAAATAAAACTAGTCTCTGCATCATATTTTGAGTGATTTCTGGGTTGAAAAACATTCACATCTGAGTTTTCAGAAGAAAAAAACAATTGGTCATCTGAATAAAAATGCAAATTTTCACTTCCGGGTTTTTTCTTAGTTTTTGACGATTTCCAATCGGAAATGTTTCAAAAGGTTTTCTTGAACGAGGGAAGATTCTGACTGAAATCATTGTTTAAAGAGATAAACAATGCTGAAACTTAACTTCTAACTCGCAGATGATTCCTCATGTGATTTTATAAGTTCTAATTTTGAAAGAAATTAAAACTGATATTATTGCATTATTATGATGCATTCAAATTAAATTTTAAGCTTACCCATAAAGAAAGTAACCTCTTTAGAACCATTGTTGGTCAAATAACAACTTGGAATACCGAATTAATACGAGACGTAAAAGTTGTAGCCCCCGCAAGTGAGCTGGCTGCATATGCCGGAGAGGAAGCAAAAGCCATGTAATTTTGACAGAAAAACTACCCAAGGTCATAAAATTTAGCAACACCAAGATCAAAGGTGCCGCCGGACTGTGACGCTTCTGTAACCCTCCTATATTCTGTGATTATATGTTGGTCGAAAATGAGTTCGAGTTTTCGGGCATTTATTGTAAGAAACTGTTTTTGGAAAGGTTAGAAATATTATTATTATATGTAATATTTACTGGTGATTTTAATATAGATTTCGGTAACAAAACTTCAAAATTAACTCAATCATTAGATAATTCATTGAACAGCTTTAATCTAGTAATGCATGTAAACTCTCCAACGCGATACTCCAAAATATCCAGTTTAATTATTGACTACGTATGCTCTAACATGGATGAAAATGAATGTGATGTAATCAATTCTGGTCTTTCAGACCATGAAGCTGTTTTGTGCTATGTCCCTATCAAGTCAAATTCTTCTGGTAAAAAGAAAAAATTAGGGAGAATATACAGCAAAATGAATTTTAATAAATTCAAACAACTTTGTACTGCTAATAACTGGAATGAAACATTAAAATGCAACGACCCATTAACTAAGTTCCATTCGATGATGTCCGATATATTCAACACTGCGTTTCCTCTCAAGGAGGTCAAAAGTAAACCGGGAAAACCTTGGATAACGAAAGGTTTGAAAGAGCCAGCTTACATTTGATTAGGAAATATGCTATGGATAATGAAGCATTCATTTCATTTTATAACAAGTACCGGCATATTTATAGAAGAACTCCTGAGAGCTGCAAAGCAATTGTATTATAGACAAAAGTTAGAAAATTCAGGTAATAGGCAAAAAGAGAGTTGGGCAATCATCAATGAGTTGAGGGGTAAAAAAATCTAGATGGTGGCGATGTTAATGAATACTACTGCTCAATAGCAGAAAAGATATCCAAAGAAATCCATCCTACTACTGACCCCATGGATTATCTAAAAAATATGACTGTATTTGAATTATTTTTTTTTATGCCAACGGATATTGAAAAATTAAAAGGAACAATTCATGACGTGAAAAATAAAAATGCGTCTGGATATGATGATTTATCTACCAAATTTTTTTCTCACCTACCTGACTGTGCTCTTATGAGTCTGGTTGAAGCTATTAATTTTACATTTGCAACAGGAATATTCCCAACATGTCTAAAAATGCAGTGGTGATTCCGTTGCATAAAGGTGATGATATGGAAAATCCTGCCAATTTTCGACCAATCTCATTATCACCTACCCTTTCTAAACTGATTGAGAAGCTAGTAAAAAACAGAGTGATGGCTTTTTTGAGAAAACACAACGTAATACATCCTTTTCAATTTGGGTTCCAAAGTGCAAAAGGAACAAGTGATGCTATTTTTAACCTTCTACAAGATGTATATTTCAATCTCAATGATGGCGATATTACAGCGGCGGTTTTTTGTGATCTGACTAAAGCATTTGATTGTATCAACCATAAAATTCTGCTAAATAAATTAGAAAGGTATGGCTTTAGAGATATAGTTCTGAAATGGTTTGAGGCGTACTTATTAGGTCGGACTCAAAGCGTATCTCTTCAGAACAAAGTATTGACAAATTTAGAGATAAAATGGGGAGTTCCGCAAGGATTTGTGCTTGGTCCTATGCTCTTTTTGATCTATATAAATGACCTAGCCTCATTAAATATTACGGGAAAATTTACTCAGTTTGCAGATGATACTACCATACTATGGCATAATGGAAATGACATGGATCTGCATCAACAATTCAACAATGATGTTATCAAGATAAAAGCGTGGTGTGATGCCAATATGCTATCTTTAAACATATTAAAAACTAACATCCTCACTTTTAAATATCATCTGCCAGAACTTTATCTGGTTTTCTCTGATAAGTTGATGATTTTTTGGTGCCGTGTTTTGTTGCAAAATTGCTAGTTTACAAAGCTCAATAATATTTAAGATTGGTATCAAAATGCTGACAAAATTATAAACTACAAGTGAAAGTGAAGTTTCACAAAAAAAAACAGTGAATTACGCAAATAATTACAAAAATAAGAACATACAATCCCAACAATCATAGCAGCACAGCAAAAAAGCAATCAGATGAGAAAAGAAAAAAAAAACACATATTTACCTGTGAACAATCCCAATATAAAGAACCCAACCAGTGGCGTACTCTACTAAAAATGATGACGGGCATTGAAAATGGAGAAACTGGAATGTGCAAGATGTAAAATAAGGCATACAACGAAGGACCCAAAGAACCCTATCTTTCCATGCGACTTATGCAGAACTTATATATACAGGGTGTAACTGAATAAGTGTAAAACATTTAAGGAGGTGATTCCTCATCGAAAAAAAGATAGGATCTTTCATATAAAGAAACTTCATTGGAGCATCCCTTGTTAAGATACAGCCCCTTAAAGGGGGTACATAAAATTTGTATAACAATTTTTTTCACAAGCACTGAAAAAGTTACAATATTGAAATCAACCTGACGTTTTGTACTACCAAAAAGACACTTAGCCAGTAATTTATTTGGTTTACCCCATGGTTGTAAGGGTGAAAACGCAACCCCTAAAATTTATTTCCAATGTAACTTTTGTCTTATTATTTGTTTACCATTTAAAAATTTATTTCCGATAGCCTGTTTCATTCTAAACAAAAATGTCTCTTGGTTTTTGCCCAAAATAAACCAGTAAGCAGCAAAACATTATTTTACGAACAACTACAGAGATACATCGTCATAAATGCGAAAATACGAAACTAATCTATCTAGTAGGTCGCTATTAGCGATAGTGACAATTAAATTGGTATGAGCTGTCAGTTTGGGAATTTTCGAAATTGAATTAATACTAATTGTGTGTTGTTGTTCTGTTCTTAATTTGTTACTTTAATAATTCACTTGTTAATAAAATGGCATACACAAATGAGGAAATGGCTGATATGCATTACGCTTACTGGTCTGTCGCGGGGAATGGGTTAGAAGCTTCTAGAAGATATGCTGAAATGTATCCTCAACGGCAGCATCCTTCACATAGAATATTTGCTCGACTTCATCAACGATTACGAGAATATGGTTCATTCGACAAAAGAACGCAGGATTGTGGTCGCCATCGAGAAATACTAACACCACAGCTTGAGGAAGCAGTACTTAATTTGATTGAAGAACAACCTACTACCAGTACTAGAAGATTGCTTTCCAGCTAAATGTTGATCATATGACGGTATTTCGAATTTTAAAGGAACAACTCTTATACCCTTACCATCTGCAACGAGTACAGGCACTGTTACCGAGACTTTCCGAACCGTCTTGAATTTTGCAATTGGATGCTGGAAATGATTAGAAGAAATTGTGACTTTCTGAAGACGATAGAATTCACAGACGAATGTAGTTTTTCTCGGACAAGATTATTAATTTTCATAATTACCACATATGGGCTGATGAAAACCCTCACGCATTGTCGAAACTAGCCATCAAGAACAGTTTTCTCTTAACGGTGGCTCGGAGTTATTGGGGATGATTTAATTGGGTCTCATTTTCTACCTCCTCGATTAAATGGTGAGGCATACGTTCAATTTTAAGAGAAGTGCATCCAGTACTGCTGGAGGAAGTTCCTTTGGGCGTCAGAAGGGATATGTTTTTATGCATGATGGGGCTCCCGCCCATTTTAGTCAAGTAGCACGTCAGCATTTAACTGAAACATATGCAAATCAGTGGATAGGTCGAGGAGGACCACATAAATGGCCGCTCGATCCCCGGATCTCAATCCTCTCGATTTCTATTTGGGGCCATTCACAGCATTTGGTATATCGTACTCTGTTCGCGATGTAGAGGACTTAAGAAACCGCGATCATCGACGGCAGGGTAATCAGAGAGACTCCAGGAATATTTGAGCGAATACGTGGCTCAATGCCCGACCTCTAGACGCATGCGTAATGTTTGAAGGTAGACATATTGAACATTCACTATGATTTCTTCATGTTGTGTGTTTTGTTATTTATAACTTATTTTTTTTTATTACGCTTTAATCGTTTAAATGCAGGTACTAACTATAAAATTACAATAAATTCTGTTCGCATTTATGATGATGTATCTCTGTAGTTGTTCAGAAAATAATGTTTTGCTGCTTACTGGTTTATTTTGGGCAAAAACCCAAGAGACATTTTTTTTGTTTAGAATGAAACAGGCTATCGGAAATAAATTTTAAATGGTAAACAAATAATAAGACAAAAGTTACATTGGAAATAAATTTTAGGGTTGCGTTTTCACCCTTACAACCATGGGGAAAAACCAAATAAATTACTGGCTAAGTGTCTTTTGGTAGTACAAAACGTCAGGTTAATTTCAATATTGTAACTTTTCAGTGCTTGTGAAAAATTGTTATACAAATTTTATGTACCCCCTTTAAGGGGCTGTATCTTAACAAGGGATGCTCCAATGAAGTTTCTTTATATGAAAGATCCTATCTTTTTTTCGATGAGGAATCACCTCCTTAAATGTTTTACACTTATTCAGTTACACCCTGTATATATATATATATATATATATATATATATATATATATATATATGTGTGTGGTGAGTGCTCAGATTTATCAGCCTCAGAAATAAAATGTATACTTCTACAGAGACGCATACTAAAATATCATTGTGAACACTGCAGAAAATGGAATATCAATGATTTCTTTGAAAACACAATAAAGGATAAAGAAGAGATGATAGAAAATAAAAATACAATTATTCAAATACTACAGGGACAAATAAAAGAGATGGAAGATAAACAAAAATAATCCCAAATGGTAGAAACAAGCTGGACTCAGAATAATACCTCGTACTCAGAAATAACGAAGAAGAATACCCAACAGAAAATTAATATGATACAAAATAATATCCCAAAAGTTATTATTCGACCCAAAAAATGTACAAACATCCGTAGATACAAAAATATATTGATAAATCTATTAATTCTGCGGAACTGAAAATAAGCATCGAAAATAAAAGACAACAAATAATGGTGGATTGTTCATTAAATGTCAATCAAGACAACAAGTAGATCTGTTAATGAAATCAGCACAAGAAATATTACGAAATAATTTCATTTCATTTATTTAATTAAGTAGGACAATCCTAATTTACAAAAAATTATATATAAGTATGATATATCCATATCGAAAATGAGAAAACCAAGAATAAAGATTACAAATTTCAATAAAGACATGACAATGGAAGAAATCGACAAAGCTCTGCATGATCAGAACAATAGCAATGGAGACATTAAAATCAATTATATAAAAAAAAAAAACAAAAAAAGAGACAAAATAATTTATTGTGAATGCTCTTCAGCATCATTCAAGAACCTGATAGGGAGAGGAAAAGTTTACATTGAATGGGAGTGTTACCCTGAGGATTTGGAAGTACTTCGGTGCTATAAATGCCAAGAATTCCATCACAGACAACAAGAGTGCCGGAATGAAGTGGTTTGTTCCAATTGCAGTGAAAATCACACCCAAAATAATTGTAACAATCAGCAAAAATGCTGCCAAAATTGTAAAAATGCTAATGATAAATTTAAAAAATATTATAACACGGAACACTCATCAAACGATTCGAACTGTCCAACATTAAAATATTTCATAGATATATTAAAAAGTAAAACAAATTACCAAAATGACGAATGATCCTATTGTTAACATTCTTGACAGTTTGGAAAGTGAAGATGGTGATCCATGGGACATTAAAAATGTCGACTTTGTAATTGAAACAATAAAAGACACAAAAAACAAAAAAAGTTTAATTAACATCCTACATATCAATATTAGGAGCATTAGGAAAAATCTTGAGGAGATGCAATTATTTTTAGAAACATATCACTTGAAACATATTGACATAATCGTACTGAGTGAATGTTGGAATATTGAATCAGTCGATAATTTCAATATGATAGGCTTCACCACACTATACAATAATAGCAAAAATAACCAGAATGATGGAATCATAATTTATGTAAAATCCAACCTAAATTTTCTTTTGATAACAAAATTTTTCATCATTGTAAAATCTCCATTAGTCAAATTCGTTGCACAATAAATAATATCAAAATATCCATACATGCCTGCTACAGAGCACCATCCACTAATGCAGATCTTTTTGTAAATGAACTTGAAAATTATTCGCAAAACATTCCACAAAGCCAAATAGATATATTTGTTGGAGACATTAATATTGATATACTGGATAAAAAAGACCTTGTTTCGATTAATTACTTTGCTCTGATGCCATCGTTGGGCTTCAAATCATATCTTTATGAAAGAAAATCTACAATATACCAATCTAAAATATAAGTCATTGCCATCAATGCAGATGTTACGGATCACTATCCTGTATATCTAGGATTATACTATGACTGTTTATCTGCTCCAAACATAAAAAAAACTAAAGTTATTAAGATTCTGGATGCTAATAAATTTTTAAATCTAATAAAACTGCAAGACGAGTATAATACATGAATATAATAACCCAAATATACTTATTCAAATTTTCTGATATATTTATTGAAATATATAATCAGTCCCTAAATAAAAAAAAAATTCCTATCAAAAGCTCTAAAAAAATAAAACCTTGGATTTTACAGGCCATTATCAATTCTATAAAACACAGAGACAAAATGAAGTTTAAAGCGATCAAGAGTAAAAATGAATTACTATTCAATGAATATAAATCATACCGAAATCAACTCGACAAAATAATACACGCAGCAAAAAATAACTATTACAAACAATCAGTCAACGAAAATAAAAATGATATCAGAAAACTATTTAAAGTAGTCTCGGAATCAAGCAATACCGACAGCAGCAAAAAAAATTATACAATAGAAATTCATGATGGGAATGATGTAAGATTTAATAATGATGTTGACATAGCTAACTATTGCAACAAATATTTCAATGAAATTGGTTTAAAAATGGCTAGTCAGATCAAAAGATCTGCTAATGACTACAAAAATAGGTACCCAACTATTTCGGAATCTATGTTCCTCTATCCAGCTACTGAAAACAAAATAATCCAACACATTAACTCGCAAAAAAATAACTCTCCAGGAATAGATGGGATTGCTTCTAAAACATTGAAACTTATACATTCGTATATTATATCCCCACTCTAAAAAAAATATATAATCACATACCCACTGAACTAAGGACAATCCAAATCATAAAATATTTAGAAAACTTTTAAAACAGGCTCTGTTAAAAAAAGCATTTTACGATACGAAAGAATTTTTTAATGAAACCCTGACATAACCTTATTATACATGACTAATAATTTTCTCATTATAGACTATGACAATTGCTCACTTCTATTTTTAATCTGTAATGTTATAAAGATGTACCGTTCTTTTGAACGTTCGTTAGACAATGGGTTCTCTGAATTGAACCATAAATTACTAAATTTTTTACCTTATACATTATCTGTTATTACATATATAGGTGCTTATTAATATTTTTTAACTTTATGTCATATTTGTGAAACTGTGTTTAAGTCGCTATTTATTTGTTAGTATTTAGTTAATTCTACAAGCTTTGTCAACAAGAATTTGTTTCTTCGACAATAAAGTATATTTCTCTCTCTCTCTCTCTCTTATATATAATCAACTTAATATTTGAAACGGGCATAGTCCCAGACAAATTTAAAACTTCAATAATAACCCCAATCTATAAAAATGGTAATGTGACAGATATCTCTAATTACAGACCCATTAGCATAATAAGTAATTTTTCCAAAATTTTCGAAAAATACTTAATGATTAGACTCCATGAAGCATTAAATATTACATAAAAATCAATTTGGATTTAGGGAAAGTAAAAGTACCTCTGACGCAATGTATGAAGTTGTTAACTCAATAAAAGACAACTTGGAAAGAAATGAAAAATGTATTGCAGTGTTCTTAGATTTAGCAAAGGCTTTTGACACGGTCCCACATAATAGACATATTGGAAAATTACGGGATACGTGGAACCGTTTCAGAAATGTTCAAGAACTACCTCAATAATAGAAAACATACTGTAAAAATCAGAGACTCAGTAAGTGAACCTTTAAATACGCAACTAGGCATCCCCCAGGGCACTGTATTGGGGCCTGTACTCTTTATCACATATATAAATTCACTACTAAGCCTTAATATAAGTAAATCTACAATCTCATATGCAGATGATACTGTATTGATCTTCGAAGACGACTCTTGGGATGGTGTAAAAGTAAAAGCGGCAGAAGGTGTACAAAATGTTAAAGAGTGGCTGGATTTTAATAAACTCTCACTTAATACAAAAAAAACAAAATACATAGCATTTTTAATAACAAATTATAATAGACCTAATTACAATAATCTTAAACTTGAGAACTCTACTGATCTCATAACAGAATGTGACAATATCAAGTATTTAGGTGTTACCATCGATAAACATCTTAAATGGGATCTTTGAATTATGAAAAAGTCCGTAGACTCATATACAAAATGTACCGTAAAATCCTAAATATAGAACAACTGATTATTGTATATAGATTACTAGTAGAATCCCTTATAAGATATGGCATATTAGTATGGGGCGGATCATATGAGAACACCCTTCATCCACTAAATGTAGTCCAAAATTACATACTAAAAGTTATGTTCAATAGAGGTAAGCCAGTTTATTATATAATGAAAACATTTTAAATGCCAGATATCTTTATTTCATAACAATTTCAACATTCTACTACAAAAATAGTCAATATCTACAACAAATATCTCATTCTTATAACACACGAGCAAAACATAATGAACATAGCAATTCCAATGTACAAACTACAATAAGTTTGAAGCTTTGTTATGAAAGCCATTTGTAAACTTAAAAGATACTCAACAAATTTTAGGTTTATTATTTATGCTACCGATTATCATCTGCACATTAGAATACATTATAATTATAATACCAAACAAACACTTATAACCAGATATTCGACCTATATCTTAAATTACAATAATCTAGTTAATCGATACTTGCACATACAAGTGTTTTACACTTAGGTGCAAAAGAAAAAATTAAATGCAACTTATTATTTCCATAGTTTTTATACATATGTTATAACTGTATATTATGTGAGCAATAAATAAATCCTTTTTTTGAATCAAGAAATTAGCAGTAAATTTCTTGGCTTACATACACATTGATGATAAGTTAAAGTTTGAAGATCATATAAAGATACTTGGTAAAAAATAGCCTCTGGATGTTTTGCAGTGAAAACCACATCAAGGGAACTTGGTAGGGACATGGCCAAAAAAGGTTTACTTTGCCGTAATTGATTCACATCTTAGATACCGAATTTGCTTTTGGGGATCTTGTAGTGGATTTTTATTCGACACGATTTTCGTATTACAGAAAAGGGCATTAAGTTACATGTGCAAAGCCAAATTCAGGGACTCTTGTAAGCCTTTATTAATAGAACAAAAAATCTCACCCCTACCATGTATCTATATATTGGAAACAGTATGCCTTATCCACAGTAAGTTTAAAGATAGAGTGCATTCTACAGCACAACACATCACTAGACAAGCCCTTAATTTAACTTTATCACTCCCAAGGTCTACACAGATAAAACACTCCATTATATATAACGGCAAGAAAATGTTAAATCACTTACCTAATTACACTATTACTAAAGACGAGTGTAGCCTGAAGGCTCTTACTCTTTGGACTCAAATAAGTGGGCAACAGCCATTCATTAATATGGAATTTTGACTGAACAAGGACTAGAGACCATGATGGTGTTCCTCAAAAATGGCCAAGAAAGGAATTTTGATATCTAAATTTTGAAAAATATATCTATCTATATATCTATACACTTACCTAATGAAATAAAAACGATTACAGATAAAAGAAAGTTCAAAGTTTTCGTCAGAAATATTTTACTAGACAGAGCATTCTACTCGCTGGACAAATTCTATTCTGAAAAATTTTATATTTTTATTTTTTTTTATTTTACTTTATCTTATGTAAATTGTTTTATATTATTTTGACCAGAATTTTGTGTATTTTATATATATATATATATATATATATATATATATATAGTGTGTATATGTGTATATTCTATGTTTTTTTTATATATTCCGTATATGTTTGTTATATATTATTGCCTGTCTTGACTTTGATGAATTGACGTGTATTGGCCTGCACCAAACTGTATTTTATGAATTGTAAGTGTATTTATGTATATATTTAGTAGTTTCCCATAATTCTAACTATGTGGCGTTGCATGCTCAAGTATTGTAGTATAATTTTGTTGTTTCTTATCCTACCACTTTGTCAATAAGAGTTACCATCATTCAGACAATAAGTAATTTTGATTTGATTCGTATTATGGACTTGTACAATCAAGGCTACAATATGTATTGATTTTCTGGGGTAACTCTGCATATACTGACCACATTTTCAAGATTCAGAAAAGAGTAATTCGCTGTATGGACAAGGCTCGTCCATTGGACTCTTGTAAACCGTTATTTAAAAAATATAACATCTTACCATTGCCGTGTCTCTACATATTACAGCTAGTTCTATTCATCTATGATAATAAACAACTAATTCCTAAAAATTCAGATGCTTTATACCACCCCTACTCTCGCTTAAGTGTGAGTCAGAATTTCCCAAAATATCTGGGTATTAAATGCTTCAATAAGATAAAGTCGTTTATAGGAATCAATAAAACTAGAACTGTATTAAGAAATGAAGTATATGGGTTCTTGCTAGATAGTTGCTTCTACAGTATGGATGAATTTCTTGCTTTTAGTGTTTAGAATCACTTTTAAACTTAGTGTTTTTCTTCTTTGACTAGTCCAATAAGTTTTCTCATGTATTTAATTCTGTAATTGTGTATATGTGAAATTTTTAATGATGAATAAATTATCTATCTATCTATCTATCTATCTATCTATCTATAATAACTAATAATTCTTTATATAGAACATTCAGTTATGAAGAAGATGCTGTAGTGCAAGAATTAAAAATGCAAAAATTTTATTCGTGCGATTTTTATTTGAAAGAAAGATCTCTTTATGTGTCTTGTATAGTATTGAATGAATAAATTGGATTGACGGATTTTCAGTACTTTCATATATACTTGATAATTTTTAGAGATTTCTCGTGATTTTCACTAAGCCTACTTTTTTAAATTTTACTGATTTTAATAAAATTTACAATATTTTAGGACACATGTAAGCGAACTTGGTATGGTACAGTAATTGTAAATAATGACAGATCTGATTAGATTTATTGTGCCCTCCTTCTGCTATATTAGCCCCTAGAGTCACAATTCCTGAGGAATTTAAGAACTTTGAGATCTATTTGAGGTAATCCTCCCACAATCAGTTGACTTTTTTTTTACATCAATATTTCTTTGGTGATATTTCCGAGGTTTTTTAATTTTTTCCTTGAAATTTAATAGCAGTGCAGTTATTTTTTCTTGTTAACATATTAATTATTAGAGGAATTATTATCAAGCTAGGTAGAGTTATTAAAGAGGATGTGTAATTTGGAAGTCAAAATTTACAATAATTCAATTGATAGGTTAGTTGTTTAGCAGAGTATGATGAAGTTGGCTCGATACCATGAATAAGTTTTACTTATTGAATCACTTTAATTTGTATAGAGTAGGAAACCTATATCCTTCGATTACCTTATAGTGTTTTGTGACCTCACTGGTTAGTATAGCTTGGAGTTTGGTTGGGAAAAATTCAATTATCTGAAACCACTATGGATCTGTTGCCGACGTTTCAACTTTTATAAAGTCATCCTCAGCGCACTACAATAGGGATTGTGAATATTACAAGGGTGAATAGTAGAGTAGCTTAGTACATGATAAAAACCTCAATAGAGGTATAAAGTACAAACAACTTGAGCTGTAATTGGTCAAATCTTATGAAAATATTTATATATAAAATTGATATGAATAAAAATTATTGTAAAATTGTAAAACAAATCATGTAGTAAAACAACAGGATACTTACAAGAAAAATAGGTTCCTTGTCGTGATAAAATGTATATTAAAAAGGACATTTACATATATTTGGATTCCTCTTGTTATAATATAAATGGAAAATTGTTAACATATGTCGAAATCGACGAAGAGTTTGCTTCTTAATGAAGGCATCCAGTGGAGATTGGAAAAGTTTTTGTTTTTCCTCTTGATTTCTTTCGTTATTTATTGATAAGTACGTTAGGAACCATAGAGGCATGGCGTGGATTATTGTGGTGTTTTCAATTTACTTATTAGATATGAATAGAGTTGGGTAGAAATTGAGTATCTGTTTTCTTATTAGCATTGTTTTGTATTTTTTAATTTTATCATTTTTGTATACCTCTCTTTCTATAGTTTTTTTGCTTTCCAACAATTTATGTATTTACAAAATCGAATTTGTGAAGATTTTTTTCTGAGTGTTCGGCAAGACCTGTTTTATTTGTTGCTCCTATGAGGTTTTCAGGTCTTAGGCTCCGTTCATGTTCAGATATTCTAGTTTTGAGATATCGTCCTGTCTGCCCAATATATACTTTGTCACATTCTGCACAAGGAATTTTGTAGATTATGTCACTTTCGAGTTCTTTTGGTGTTTAAGATTTCAACTTGGTGAAGTATTTTTTAACAGTGTTATCATTTTTGAATGCAATATTGAAAGGCACATCAGTAAATACTTTCTTTATCTTCTCTGAAAGACCCGAAATGTATGGGATTTTGAAGAAGAAATTATTTCCATTTGGTAGTTTAATTTACTGATTTGCTCTTTGAAAAGGAGTTTGTTTATTAATTTTGTTGGATAATTGTTTTTCAATAGGTATCTCGAAGCAATTAAAATATACCTATTGAAAAACAATTATCCAACAAAATTAATAAACAAACTCTTTCTCAAAGAGCAAACTAGTAATATTAAACTACCAAATGGAAATAATTTCTTCTACAAAATCCATACATTTCGGGTCTTTCAGAGAAGATGAAGAAAGTATTTACTGATGTGCCTTTCAATATTGCATTCAAAAATGAAAACACTGTTAAAAAATACTTCAAGTTAAAATCTAAAACACCAAAAGAACTCGAAAGTGACATAATCTACAAAATTCCTTGTGCAGAATGTGACAAAGTATATATTGGACAGACAGGACGATATCTCAAACCTATAAGAACAACAAATAAAACAGGTCTTGCCGAACACCCAGAAAAAAATCTTCACAAATTCGATTTTGTAAATACAGAAATTGTTGGAAAGCAAAAAAACTATAGAAAGAGAGGTATACAAGAAATGATAAAAATTAAAAAATACAAAAACAATGCTAATAAGAAAACAGATACTCAATTTCTACCCAACTCCTATTCATACCTAATAAGTAAATTGAAAACCCCACAATAATCACACACCATGCACGCCTATGGTTCCTATAAAAAAATTGCCTTTTGAACTACCGTTTTTCAAACGCTACGTAGATGTCATCATCACCTGCGTACCCATAGACGGAGTAGATACCGTTCAGCATGTTTTCAATAGCTACCACCCACGCATTCAATTCTCAGTCAAAAAAGGACAAAATAACAAATTACCATTTTTAGACATCTTAATCATAAGAACAGATGAAAACAAAATCATCACAGATTGTTATCACAAACCGACCTTCTCTGAGAGATTTTTGAACTTCAATTCTCAACACTCCTTCACTCAAAAGGCCAATATTATTTTGAATCTCAAATACGGAGCTCTGCAAATAGCACATCTATCTCTTCATCAAAAAAATCTCGAAGCAATTAAAATATACCTATTGAAAAACAATTATCCAACAAAATTAATAAACGAACTCCTTTTCAAAAGAGCAAACCAATAATATTAAACTACCAAATGGAAATAATTTCTTCTACAAAATCCCATACATTTCGGGTCCTTCAGAGAAGATAAAGAAAGTATTTATTGATGTGCCTTTCAATATTGTATTCAAAAATGAAAACACTGTTAAAAAATACTTCACCAAGTTGAAAACTAAAACACCAAAAGAACTCGAAAGTGACGGAGCATAAGACCTGAAAACCGCATAAGAACAACAAATAAAACAGGTCTTGCCGAACACTCAGAAAAAAATCTTCACAAATTCGATTTTGTAAATACAGAAATTGTTGGAAAGCAAAAAACTATAGAAAGAGAGGTATACAAGAAATGACAAAAATAAAAAAATACAAAAACAATGCTAATAAGAAAACAGTACCAATTTCACCAACTCCTATTCATACCTAATAAGTAATTGAAACACCACAATAATCATGCACCATGCACGCCTATGGTTCCTACACGTATTTTATCAATAAATAACGAAAGAAATCAAGAGGAAAAAACAAAAACTTTTCCAATCTCCACTGGATGCCTTCATTCAGAAGCAAACTCTCTGTCGATTTCGACATATGTTAACAATTTTCCATTTATATTATAACAAGAGGAATCCAAATATATGTAAATGTCCTTTTTAATATACATTTTATCACGACAAGGAACTTATTTTTCTTGTAAGTATCCTGTTGTTTTACAATTTTACAATAATTTTTATTCATGTCAATTTTATATATAAATATTTTCATAAGATTTGACCTAATTACAGCTTAAGTTGTTTGTACTTTATTCCTCTATTGAGGTTTTTATCATGTAATTTATCATGTACTAAGCTACTCTACTATTCACCCTTGTAATATTCACAATTCCTATTGTAGTGCCCTGAGGATTACTTTATAAAAGTTGAAACGTCGGCAACAGATCCATAGTGGTTTCAGTTAATTGACCTTTTCCCAACCAAACTCCAAGCTATAATCCTTTGATTAATTTTCAAGTGACTCACATAAATCTAGGATATCTTACAATATTATAAATAAAACTTATTACACAATATTATATCTGAAAATTTAACATAGTTCAAAGCTGCTAAGGCATTAATGTCTGTATTAGAATTACTGTTAGTGATTTAATGAAATTCGGCGTAGTAGTAGAGTGTGCTGAGGAAAATATCCAATTAAATTTTTGAAGAGCTACAGAAAAAATATATTGGCATTTGTAATTTCATACATTTAACAATGTTAAGTAAAGCGATTTCCAAGGGTCGGAAATAATAACTAGTGTCCCTAGAATCTTTACTTTATTTATGACGCCAATACACTTATTCAAACTATTCTTAAACTCAAGTTTTCCCTCGGGCGCCAGATTTTATAGTGGTTTACCAGGGGTAGCAACAGCTGGAGCTACGGATATGTCCAGGAGTCTGGTCTTTTGACTTAATTGAAATCTCCATAGGTCTGTTGGCTTCAATTACAGCCCTTGTGACTGGACGCTGGTTGCTTTTGATTGCACATACAGTCAGACAGACCATTCTTTATCCTAACATAAACACTGTTCGGATTCTATAGTTTATATGCTTGAAAAAGGGAAAGGTACTTTCACATAGAAGAATGTAACCACAATATAATAATTTTATTTGAACTTCAACTTATTCAATTTTTACAATTTTAATTTATGACACAGGTTATGAGAGCTTCAACAATATATTTCATTCACTATATTGAACAGATGAACGTAAATTGATCAGTTTATAAGTTCCAATAATGAATATAAACTAGAACACCTCTAACAAAATATAATTACACAATCCCGTTGTGAGATGCTGGCTATATCTTATTTTGTCACATCGGAGACCGATTTTCCTATCTTTACAATCTAAGTTCAGAAATAGATTTTTCTGGTGGCTTCGTGGGAATTAAATTCACCCACTTCAACTTTGTCTTTAAAAATTTCGTTTCAGAACAAAAAAACCTCACGGGCTACTCATAATAATTACTTTGAGCTTCACGGAGAGAAAACTGCACCATCTTAATATCTCGCACCACCCTTTGTCAAACTCAAACTACGGTGTTATCACACTCCTGATCTAACCCTAGCTAAGTTCCAACTCAGCAGAAAGCAGTTATATGGCTAGGATTCTGCGAACGAGACATCAACGTGTATTACTTACTAGATTCATAATTACTTTAACTTAGAAAATTCAAGTATCTTATAAAACCACCTTCAGAAACTTTATTTTGAATTAAAAAGCCCTAATATCTGTATATTAGTGTTATTGTTATTTTAAGATAAAAAAACGTTACTCTGCAAGTATCTGGAGGAAAATAACCAAAATTGTAACTTGTGGTTTAATTTATTAGCGCGCTAACTGCTCTCGTTCGGCCATGCATCATAACTTGAGCAGCTAGAAAAACTGACATATTGTTACCCCCGACATCACCCAAAGACGTAACTCAGGGTGCTGTGGGATCGAATGGTTCATCGATCTCTTGATATTGAAACTCCACAGCAGCGAAATAGGTGCAATATGTCAAATTATATATTCTGTTCAAGCCATTACCAGGAAGCTATGAATTTTATTATACTCTAAATACCCGCCAGAGTCAAAAATGAAACAAATGCCAGGGGAAATCCTCCTGAGTACAGTAGGATTGTCAATTAATATAAAATGAATGAAGTTATGACGGTCAATTGGTGAGACAGCCTGCTATCGTAGTGATTGGAATTATTAATATAAATTCTTTGTTAAACAAAAATACCTTACTACATAAATCAATCCAAAATAACAACTTAATGCAGAACTTGATTTATCGTGAAAGTCACGGGACTGGAATATTTTACACCTGTGCGATTAAATTATTTCCACACCTGAATCGTATTTTTAATGAATATTTACAATGAACGAAATAAAATCAATCAGGCTTTTCGCTAACCTAATACACACAAAGGCTATCAAATACAAATATGCACAACTGGGAAATATGGTTATAAAGGTGTCTCACTCACACAAGCAAATCAACAGGTTATCAATGGTTTATACACAATTTTCACTTACTTAAAACATTTGCATGAATGCTTATGCTTTCCGAAAAACTATTTTTCTGACTTGCAGAACAATTTAAAAAAAGTTCTCAGAACGGATAAATAAAAAAAAAACTTGTTCTCGGAACGGAAGCCAAAAGGGCTTGTTCTCGGACTGGAAGTAAAGAGCCCACTCCCGGACGAGAAGTAAAGAGAGCTTGTGCTCGACACGGAAGTAAAGAGAGCGACCCTAATTAAATCTCTTTTATATCTACCGGATTCAAAAGAAATATCGGACAAAAACCGTATAAAAAAAGACCCTTTTTTTTTCTGATTGACATAAGAACTGGATCAAAAAGCAGCTTATCTTTTTTGTCCCCATACTACTTTTTTACTAATATGAATTTACCTTTTTCTATCCTTATAGTAAAAACAGTCATAAAAGTCTTTTAGTCTTTTGGTTTTGTGATCATTCCACTAGCTTTGTATATTTACACTTATTGTCTAAACGGGAATTATTTTGTTGCCAGACCATAATTAAGCCAAATAGGCTGGGACGTACCATAGTTACTTCAAAATTTTGGTCAGCCGTTCTTAGTAACGGAGCTTGGAAAAAATGCTTCTATATTATTTTCTGCCAAAAAAGGGTAATTGAAATATGAACGGTACTTTTGGTAAAATATGATGATTTCTCATAGGGCTCAATGTTAAATGTTTGAAATTAAAAATCCAATATCTTTTCACACCTTTTTACAGGTTCTCCGTAGCTCTTAAAAAATTAATTGGAATTTTTTCTTATCATAATCTACTAATATGCCGAATATCATTAAATTCTGAACAGTAATTCTAAAACTGGCAGTACTACCTCAAGTATGATTTGAATAACTTTCAATACATTTGGAAAACTATTTTCCAACATTCAAACTTTCTCCTTTGAAAGAAGGAATTGTAGGTTGTTTCGAAAAAAAAAAGTTTTTATGCAATATTGCGTTTAGATTCTATTCCATATCTCTTTTTCGAGAAACATGTATATATAAGTGACGTTCTATTTCTCAAACTCTCCTGTATATTGATTTTTGGTTTTGTTTCTATTTATATTTTGTAATATGAGACAGGAGTCGTAACATATCAGTACCCATCTTTAATTTCATTAAAAATAAAAAAACGTCTTATTTCTCAAGACAGCTGACTACAAATACCTATGAGATAGGTATATGTTGGTCGAAAATCCATTACATCCGAAGGACAAACGTGAAAAGTCCTACAAAGTTACTTTGCATATGTTTGTTGTGAAGTGGATAAATATCAACCACTTCACTAGGGCTGACCATTTGTAGACCGATTTCGGGGCATTTGCCCCTCATCAGTACAGGGTAGGTCAAGCAGACAAATGACTAATGTCTGCGAAATCTAATGAAACAATCAAAATCCATCCTTCTCTTAGTTTTTGTTGAGAGAGCATAATGGAAAATACCATTAGCTAACGCCATCTCGACTCAACTTACTGCAATTAACATTAGCAACTTTTACATGTTATCCTGATTATCAGGATTGAAATCTGTAATGCGAGACAGAAATCGTAACATATCAGTAGCCAGCCATAATTTCATTAAAATAAAAAACATCATATTCCTCAAGACCGTTGACTACAAATACCTGTATATGTTGGTTGAATATCCATAAAAAACAACTAGATAGCATTAGGTAATGGTGTTTTCCATTCTATTAATGCAATCTCAACAAAAACTAAGAGATGGGTGGATTTTGATTGGTTCGTTAGGTTTCGCAGACATTAGTCATTTGTCTTCTTGATCTACCCTGTACTGATGAGGGGCAAATATCCCGAAAAAGGTCTACAGATGGTTAGCCCTAGTGGAGTAGTTAATATTTATCCATTTCGCAACAAACATTTGCTAAGTAACCTTGTAGGACTTTGTACGATTATCCATCAGATGTAATCTAACGTCTGTCGAGGCATTAGCCAGGGAAGTAGTATTTTTTTTTAATGGATATTCAACCAACATATATTTATTTTGTAGTCAATTGTCTTGGAGAATAAGACGTTTTTCATGTTCAATGTATTTCTATTTTGTTTCTATTTCTTTAAATAAATAAATAAATACCATTTATTTAGCTCTATAGCTAATTTATACATTGCAATTTACACTAATATGTGAGACAGTATCACCATCATCTTAACCTAACATCTATGTAATCGTGGCAGTAATAATATTATACATATGTGTTTCAATAAACGTTTGAAGGAAATTATGCTTTCTGTGGTTTTAATAATTTGATCCAGTCTATTAGATTTACTTATACCTTTAGAAAATATAGAGTTCTGACCTGCAGTTGATCTCACTCTTTGCAGTACAAAATTCTGTCTTCCCCTTGTATTATATCCATGCAATTCTTCAAATGTTTGCACAATATTTTGTAAATATTTTGGTGTTAGGCCTGACCTGATTTTATGAATAAAAACCAATGCATTATACTCTAAAAAATCTTTAACACTCATCCAATTTAACCTATCTAGCATATACTTAGTGCTTGTATACCTATCGCTACCTATTATTTATCTCATTGCTCTATTTTGTAATTTTTGCAACCTATATATAGAATAGTACTGCAGTAATTTAAGTGTGGCAGTATTATAGCATTATACACTAATTTACGTGTTATTGGTGTTAAATATCCACTGGCCCTTCTCAGAACCCCTATTTTTTTCCTATTTTTTTGCATATGTAATCAACAAAGACATTAAATTTTATGTCACTGTCGATCATAACAGCCAAGTACTTAATTTCATTAACCAACTCAATAACTCCATCATTTAATTCAATTTGTAACTGATTACTATAATACAACTCTTTATATGCCCTTTTTCCAATAATCATTCCCTTGGTTTTAGATACATTCAATTTCAATTTATTAATTTCCATATACTCCCCAACATTTTTCAATATCCCATTAATATTATCAACAAGATTTATAATTGAATTGTCAGATAGGTATATTATAGTATCGTCTGCAAATAAATGAAATTTAGCATTTTCGAATATCAAAGATATATCATTGAGATATAAAATAAATAGGAGTGGTCCTAAAATATTGCCTTGTGGAATACCTATATCAATCGATTGTTCATCTGATATATAACCTTCATATTTCACCTTTTGTCTTCTATCCCATAAATAATCCTTAATCCAGTTATATAACTTTTCTTTTTTCTTGAAAATGGCATGATAATTTCTTGTAGAAAATATTGATAGCCACAAAAAGCTACTTCTGCATTTCTCCTGAAAAATGCATATTTTAAGAGTCATACCCAAATAACGGAACCGGGAGTGACGTATTTTCTAGACATATCGGCCACAATGGCAATAATTTTTTTGACTTTCTGTATTAACACTGTTTCTTGCATTGTCACAAAAGATAATTTTAATATTTTGTAGAATGCCACTGATGACGGCACATATGCAAGCAGTAATGCAAGGACAGGGAGCTCCCCAAAAACCTCTATTCCCTAGTGCCATTCCAAGTTCTCCAGGCGGACCTGTGGCTCCAGTTGTGGGGGCTGATTTCAAACCAATTACATCAGGTGAGTAATGTGTTGTTTATTCCCCTTTGTAAATTTGCTTTTACATATTAGTTTGGTCTTGATTTGTGGTTCAAATTACACCAAATTTGAAATTAAATATCTTTGATAATATAGGAAAGCATCTCTTGGTAGGGAGATTTGTACTGTAAATTTTGGGGAATTGGATCAAAAGATATTTGATTTTTCGACAGTTTTTCTTCAAATAATATTAATTTTGTTTTAGCTAAAGCCCTAATTTTCATCAGAAATTATTTTGAAAAATATGTATTTACGATATGGCTTATCAAAAAGGTATTCATTTGTGAATGAGAATTTCAAATAATCAATCATTTTTCTCCATGAAAATTGCGAAAATATTTACGACAAAGTAGTACCAACAAGTGTTTTAGAAACAATTCCGTCTTCAAAACTTTCTGTTTACTGAAAATCAAAGATTTCAGACAAGAAAAGAAAATATTTGGATACATTCTTTATTATTGAACTACATGTAGTATTTATTATTTAACCGAAAAAAAAAAACATAGTTTAAGTATATGTGTTGGTAAATTAGTGTTTTCAAAAAAATTTGTTTACTGAAAATCGCAACTGGATAACAAAGTCATGACAATTCCATCTTGGACTCCCTTTATTTATAGAACTGTTTGAAAATGATACATGTGCGCGCAAACACTACAATCAGAATTAGAGAAAAACTTCATGAGCTTGAATGCAGAACCCTGACTAAAAAATAAATAGACAACAAAGAGAAAAACAAGAAGACAACTTGACAATAATAATGGACCAAATTACAGGAGAAAAATAAAGAAAAAGACAATTTTATCAAGATGTTGAAGAGATCAACAGACTTCAAAAATGAAATATGAGCATTTTTTTTTAAATGTGAGCAGGATGTTCATAAAATCAGATGTGGAATCATCTGCGACTGAGAGATAAACTCTTGTTGAGTATTCATGTTGAAAAGGGACACATTCTCAATATTCAATTGAGCATGTTTTCCTTTTCAACAGGAATATGAGCGTTGAACAAGGTTACATAGGAGAGGTAAACAGTTACATCAATATAGACATTCACACAGGAAAACCAATGCCATATTGAAGAACTCAAACAGCTCAGATTAAAGAAACTCAATTGGATAAAAATGAAATAAACAAATGACACTAATTTCAATCAATCATTTATAATAAAATACCTTCAGCGAAAACGTTATTTCCGTCGCAAGTGAGAGAAATTCTCATAACGTTAACTTTCGTTTCTAGTGACAAAAGTTAAATTTATATTTTCAATCATTTCCCGCCCTCGTATATAATGTTTTGATGACTTTAAATTATTAATAAACAAAGACAGGAATCATTTCTATAATAAGAATGCATTGTTTTTACTTTTGTTTAAAAAGCAAAATAGTATATTAAAGTATAAGTGGATAAAAAGGGCTTTAAAACACGCGCGATTTTTCGAGCACGACGGCGCAGCCGGAGTGCTTGAAATAGAGCAAGTGTTTTTAAGACCAGTTATCCACGAATACTTTACGTTATTTTTTTTTATTGGTGCACTTTGAAATAATATATACTGGTATTATTACTACAAAAATAGAAATAAGAACTAATAATGCAAGAAGGTTGAATTCGTGATGTGACATCAGTATACGTTTCGTTGTCATGGAAATGAGAAAAACATTCATTTGCAATTTGTTACCAAAGATCAATATTTGTTGTCACCAGAGCTCAAAAATGAATGATTCTAATATCGATTTTTTGAATAGTGAGGCAGAATCGCGGTCAATACCGCGAAAATCCAGTGATATATATAAAAAAGAATATGAAAAGTTCATCAAATGGATGGAGGAGCACATATAAATGAACGAATTGTGAGTAATATATTATTTGACGTTACGAGGTACTCCTGTCAGATCAATAATCAAAAATTTGTCATTTAGACTTCACGTTTCTCGATTTGTTGATGTTGTCATGGTTACCTTTAAAAAACGCGCGTTTTTTAAAGTTCGATTTAAACACGCTGAGGCGTGCTTTAAATGGGTAAAAAGGGGCACCAATAAAAAAATAGAATCGTAAAAATACCGTGAGATTTAAAAACAATTTATATCTAGTTGCCTGGTTTCATTAGTTTGACATTCCTCGTTAATTATTTAGACTCGTCAGTTTGCACTGAAAGTGATTTAGACTTTCCAAATACACCACCAGAAATAACAAATCAAGTTGAGGAAACCTCTTTGGATTTATTAATTCATGGATTGGAGAGTTGATAATCACGTAAATTCATTTTCAGAATCTGTGCGGCTTGCGTATTTTGGATGGTTGTCAAAAAAATGTAAGTCATCGACTCTATGGTCTATGTATTCGATGTTGAGAACCACTTTATCGATTAAAAATAATATCAATATCAGTAAATATTCCAAGTTATGTTCTTTTTTTAAACGAAAATCTGATGGTTTTAAAATTCAAAAGTCTAAAAAAAAATCTTCCGATGAGATACACACTTTCTTAAAGAATGCACACTACTCCAAATACTTAATGACTAAGGTAAGTTAATTACTTTATTATTGCGACAAATTCTTAATGATATTAATATTAACGTTTGTAGGTAGCCTTAGTTTTTGGAATTTCGGGGTCTTGTCGTTGCCATGAATTGAAAGTTATGGCAGTAAATGATGCAAAAGATACCAGCAGTATACTATACTCTTAGTTACAATACGTAATAAAAAAACAAAAGTACCGCGTTCCTTCCACATTTCTGGGTTCTTCTACAAGATTTCTAAAATATATGTGAACCTCTGTCCACTAGATATGGACAAAATAAATTCAAGATTCTTTATTAACTACCAGAACAGAAAGTGTACTAGACAGGTTGTGGGAATAAATAAATTCAGTAAATTTCCTATGCAAATAGCTCAATATTTAAACTTGCCTGATCCCCAAAAATATACTAGGCATTGTTTGCGTAGAACTTCCGCAACACTATTAGTGGATGTAGGAGGTGATTTACTTCAATTAAAAAAGCATGGAGGCTGAAAATCTAGTAACGTTGCGGAGGGATATGTTGATCAATCAGTTAGCAGAAAAAACCAAATACAAACCAAAATTTTACAATCCATACAAAATACAACACTATCCGATTATGGCGCATCTTCATCTGGAGTGACATCAGTTAACAACATAACAGATGTGGCATCGTCTGTCTCAATACATAAAAATGTTGATTGTAATACTCCTATAATTTTGAATAATTGCTCGAATGTAACAATTAACCAATATTTAAATCATAAGTTAGGTTTAAAGGAATTCTGCTATTTTTAATTTAAAATAAGATATTTTTTCATCGTTCTTTTAGCATATTATGATATAAACTGGGTTGTAGAAAAAGTATAGTGTTTCACTCGTCGAAACATTTTTTGAAGGTGGTGAACATTACCAGCCTCGGCTGGTAAACTGTTCTCTCGCCTCAAGAAATGTTACTTTCGTCACTCGTAAAATGATAGATAGATAGATAATTTATTCATCACTAAAATTTTCACACATACACAATTTTAAATACATGAGTAAACTTAATGGACTAGTCAAAGAAGAAAAACACAAAGTTTCAAAGTGATTCTGAACACTGAAAGCAAGAAATTAATCCATACTGTAGAAGCAACTATCTAACAAGAACCCATACACTTCATTTCTTAATACAGTTCTAGTTTTATTGATCCCTATAAACTATTTTATCTTATTGAAGCATTTAATACCCAGATATTTTGGGGAATCCTGACTCACACTTAAGCGAGAGTAGGGGTGGTATAAAGCATCTTCACCTCGTGTAGCGTAATTATGAATATCTGAATTTTTAGGAAATAGGTGTTTATTATCATAGATGAATAGAACTAGCTGTAATATGTAGAGACACGGCAATGGTAAGATTCTTTAAATAACGGTTTACAAGAGTCCAATGCAGCAAATGACTCTTTTCTGAATCTTGAAAATGCGGTCAGTATATGCAGAGTTACCCCAGAAAATCAATCCATACTGTAGCCCTGATTTTACAAGTCCATAATACATGAGTTTTATAACTTCTGTAGAGACAGTGTCTCTCAGATTTCGAATTGCGTAGTTTGCCCTGCCAACTTTTAGACACAAACTGTTGATATGCGCCTCCCACGATAGCTTTTGGTCAAGAGTTATTCCTAAAAATCTAGCTACCTGACTGTATTCTAGAGTTTCACGACACATGTTGATGTTGTTCATCAGGTCTGAGCTTGAGATACCGTTTTTGGGTAAGAAGTTGATAAAATTGTTTTTTTTTTATATTGCAGATAAGATCATTGTCACTACAGTATTTACTGAATTCGTCACAAGCGTGATTACCCAAGTTTACAAGATTTTCCAAGTTTTTATGGGCTAGGAGTATATTTGTACCATCAGCGTAAATTACTGTTTTGTATACTATTATTATTGTCCAATATAATATCTTATTGACAAAGCATTACTTACAAATATTTACAATTAATAGAGGGGAGGGGAGGGAATTTACGAAAATTAAGAAATTAATCAGTTCAGTGAATTGTAAGCGCAAAACGTGGGAGCACGAGGGTGGTTGATAAGGAAAAAAAAATTAGGAAAGTTGCCTGGAAATTGGAGTAGCTCAGTGGTTTCAAAATGGCGGAAAGTTAACATAGCCTGTCGGACTGCACTCACAGTTATAAATGTTGTAAAAAGCCTTTGAAGTATTATGTGTGCATTAAATGCTTCAGTGTGTTTCATCAAAGTTGCATCATGCGAAAGAAAAATACGATAGCCTTCGTTGGTGTGAATAAAGTAATATGCTGTAAAAGAGAATGTGAAACTGAAGAAACCAGATTGTTTTCAGCTCATTATATCAAAATGCCAAGTCTATGCCCGAAAATATAGAATGAACACCATGCCGTTCCGTGTCACGAGATAATGTTAATATCAGTGCCTCTGGTGGTGGCGTTTCCATGCGTTTCCCGTTGTTATAATACGTTTTACTATCTGAAAATATGCGATGCCAGCAGTACAGGTGGCGGTTCCCATTGTTAGAACACTTCTCCGGTCAATTGAAGATATGCTGCTCCCGTGTATCAGAGGCATCAGATATTAACTCACGTATGCGTTTCCTGTCGCGAAAATTTAAGTGCTACTTTTAGACTATTATTGTTACTTATATTTTTTGTATTGAATAATAATATCACATATTTTTCAGGACCATACTGAATTGAATTCTGAAAAAAGTTTTTTGTTAAGACAGCAAGTTCACTATTTGGTTGTGTCATCTCTTCTAATATCAAATAGTAAAATGTGCATTTGTGATGAAGTAAAAAGGTTTATACTAGAGACTAAGGAATTCACCTGGCTTTAAAAACGATAAAAATTAACGATGAACCAATAACATTAGGGCAGGATGGCGATAGGGAGGACTGTGGGGATGTCAATAGAAGTACTGTAGGACGAGACAGAGATATTGAGGTAATAAATAGCGAGGAAGTCAATGAAATGAACGTAATGAATCCCCAGACAACTTTTTTTGAATTAGGAAAGCGGAAACTTGACTTGAGATAATGCATGTTAATATACAATGTCTCAGAAATAAGCTGAACTCACTCGAAGCTATTGTACTGCAACATAATTTTGGCATTGTAATACTAAGTGAGCATTGGCTGAGTAGTGATGAAACACGTTTCTGTAAAATGGAAAATTATACATTAGCTAGTTCTTTTTCGAGATCCATCCACATTCAAGGAGCAGTATGTATTTTTATTAGAAATGATATTTTGTTCGAAAAAAAAATTGATGCTTTGAATGAATATAACATGGAAAAGCACATTGAAACTTGCTGCATTAAGCTGTGAAAACGAAAATGTATTGTCGTATCTATCTATCGCTCTCCATGTGGAGATATAAATATCTTCAAGGAAAATATCTCTGACATGCTGTTAATATTATCAGAAAAATTCAGAACTTTTAATCTAGTCATTGGTGGTGATTTCAATATTGATTTCGCTACAGATACTAAACACAGTCAAGATATGATAGAATTGTTCTCATCTTTTGGCTTATCCAAACGAATCTTGGGCTACACTAGAATCTATGGTAATTCAAAATCATGCATCGACAACATGTTCACAAATTTTGATGTTGGGGCAGCAAAGATCTATGACTTTCATCTATCTGACCATTATTCTCAAATTATAAGTATTAACACAGAACAAGAGATTCCACCAAAATATAAAATAATTTTTAATAAAAATGTTGCCAACAAAACCTTATTCTACGATAAATTAACAACAGAAAATTGGAATGAACTCTTTGAACAACATGAGATAAACGAGATGATCCAAGTTTACTATAATACCCTGAACTACTAGTTGGAAGTATCATTTCCTCCCATGAAAGTCAGAATGAATACAAAAAGTGACCATAGCATTCATTCATATTCAGAAGTAATTGCTGCAGAAAATGAAATTCAGAAACTGAACGATCAATTGAAACTGTTCAACAACTGTAAGCAAATCAAATCAGAATTTAAATCAAAAAAATATAATTACGAACAATTACTTATGAAAATGAAGAGAGAACAGGCAATGAAACAACTGAACGAATCGAACAATAAACAAAAAACAATCTGGCATCTAATAAATAAAAACACAGGTAGAATAATCGCACAAATAGCTTTTCTTGTATTACATCAGAGCAGTTCAATGACTTTTTTATAAATGTAGCCCTGGATATGAATAATCAAACAAACACACCCAATAATTCATTCTCAAACTATCTCCAGCAAGTTCCATACAATGCTGACAACTCAATGCATTTCTATCAAACTGATACTGCAGAGGCGAATGAAGTCATCAAATCCCTAAAAAACTCGGGCTCGCTTGATATTTACAATCACTCAGTGATCATGTATAAAGAAAATCCATCTGCGCTACTACGACCAATTACATGTATTGTCAACTTGATTCTGAAATCTGGTGTATTTCCATCAAAACTAAAAATTGCAAAGATAATTCCGATTTAAAAAAATGGCGACATATCTTCCTTCAAATTACAGACCAATTGCAAAAATTATAGAAAAAATAATGGCAATAAGATTGATAAATTATTTAGAGTACACAAATATCTTGACAGACAGACAGTTGTTCAGGAAAGGAAGAAGCACGGCGAGAGCAGTGCTCGAATTAGTCGACTTCATAACTGAAGGTTTCGAAAACAAAGAATCAACACTTGGCATATTCCTCGATCTGAGATACTATGGCTTTGTAGGCATAGCACACAATCTACTAGCATCATATCTAAATGAGAGAAAGCAATGTGTATTATTTAATGAAAAACTCAGTAGCTCACAAACGATCCTGAATGGTGTTCCACAAGGTAGTGTCCTTGGGCCATTACTTTTCTTGATTTATATCAATGACCTGCCAAATTCAATGACAACATTCACAATGCTATTCGCCAATGACACTTCCTTCGCCATTCGGAAAAACAAGAATGAAGAATCATCAGAATTAGTAAAGCGAGTTATTCAGAAAGCTATGGACTGGTTCAGTGCGAATAGCCTATGTGTGAATAAAAGCAAGACCCTAACAGTTATAATAATACTTTTATTTTCCTTTTTTTTTTTATAGAGAGTACATCTATATAGGAATGGTCAGAAACATTTAGATCTAAACTAAAACTGAAACTAATGACTTCTACAAGAGAACACATTAAAATCTAACCTAAAACAAATGACATCATCATCAAGATATGCTACTAAAAAACTCATGTATTGAGTAGAATGCACCTTCAAGTAGAATTTTTTTTATTGTAAATTTGAACAATTTTTCATTGTTACAACTTTTTATGGAAATGGGGAGTGCATTAAAAATTCTTCTCTTATGTTCTCGCTGTCTCATAATCCCCCAGATAATGTGAAATGTCTTGGTATAACTATTGATTCAAAGTTAACTTGGAAACCCCATATTGACAAACTAGCAAAAAATCTATCAGGCAAGGTTCATGCAATCAGGCAGATACAAAAAAGTCGGTCATGAAGCTGCCCATATCGCTTATCATGCAATGTTCCATAGTTCCTTAACTTATGGATTGATAAACTGGGGCACATCTATCCATATTTCGAGAATATTTACAATTCAAACGAGCAAGCTGGAGTAGCTCAAATGGAGAGCTGTAAGAATTGGTTTATAAAGTTCAATATATTAACTCTGCCATCATGTGTAATATACTGCAATTTGATACACATTCAAAAAAATTCACAAAAGTTTACTACAAATGGAACCAACTACTCGTATAATAATACCCATCATCGATACACGTATAATAATACCCATCATCGATACAAAACAAGAACTGGGAATAATCTACTGACCACTGCTCACAGAACAACCTTATTTGAAAAATCACCCTCTTATGCAAGCAGTAAATATACAACAAGCTTCCTAATTATATTAAAAGTTGTCGTACTATCAATACCTTTAAAAAAAAACTGAAATATCTGCTTTACTCGAAAGCTTATTATTCATTACCAGAATATTTTGATGATGCTCATATGGCAGAACTCATATTATGAATTTGATGGCCAAAATGTACATTATACACTTCATTTTTTATATATACACTTCATTTTTTATATATTTTTTTTTCATCGCTCTTATATATATATTCTTATACTTATTTTAATGTATTATATACTATCATGTTTATTAATTCGACATTTATATATTGTATATGTTATATCATTTGACTCAATTATCCATATATTTTTCTATCTTTGAAAACAGTCTATATGTTTGTGCCTATGTATATGCATATACCTATGTGTCCATATATCCTTAGAATATTTGTTTTATATCTTTTATACTGGTTTAAGCGCTAGTTTTTAACTCTTGGACCTGTCCAACACCATGTATGTGGTTTTTTTTTATGGATTAATAAAGCTCTATCTATCTATCTATTTATCTATCTAATACTAGGAATAAGGATAATATTAGAGCACCAAACCAAAGATTAGAAATAACAAGGAGATGTAACTCATACATACCATTGTACAACTCACTGCCCCAATCAATGAAAAATGCAACTCGCTAATTTCAAAAGGAAACTGAAAAAATACCTCTCAGACAATGCTTACTATGATGCGTCTAACTTCAGCTTTACTGAGTGAATATCGTCAATGTAGGCACTGTCTCCATGCATCTCTGTCTTTACATTTATATATTTATTTATTTTAATTTGTGCTCGTATTATATACAATTTACTGAGTGACCATCGTCTATGTACTGTCTCCATGCATCTGTTTTTACATTTGTATATTTATTTACTTTACTCTGTGCTCCTATCATATACAATTTTTATTAACTATCTACCGTTTCTCGGTATTTTAATATTCTAATTGTAATTTACATTTATATTATATGTATCTCTATTATTGACTTGTCATAGCACTAAGGTGTAATAATTTGACCAATAAAAAATCTAATCTATGAAATACTTCTCCTTATCAATAGATTTGGATAGTGTGCTCAAAAAGTTAATTGAATATTCACCTAGTATCAGTATTTTCTTCAATTCCGGGGTATTATGGATGTTCCCTTTTGTGGATGGACATTGTGGATCTGCAACTCTTCTGATAATGTGATATCTTCCCCCTATTATCAATATCAATTTCATTCAGGCTATGATTTACAATGATGGTGTCATTTGTTGTTTTCAAGTTATTTGATGTTGTCACTCTCTGATTTTTGCTAATTACTTCCACCGAGAAGCCATTAGCTGGTATATACAGTTCTTCGTTACACTTGGATGGAATGTGATCATTTTTCAGTGTTTTCTTGAAATTCAATTGTTTGCTTGGGCATTTCATCAACATTTTTGTCTTTTTTATTTAATCTGTTATTTTTTTAAGTATGTTTTTATTTTCAATTTCAGTGTTGGACATTTTCAATTGATGCAATAAATTTCGTTTCTTCAGGCACATTCATATATTAATTTTCAGTCTCAGTTTGTACATCCTTATCTACGCCACTGATTAATTCTTGTTGAGAGACTGTTGAGGGCTGATGGGTTTTTTGTTTAGATTGTTTATCTGTTTGGGAATCAACAGTTTTTTGTATTTCTTTGCCAGTTCGTTTTTAAGTAGCTCAAGTTCATATTCCAAAGACAGTACTGTTTTTTCCTTGTTTTCCAGTAGGGCACTAAACTCACTTTTCAGAATTCAATGCTTCTTCCATGAAGATATCTTTTTCATTTTCTTGATATAGTTCCTCTGCATTAAATTGCTTTCATATAGCTCCCTGATAGATGATTCAAGCACATTTAGTTTTTCATCCTGGTGAGTTGCTTCTTTAGGGCAACAGGTTATCTTGTTATCTTTCTAAAAACGTATTTTTTTTTCATAAGATAATACTGTACAGTATTATCTCCACCCGAAAAAGCTTTTTTATAGTGAAACACGTGTCGTGGTTTTGTAAACCCAATTTTTTGATTATTTTAAGAGTGGACTTATGTCATTAAAATAACATAGCAAGGGTCGTATACGATACTTCGGTCCATATCATATCAAAATTCGAATTGCATCGGACTTTCAGTTAGACCAAAGGAAGTATAGAGATGAGAGGGGTGACAGCTCGCCGCTTTATTCTTCCTTTCGCTTTATTGCCGGTCTAATAAAAATGAAATTTTGACAATGTATCTATGAGTTATTCTTCAGAAAAAAAAAATCATATGAGGGTGCGTAATAAGCATTTGGAAAACTGAGGGGCGGGGATAGGTAAAAGAGCTTTTCTTCTCTTAATATAGGTTTACATCAAGTATTCAAAATTCAAAAAAATAATAGTATACCAAACCAAACCGAAATGGAAAAAGTAACTAACTTTCAGAAGAGAAGTCCCTAGCTTTTCAGAGAACAAAACCCAAAAAAAAAAAAACTCAAATGCACAAGGAAAAGACTAATCAATCAAATAACTATTCAACTCAATCCAAAGTGAAATCAGGGACAAATGACAAGGAAGTGATCCAAACCTCTTTTTTGTCAACAAACTACTAGTTGTAGTGTGGAGCATCTTCAAAGAATCGGACTTACGGAGAGCGCAGAGTGTCGCTTTTGTCAAGACGAGTAAAAAACAGGCACATCATGTGCAGATGCAAGGGTCTGGAACGAACAAGATTCTATCATATGGATTACGGGCAGCTAGAGCACAAAGACCTGGAAAAGGTATCACTGAGCATCGACTTCATCAGAAGCGTGGGACTCGAAGGTGGACTCTAATTTAATTAGGATCGAGCCACAATAGATCTGAGAAGGTCACAGTGGCAGGGGCGGTTATCACCCATCTCGAAAAGAACCTAACCTATAGTGTGGACAAGTAAACCTAACCTAGTTACGGATACATTTTTGGACAGTTCTCTACACACACGCACAGTAATATTCTCCGAACCATAGAAACAGGAAATATATTTATTCATCTGTTAAAGTATTAATACAAAATATGTTGTAACAAGTGTCAATACACAGATGTATCTACTTTATTAGACTCGTCATACAGATCAAAGATGAAAGAGAGATCGGGATAAATAAAATAATTCTACTGACAATCATACATTTACATTTGTAGTATACCTAATTTAGATTAAGAATCAACAACACATTAAACATTTTTCAACTCTGCAGAACTCTTCTGCAGAATAAAATGCCCTTCTTATCAAGAATTTATATAAAAGATATTTGAACATTTTAATTTATTTCCTTACCCAGTAGGTTTTCAAAGTTGTTATTGAATGTGACGCCTTTATACATATAGGAATTTTGGCCAATGGTTAGCCTTGAGAATGTTTGACATAAGTTGAACTTGTATATAATAAATATATATGGGGCACCATAACTATTAGTAAAAAAATACTTATCGGAAAACATTTTTTTCTGTCTTATATTAGTCAATAACAGGTTCAAGATTTGTTGCACAAAGAATGAATACAATAGGTATTCGAATATGTTAATTCACTGAAGTAGCATCACCATCTCACAAGAAATATTGAATTGTCAAATTCGAACCTTGGTCCCCAAAAATATCTAGATAACCAATAGAATAGAATAAAATCATAAATCACAAAACTAGTAAGCCTTTTTAAGAAGTCTTTTTTTCTTAAGGAACTCTGTTTCTTGAGTTTACAACCTCAAGCAACTTGAGAATGGAAAACCATAATGTAGACAATCTGTACAGGTCTAGATCAACAAAGAAATTAGTTTGGCCCGAAGAGTTACTGCGTTCACCAAAATATTTTTTTTGCTTTGTGAAGAGAAAATATTCAATCAGTCCGTGAATTGATGTTTTCTGAATTTGTCTAGAAAAAAAAATCTGAGGGGTAAATACAATATACTTCCCTGAACGTTAACATTTCGGGTACTATATTTGCCCCCGTTTTCAAAAACAAGTGGATAAATTGAGTTATAAATAAATAATTACCCTTTATTTAGCTATTTAGTACAATGCGTATTATACTTATACAGGAAAAAAATTCACATCATCTTAACCTAACATCTATGAAACAACAGAAAAAAAAATTATACACATGTTATTTTCAATAATCTTTTGAAGGAAATTATGCTTTTTGTATCTTTAATATTTCGATCCAGATTGTTATATTTACTTATACCTTTAGAAAATATAGAGTTCTGTCCTGCAGCTGTTCTCACTCTTTGTAGTACAAAATAATGTCTTCCCCTTGTATCATATCCATGAAAATACTCAAATGTTTGTAAAATATTTTGTAAATATATCGGTGTTAGACCTGTATTAATTTTATAAATAAAAACCAATGCATTAAACTCCAAAAAATTGTTTATACTCATCCAATTTAACCTAGCCAGCATAACCTCAATTCTTGTATACCTGTTGCAACCTAAGATTAATCGCATAGCTCTGTTTTGTAATTTTTGCAAACGATTTATAGCCCCTTGGCTTGCAATATATAAAACAGTACTGCAGTAATTGAAATGAGGCAGTATTATACACTAATTTACATGTTAATGGGGTAAAGCATCCACTGGCCCTTCTAAGAACGCCAATTTTAAAACAGTTTTTTTACATATGTAATCAACAAAAACATTACATTTTAGGTCACTGTCAATCATTACACCCAAGTATTTAATTTCACTACCCATCTCAATAACTTCATCATTTAATTTGATTTGTAACTGATTGATATGAATGAATCATTCATTCATTCATTCATCATCATACCAGGTGTACAAAATATAATATATATGTTCCTAAAAGACAATTAAGTGAATGTAACATCCAGACCTTCCAAAGCTTGCTATTAAGAGAGGAATGAAGCGAAATGTATCAGACCACAAATTTTAAAGACAAATTTTCTCATTTCTACAATACTTTTCTCTATAATTATGATTATGCGTTTCCTGTAAAAACAACATCTATAAGAACAAAAAGAAGGAAATGGTTCTCTCCAGAAATCAGGCAGATATGATTAATCAATGGTACACAGAAAGATACAAGCAGTATAAAACACTTGTGAAATATCATAAGAGAACAATAAACAACCAACGAATCCCAAACGCACGAAATAAAACGAAGGAGAGTTGGAAAATTATCAAAGAGAATAAAAATAATATGTCAACAAGTACCTAACAAACCGCACACAAATGGTTAAAACCTCAACCATTTCTGATGAAGCACTGGTTAATTGTGGTGTACCACAAGGGTCCATACTTGGCCCTACCCTTTTTTTGCTGTACATCAACGATCTGATGAGAATAGATATCTCGGGCAAATTTACAATTTTCGCTGATGACACCTCAATATTATGGCATGACAAAAATAAAATTGACCTGGAAAGGAAAATCAACTGCGACATGAGCAAAGTAAAAAGTTGGTGTGACTCTAACCTTCTTGCCCTTAATGTAAAAAAACCAACATGCTATACTTTAATAAGTGCGATCTTGGTAATGTCGAACTAGAAAATGGTTACATAGAGAGCCGTAACAACACAAAGTTTCTAGGGGTGATCATTAACAATAATCTGAAATGTGAAGAGCATGCAATTAACCTAAACAAAAAACTGGCCTCTGGTTGTTTTGCTGTAAGAAGGGTGTCATATGAACTAGGGTCTTCAGCAGCAAAAACAGTATACCACGCATTGATTGAGTCCCATCTGAGATACGGCACACCGTTTTGGGGTGTTTGCAATAATAAGATCATGCAAAACATCTTGACTTCACAAAAAAGAGCAATTAGATATATTTCTAAAGCAAAGGCACGGGATCCTGCAAACGACTTTTGTCCTACATAAGTTGCATACTGTTATTGCCATTTTCATTGCAGAGACAGTTTGTCTAATCAAAACACATAAATAAATTCAGTACGGTTAACGTTATCCTACCGCTAAGGAAAACAGTATCAACTTACACAGACCAATCTCAACTTTAGTAAAGGACTCCATTATTTACAATGGCTGCAAGATGTAAAATCACTTACCTGATTACGTTAGAGAGATTAACACTGCGGATAAATTTAAAAAGGCTGTTTACTTCTTGCTATGTAGCCGACCATACTATACCTTGGAAGAATTTTATGCCGATTCCTTTTAATTCATTTTAATTTAATATATTTGTACTGCCTTGGATTATAACATCAATTAGCATATATGACAAAAAACCCTATTATTTTATTTTACATATTTTACTTGTTTTACTATTGTATTTGTTTATTTATCTATATATGTAATTGACCTAGTTGTAGCTCATTACATTTTTAATAACATAAGTTAGTGCTTTGTCCACAAGAATGTACGTTCTTCATGACAATAAAGTATATTGATTGATTGAAATACTGCATGTGCTGGGTTTTTGGAGGGACATAATCCATCTGAACAAGCCAACTACATAAATCACTTCTTCATGGACTATAACAAAAATAACCAAATTATGATACGCATATTGAAAAGGCACATACAAGCTTCTTCTTGACACCGATAACACTAGAAGAAGTCATTTCAATAATAAGTAAAACATCGCCTGATACTGAAGAAATTGATGGTAAAATAATCAAGGTAACTGCACCATTGATTGCCCAACCATTGAGCCACTTAATAAATGTGTCTGGGACCTTTCCAAATATAAGGGAATCTAAAGGTATACCATCTTTAAAAATAAGGGATATACCAGAGATACCACAAACTACAGGCTAATATGCATCCAAAATAAAATGTCAATTTTTTTTGAATTTGCCTATTATTAAAGATTAACCAAATATCTAGACTACTTCAAACTACTTCCCGATAAGCAGCATGGATTTAGGAAATCAAAATCTACTACAACTGCCATCCAAGATATTTTGGAGTATTTATATAACTCTCTTAAAAACAAAAAAAACTCATTGTGCCTATTCTATGATCTAAGTCGCGCTTTTGACACAATAGATAGGAATTTACTGATTAATAAGCTGGAGGCTGTAGGTGTCTGGGCGGTAGCCCTTGATTGAGCAATATCATATCTGTCACACAATTATCGATGTTTAATGACACTAAATCACCCTCAAGAGAAACCAATCTAGGAGTGCCGCAAGGATCAATCCTAGGTCCTTTATTCTTCATCATATTCACAGCTGATATTAAAAAGTGTTGCGACTTTTCTGATCAAATAGTACTATATGCTGATGACACAAATATTCTAATATCACATAAGGATACTGACCAACTAGTGATAAACAGCAATGCAACTTCTGAGGAGTTCCATAAATACTGTTCTCAGAATGGACTCCAACTAAATGTTACAAAAACATATTTTATGCGATTTTTACCAAAAAATATATTACCAAATTATGATCTTTATTTACATATTCAAGGAAAATCAATTCAAGCTACAGACAAAATAAAATTCTTGGGTGTAACACTTGACCCAAAACTAACATGGGAACCGCATGTAAAAACAATATGTAACAAGTTAAGTACATGCATCTATATGATAAGGAATTTGATAGGAACAGTGTCTTTTGATGTGCTGAGAATGGTGTACTCCGGTCTAGTACAGTCAATTTTAGTATGGTCTAATATTCTAGCGGTCATCATCACACTTTGAAAAGGCTTTGATTGCTAAAAAAATACTAAGAGCCATGTTCAATGTGCACCCAACAACTACATGTAAAAATCTGTTTATTAGAGCACAAATAATGACATTACCCAGGTTATATATCTATCAACTAATCATGTTCATTCGATCCAACGAACAAGGTTTGAGGAGAATGAGGTTGTGCACTCGCACGACACAAGACTAAAAAACAATATACACCAAACTTACTCCCGTCTAAAAACCTGCCAAAATTCACCTAACTATGTAGGAACCAAAATGTAAAACAAATTCAAACTTATATCTTCTATGAATATGAACGACTCGCAAGCCGTCCGACGGAGGGAGTTGTCCAATCGAAATTTTGAAAAATATGTTTTTAGGCATACCGAAATATTTATCCAACTTCATACTCACGGAGTGACTGGTAGACACAACAATAAACATCTTCCATGAATATGTACGACTCGCAAGCCGTCCGACAGAGGGACTTGTCCAATCGAAATTTTGAAAAATATGTTTCAGGCATACCGAAATATTTAGCCATCTCCAAACTCATGGAGTGACTGAAAGACACAACGATAAACATATTCTATCAATGTGAATGACTCGCAAGCCGTCCGATGTGAGAGTTGTCGAATCGAAATTTTGAAAAATATGTTTTAGGCATACCGAAATACTAAATTTAGCCAACTCCATACTCACGGAGTGACTAGGAGACAACAATAAACATCTATGAATTCTAGTCACTCCATGAGTATGGAGTTGGCTAAATATTTCGGTATCCTAAAACATATTTTTACGGCTTGTGAGTCATTCATATTCATAGAAGATGTTTATTGTTGTGTCTTCTAGTCACTCCATGAGTATGGAGTTGGCTAAATATTTCGGTATGCCCATGTCCATACTCATGGAATGGCTAGAAGGCACTACAATGACCATCTTCTATGAATATGAACGACTCAAGCCGTCCGACAGAGAGAGTTGTCGATTCGAAATTTAGGAAAATGTGTTTTGGCCATACCGAAGTATTTAGCCAACTCCATACTCATGGAGTGACTAGAAGACACAACAATAAACATCTTCTATGAATACAAACGACTCGCAAGCTGTCTGACGGTAGGAGTTGTCAAATCGACATTTTGAAAAATATGTTTTTGGCTTATCGAAATATTCACCCAACTCCATACTCATGGAGTGATTAGGACCCACAACAATTAACATCTTCTTTGAATATGAACGACTCGCAAGCCGTCCGACGGTGGGAGTTGTCGAATCGAAATTTTAAAAAATATGTTTTAGGCTTACCGAAATATTTAGCAATTTCGAAATTTAGAAAAATATGTTCTGGGCATACCGGAATATTAAGCCAACTCCATATTCATGGAGTTACTAAAAGACACTACAATAACCATCTTCTATGAATATGGAGTTACTAAAAGACACTACAATAACCATCTTCTATGAATATGGACAACTCAAGCCGTCCGTCACACAAGCCGTCCGACACACAAGCCGTCTGACAGTGAGAGTTGTAGATTCGAAATTTAGAAAAATATGTTTTAGGCATACCAAAATATTTAGCCAACTCCATAAAAAAACCTTAAAAGACAGTGGGAGTTGTGGAATCGAAATTTTGAAAAAATATGTTTTAGGCATACCGAAATATTTAGCCCAACTCCATACTCATAGAATGACTAGAAGACGAGCTATCAATGACCATCTTTTATGAATGATGAGACGACTTCGCAAGCTATTCCGACGGTGAGAGTTGTCAATTCAGAAATTTTGAAAAATGATGTTTTAATACTGCAAAAATATTTAGCCAACTCCATACTATGGAGTGACTAAGAATATAATATTTCTATAATAAATAATCCATTATGAATATGAACGATCTAATATTCATCCAACAATTCGAAAGTTTGATTCGAAATTCTCGAGATAGTCTTCTAGTCATACAAATTTTATTGTTATCTCCATCACTCATAGAATGATCTAAAATTTGAAATCTAACTTTTTCAAATTCGATTGACAATCCACACGACGGCTGCAGTCGTTCAATCAATAAAGATGTTATTGTGTCTTCTATGTCAACTCCATAATGAGTATGAGAATAAATCTTTAGAATATGCCTCGTAAGCCTGACATATTTTCAAAAATTTCGATTGACAACTCACTCGCGGTATGCAAAGTCTATATTTCATAGATTTGTTGTTCTTCCAGCACTCCATGAGTATGGAAAAGTTGGCTAAATATTTGAAGCCTGAAACATATTTTTCAAAATTTCGATTTGACAACTCCCACCTCGGACGGCATGCAAGTCGTCATATTCATAGATGTTATTGTGTGTCTTCTAGTCACCCATGAGTATGGAGTCTAAATATTTGGAAGCCTAAAACATATTTTCAAAATTTCGATTGACAACTTCCACCGTTAACGGCTTGCGAGTCGTTCATAGTCATAAAAGATGGTCATTGTAGTCTTCTTGTCATTCATGAGTATGGAGTTGGCTAAATATTTCGGTAAGCCTAGAACATATTTTTCAAAATTTCGATTTGACAACTACCACCGTCGGACGGCTTGCGAGTCGTTCATATTCATAGATGTTTATTGTTGTGTCTTCTTGTCACTCCATGAGTATGGAGTTGGCTAAATATTTTGGTAAGCCTAAAACATTTTTTTCAAAATTTCGATTTGACAACTTCCACCGTTGGACGGCTTGCGAGTCGTTCATATTCATAGAAGATGTTTATTGTTGTGTCTTCTAGTCACTCCATGAGTATGGAATTGGCTAAATATTTCGGTAAGCCTAAAACATATTTTTCAAAATTTCGATAACACAACTAGAGCTCGTCCAATATTGAAACGACCGTTTGGTAGGTAGAGAGGAGGAAAACACGAGTTGACACGATTTGCTGTGGCTACGGCGAATCTTCTCCAGTGTCTTGGCATGCAGCGTTTGAAAGGTTAGGTTTGTTTGATTAATAAATAGGTAGTACAGTTATTATCTTGAATTCATTAATTTCGATAAAAAATTAATGATCTCCGGCCCCAAAAACCCCCACGTACCAATTTTGAATCGAATCGGATCATAATCACAAAACTCGTGTATCGCCTATACCAAATAATTAGGTAAGCCTATGGAATTTCTATTAATAGCCACAGTTCGGGCATCTTCGAGAAAAATTGGTTGTTAGGTAGGGGAAGCCCAAAGTGAACCAGACCATTTTTCTGGTGAAATTTGCTTATAAATAATGTTCAATCATGTTTACAAAATACCTGAAAAAGTCAAATAATATCCCTGAGTGTATATTCAAGAAAGCTGCTCTTTCACTCCACTCATGGTATGTCGAAGTGAACTATGCAGTGTTAAGTATCGTTGGATACTTAAGGAATCAATAGAATTGGTTATGCAATTTTTTCCTATTTTTCCGAAGTAAAAAAAAATATCCGACGCCACTGGTCATTTTGGCAGCTATCTGAAAAACGGCAGCTAGAAAATGGCAGCGGTCTTCACACAAGTTCAAGTCTCAGATAAAACTAACACATTTACGTAATTTTGTAGGTCTACTAGATAGAAACTCAATTCAAGTACATAAGTAATTATTCTTTGATATTTCCTTATGATTTCTCTCCATTGTTGAATATGCGAAAGTTGTTTTTTTATCTTAATCTATGTCATTTTCTCTCCATCGTTTTTTTTCATTATCATATGGTTGCTATGGCATCTTTTGAATTATATTTTTTCCATTCAGCTCATTCCCTTTTTATTCATAGAATTTGCGATTGCCTCTGTGATTCTACCGACTAGGTTTTTCATGAATGCCTTAGCTTTAAACAGATTTAACCTGACACTGATAACAGATGATTTAGTTGCACCTGTTAATTCTCCGGTTTAAACTATATTCGTATAGTTTTGTGGTTTTACGGAAATTGGCACTTTACTAAATGTAAATTTTGATTGTATTGTTGGGAGAGACACAATGTACGTCTAATTTCATCAATTATGACTGAATTCTTCAAATTTTGAGATATTTAAATCATTGGAAAATTAATTATTTTGACTTTCTCAGTCTTAATCTATAACTTTTCTGTTCAAGCAGCTACCATAAGTGCTCCTCCTACAACCAATACACCAGGCAGTAATAGTAGCAGCAGTAGTGATGGAAATAAAATAGTCACAATTGCTACTTCCAGTGCAACCAGCAAAATCATTCATCCTACAGAAGATACTTCATTGGAAGAAATGAGAGCAAAAATTATCAAATACACTAAAATCCTCCCTCCAAAATCAGATGATGGTGTATCAAATTCAAGCACTGCTGCTTCAGAAGTAAGTTGCCTAAAAATCTTATTGAAAAATGTGTAAATTTCCAAACCACTTGTGTATTCTATTCACTGGATAATTAGGAGTAGGCCAACTCAGACAATTCATGTTTTTTTGCAGTTTATACATATTATCGTTTAATAGCCGGGAAACGCTCATTTTACCTTTCCTGAGAAATGTATAAACAATTATCAAGATCCAAATTATTTAAAAATTTGTCTACAAGAGCTACCAACATAACCTCGATCTATCTAGACTGCTAATATTTGATAATCAAAAATTCATCTATTTACATATTGAATTGGAGCTCATATGGCATGCCATTTAGTACCTCTGACATATCCGAATCTCATAGATGTATCACAGGAAAAAGGAATTGTGTCTAATATATACAAAGATTGCTGAATATTCTGTTGAAAAATTAACTTAGGTTGTGGTTTTCAATTACAAATTGAGGCGGGTACTTTGATAAAACTATGTTTTTTGTATCTGGAAAAACAATTATTTTCGAAACAACTATCACATTTTCCGCCATCTTATAATTCTGACTTGCATCCCAAAATTCTGACTTGCAAGTCAGAATTCTGATGGAGAGACATTTTCAATTTTAAAACTGATATTTATGTTTCCACCTTTTTCAATGCAAGATTATGAAATGAAATGTAAAAACAAGTAGTGTGCCTTCTGGTTGGTAAATATCATGAAAAACAAGACAACAAAACCACGTTGAATCTTACAATTGAAATCCAACCCACTTCCAATCCAATCGACTTGTGCGCACTTTGGCAAAATTATATATTGAAAAATTTTAAGACGGTAGACGTGTTTTGTAATTTTTGATCCAAATCAATTCAAAATTGATATCTAGAGGTTTTAAGAATACGAGATTATGAATTTTCATCATGGTGGCTGATATTTTTTATGGTTTATAGTCTAATTCTCTTTTAGAAATCCACTACTGTGGGTTTCTAAATCAACAAATTAAGAGTTTTTGTCACAATTCAAAAACTGAAAATCAAAATGCCTGGTAAAACAAAAATTAATTTAATTGAAGTTTTTATTAAAATAATCAAAAGGGCAGGAGTAACTGTTTTGTTAAATGTGTGAGAAAAAAATTAATATAGAACTACATCATGAGACCCCACTCCTGAAATAAAATGACATGATAGATTGAACAGATTCAATCATTCTATTTACTCGTAGGTCAAATTCATCGATAAAATTTTGTTTATGAATCACCTTTCACCATGAATTGTGACACTACTTTTAATAAACTGTGTACCTTGCAGCAGTTTTCTCTTTCTGAGATTGTTAAAAAATTCTACTACAATTGTTGAGGTAGGAACAATTAGAGAACCTATATCAAACTCACTCGTACAACAGAAAAAATGGTGTATATGACCTAATCATAAATCGATTTGCTGTAAAAGAACTAAGTCTGTTTTATGTGCTATGTGTTCACATTTCTTTACTTATATAGAATTCAGAACTCAACTATTAATCCTTTGGGAGGGTTTGATGAAGTATTTCGACATCAAAGCATAAAACACTTGATTTTTTCCAGATTAACTGCACTTAAGCCTATATGAACAAAATGTCAAAGTCTTGAATTATATTTTGTAGTCTTCTGCACATTATGCAGACTCTAATAAACTCAATTTGGATGAATTTTCGAATGGTCAAGTGTCAAAATGCTGCTTCAACCTTTTGCAAATGATCTGAAGTTACCCCTCAAAGTTGTATTGTATTGCTTGCTACAAACTATTTCAATTCTGTATTATTGAATATAACAGATGGTATTTGGTTGTTGTTTCCGAAAAATTACTGTGAAGGTTTGTTATAATTTTACCTTTTTTCTCAGCCCTCTGAATATTTTTTCAGGTACATTTCAAATCTTTCAAATTCAAATAGTTTCAGATGGCCTTATTTTTGTGGAGTGACGTATTATTCTGTAAAGTTTTTTCCTTCATTTTTCTGAAATTTTAAACACATTTTCCTAATTTGAATCACACAACAATAAAAACTATTCAATTTTTGAAACTGGTGACTATGATGTAATGAACAGATATTTATATAAACATAATGTTACGAAACTGGGATACGAAAATAGTCCGATATATTCAATCCGTTTTATTACACTATACAATACAACACAATAATACTCTAACAATACTTGTTCACAATTACAATGCTCAACAATATTCCAAGAATGTCTTACACGATTTTCTAATGTCGGGAATAATATCTATACCCAATACTCAGAACTGCAAAACAAACAAACCTCCCTAATGAGTCAGCTGATTAGTATAAACAGTGACGTGACAGAAACACTTACAGGGGGAACAAATGCTTTACAAACTAACAATAAAGACGAGTTTAAGACTGTAAGGCACAAGAAGAAACGTAGTTTTCAAATAGGACAAGCCCAAATAAGTGAAGAGGACGGAAAAAATGGTTTTGTTGGAAGAGAACCTCAGGAGAAGAAAATATGGCTGTTTAACTCCAGAGAAAAGGATCACGTTACCGAGGAAATGATAGTCAAATGATAGCCAGGTCCTCATAAAGGAAATAAATGCCTATCGAAAAATTAAAGACAACAGATGCTTCAAAATCGGATTTAACTTCAATATGAAAGAAGATGCATACAATAACAACTTCTGGCCAAGAGAGTTGCAGTATATAGATTTGACTTTAGAAAAGAAGAAAAATATCTTGACTGGCTTAGAAATGGAGACAGAAACATCAAATTTTCAATTGCAACATCAACCACAGGACTTCAACAAAAATGAAATCCCTTATCAACTATCTGAAAATAATAAGGACACTAGTAATTTACAAGAAAAATATGACAATTTTATTAATTTTATATATTTTCTCAATGTACGAAGCATTACTCATAAAAATAATATGTTAGAACTGGAGGTGAATGGTCTAAATATATATTTTATTGCTTTTTTCGAAACGTGGACCAAAGAATATGAAGTGTGTAGTATATCAATTAATGGTTACAACTTTATCAATCAGTATAGTAGAGTTATCTTGAGAGGTGGCGGTTGTGCTATCTGGGCCAGAGAAAACTTGGATGTTGAGCGGGTAGATATTGGGAAATATAGCATTGAACAGGATTTTGAGGTATCTGGGGTTAAATACTGTATATCGCAAAAAACTCATATTGTCATTTCCTTATATAGAGCCCCAACAGGCAATTTCCAGGTGTTTGTGGACAGGCTAGAGGTTGTTTTAAATTCAGTTTTCGCGAGCAACATAAACTCTATTGTTCTGATGCCATTTTCTGAAGCTGAAATGTTACATAATTTATCAAAGTTGAAAAACAAAATGTCCACAGGTCCAGATGAAATTCCTTCAGCTTTAATAAAATAATTTGGTAAAGACATAGTTAGTATCTTAACCCATTTAGTAAACCACTCATTTACATCGGGTATATCAGCAAAGTTGACTCCAGTGCATAAAAAAAGAAAAACCAGAATCGACAATTATAGACCAATATCTGGTCTCTCTCCGTTTGCAAAGGTGAACGAGTATTGTATGCTAGATAGACTTATTCCTTTCATCAATAAATACAGACTCATACCAGACCAGCAGCATGGTTTTCGAGAGGGAAAATCCACAACAACGGCAACAGTGGATTTTTACAATAGTGTATTGTGGGAGATTGAGAAAATTAATTCTTTAGTTGGAATTTTCTGTGACTTGAGTAGGGCTTTTGACTGTATTCCCCATAATGCCCTGTTACAAAAACTTCGGCTCTGTGGCATACGAGGAACTGCAGCCAAATGGTTCGAATCATATCTCTCGGAAATAAGTCAGTTTGTCCAAATTTGTTTCAAAGAAGCAGACGGGTCTGACAGTAAGCATTGCTCAGATACCTCGCAACTGGAGCTGGGGGTACCACAGGGTAGTGTTTTTGCCCCGTTACTATTCTCTCTATTCATTGCCGACATAGTGACATTTCTACCTGAATACAACATTACACTGTATGCGGATGATTCCTCTTTTCTTGTCTCTCCGGAGTGCGGGGAAATGAATGAAATGGCCTGTGACCATCTTCTTGGTAAACTTGGAGAATGGTTTTCAGCTAATCAATTACATCTCAATATAGAAAAAACTGAATATCTAATCTTCCACACTAGACAAAGAATAACAAACAATCCACTTTCAATTAAACTGAATGATATAAATATAACCAGAAAATCAACAACAAAGTTCTTGGGAATAACTTTGGAGGACGATCTAAAATAAGCACATTACAGCAGCAATAAAAAAAAAAAAATATATCAAATTCGATGTATGCTGAATGTTGTTGATATCTGTAGTTTGAGAAATTTTCACTTTGCCGAAATCCAGTCCATCTTACTTTATGGCATTTTACTATGGGGGAAACTCTCCAGCAGCACGGCATCTGTTTCTAATTCAGAAAAAAGCAATAAGAACTATAAAAAATGTATCACCCAGGGGTTCCTGTAAACCACTGTTTGCCGAATTGAATATTCTTCCTCTGGCCTGTCTTTACATAATGGAAGTTGCATCCATAAGATTAAAAACACCCTTCCCAGGCACATGGATATGCATGTTTACCAAACCAAAAACAATCAATTGATTTTCCCATATCATAATAATCTTCAAATAACATCAAAAGGACCACTCTCAACAGGGGTAAGAGTGTATAACTAATTACCCACAGACATTAAGAACCTATCTACACACTTCAAATTCCGGAACTCTGTAAAATATTTTCTACAAGAAAATTTATTTTATGAAATTGAGGAATTTTTAAGGTAACTTTTTAAACTGATGTTTTTATTATGTTGTTTTGTATCTATGTACGTAATTTTATTATATTTATATTTGTATCTACACACACGTATTTCAACACTATATTCTGACATGTTCTATACTCAAATGGGTCTTTTGAATGAATAAACTGATTTGATTTGTTTTGATTTGATCTATTATCTCTAGAATCGTTACGTTATTTATGACGCCAAGTCACTTTTTCAAACTATTTTTAAACTCAACTTTTACCCTCGGGCGCCAGATTTTATAGTGATTTACTCCACTTATCAGGGCTTTAATTACAGCCCTTGGGACTGGAATCCGGTTGCACAGACAGTCAGACAGACCTGTCGTTATCTTAATTTAAACACTGTTCTGATCCTATTGGGAATTCAAAATAATGGATACTTCCTCTGGTGTCGATTTTTGAAACTGTACATAAGTACAATTAAACTTTTTGAAACATTAATGTTTATATGATTTTAGCCATTAAATACCAAAAACTTGTCGAATCTCTTGTGATTGTTGACATTTAATGAAATTCTTGTGGTGATTCAAGTTCAAATCATTATTGTTGTGTTTTCATCATTTTCCGTGATAAAATGAACGCAACGTTCTAGTGCAGACTAATCTAGAATTGAGCGAGTCTATAGATGGGCTCTTGAAGAAGAATACAGTTCCTTTCCAAAATCTTCCTTTATCGTCTGTGGCCAAGAAAAAAAAGTGAAAAATAATCTTTAAAGAGAGTTGAGAGGAAAGAAAAGAGAGTTGAGAAGAGAAAAAAGAGATATATTATTCAACTTACCGAAAATTATTCATACAGTATGAAAAAATAATGACTATATATGTATATCTAGTTGATAAGGACACATAGTTTACTTCTCGAAACATTAATGTTTATATGATTTTAGCCATTGTACACTTAAAACTTGTCGAATCTCGTGTGATTGTTGACATTCAATGAAATTCTGGTTTACCTGGTGAATATTCTGTTGACTATTGTACGTCCTCTAGTGAAAAAATGAGTGATTCTAGTTCAAATCATTATTGTTGTGTACCTCAATGTGACTCTTGGGCAAAACGATCCTGTTGTACTGGAATAAGTTTTTATAATTTTCCGTGAGAAAATGAATGTAACATACTCTGGTGCAGACTAATCTAGGATTGGGTGAGTCTATAGACAGACGACAGGCTCTTGGGATCTTAAAGAAGAATATAGTTCCTTCCCAAAATATTCCTGTATCGTGTGTGGCCAAGAAAATAGTGAAAAAGAGAACATTCAAAGAGAGTTAAGAAGAAAAAAAAGAGAGTCAAGAAGAGAAAAAAGAGATAAAAAGAGTGACTATATACAGTGTGACCCAATTTAAAATGGAACCACCCATGTAGAATAAGCATTTTTCAGTCAATCTCAAAAAATTTTTTTTTAATATTGAGCATAAAAAACTATCTTGACACAAATGTTCATAACTTTAGTTTCATTTCCAAGGCACTCTATGGTTTTTTTTCTTTGTCAAAAACGGCAAAAGTTTATTAGGCAATTTTTGTTTTCAAATTTGACTACACCACTGGATTTGTAGTCGTTATAAATGGAAACCATCAGAATTTCATAAAAAAATATTGGTTAACAACGAAGTTACAACAACTTTAATTTTGGAAACAAAGTATTTGATAATAATTTTTATTCAGATTATAGACATATTTAAAATCTGGCAACACTGCCGATACAAAGTAGAACACCAGTGAATTTGTACAGCGAAAATCCAAAGTCAATAGCTCATTCCGTTCTACAGTTATAACTCCTGAAAGTATGGTAATGTGAGCGAGTTGTGATGTACTAAATCACAGCCTACTATTGATTTAATTCAGCTTTCCTCAAATTATTGATACCTTCTCTAAAAGCTTGTTTTAATTGAGTTTTGCAGAATTTAAAAGGAACATTTTTTGTCCTGCTTTCTGTTTTATTATTCAATAAATAATGTTGATACTTTAAAACTTGATTCGGTTCATTTTGTTTTGTTTTTATCGGCTATGGAAGACTGCATAACTTGAAAATGAATTTTTAATTTTCTGTTATTTTCGAATACATTTATAACCTAAACTTAAATAAATTATTTTAAGGGAATATAATTTACAAATCCAGTGGCGTAGTCAGATTTTTATTACAAAATCGCTTCCACCACAAATCGCTCACATTACCATACTTTTAGGAGTTATAACTGTAGAATGGAATGAGCTATTGACTTCGGATTTTCGCTGTACAAATGCACTGGTGTTCCACTTTGTATCGGCAGTGTTGCCAGATTTTAAATATGTCTATAATCTAAATAAACATTATAATCAAATACTTTGTTTCCAAAATTAAAGTTGTTGTAACTTCGTTGTTAATCAATATTTTTTATGAAATTCTCATCGTTTTAATTTATAACGACTACGAATCCAGTGGTGTAGTCAAATTTCAAAACAAAAATTGCCTAATAAACTTTTGCCGTTTTTGACGAAAAAAAACACCATAGAGTGCCTTGGAAATGAAACTAAAGTTATGAAAATTTGTGTCGAAATACAGTTTTTGATGCTCAATATTAATTTTTTTTTTGAGAATGATTGAAAAATGCGTATTCTACAGGGGTGGTTCCATTTTAAATGGGTCACACTGTATGTATATCTAGGTGATAAGGACACATTTTCACACCATCTTGTTTGTTTTAGATGAAATAAAAAAACTGTTTTTGTTAGTTATTAACCATAATTCCCAATGTCTTCACTAAGTTGTCCAGAAACTTCGAAAAATATATTTTTTGCAAGCAAATTAGAACATACTGTCTCCTTCAAAGTGAGTTTTCACAAATGATATTGTCTTAAGATTTAAATACACCACTTCACTAGAGTCTTGAAATGAATAACAGTACACAAAAAAACTGCAATAAATTGAACAGATGAACGGAAATATAAAATATCTTGCTTTGTCACCCCAGAGACCGATTTTCCTATATCAAAGTTCAAAAAGTGATTTTTCTGGTGTGCATGGGAATTAAATTCGTACACTTTAACTTTATGACTTCATAAATAAGTCTCAATACAAAAAAAAACTTCATGGGCTACTGGTTATAATTACTTTGAGCTTCACGGAAAGAAAACAGAACCACTTTGATATCTCGACCCACCCTTTGTCAAAGCTCAAACTACAGTGTTATCACACTCCTAATCTACCCCTAGCTAAGTACCAACTTAGCGAAGCAGTTATATGGCTAGGATTCTGCGTATGAGACCTGTATTACTCACTAGATTCATAATTACTTTAACATAGAAAATTCGAGTATCTTATAAAACCACCTTCAGGAACTTTATCCTAAATAAAAAAAACCCTATATATGTATATTAGTCTTATTGTCATTCTAAGATGAAAAACTTTACTCTGCAAGTATCTTGAGGAAAACAAAAGAAATTGTAACTTGAGATCTAATTTATTAGCTCGCTACTGCTCTCGTTCGGTCAAGCATCACAACTTGAGCAGCTAGAAAAACTGACATATTGCGACCCTCGACGGCACCTGAGATCGTAACTCAAGGTACGATGAGATCGAATGGTTCATCTGTCTCGTACTATAGGATATTTAAATTCCACAGCATCGGAGTAGATGCAAAATGTCTAGTTTACTATTTCGTTCAAGGGAGTACCACGACGCTATACATTCTATTAACCTCTAAATACCTGCCAGAGTCAGTGATGAAACAAAATCCAATGGCAATATTCCCGAGTATGGTAGGATTGTCAATTAATACAAAATAATAGAAGTTACGACGGTCAATTGGTGAGTCAGCCTGCTATCGTAGTGATAGGAATTATTAATATATATTCTTTGTTAAACATAAATACCCCACGTCATAAATTAATCCGAAATAACCTTAATACATAACTTGATTTATCGTGAAAGTCACGGGACTGGAATATTTTACACCTGTACAAATCGTATGAAATATTTAACGAACGAAATTAAATCAATCAGTCATTTCGTCAACCTGATAAACTCAGACGGCTATCAAACACAGTAGGTCGAAATATACACACAGGGCAAAATGGTTATAAAGGTGTCTTGATGACACAATCAAATCAACAGTTTATCAAAAGTTCATACATAATGTTTCACTTACGGTTACCTCACTACTTGAACAAAACTTTTGCATGAATGCTTTATGAAAACTACTTTCTTGACGGCTCGCAGAACAATTAAAAGTCACTTGTACTCGGACTGGAAGAAAAGAGCTTGTGCTTGACATGGAAGTAAAGAGAGCGATCCTAATTAAATCTCGGCTTTTATATCCACCGGATTTAAAAAAAAACATCGTACAAAAACCGTATTATGAAAGACCCTCTTCTTGTCTGATTGACGTAAGAACTGGAACAAAAAGCAGCTTATCTTTTTGTCCCCTTATGAAAAAGCATACTACGTTTTTAATTATCTGAATTCACCATTTTCTACCCTCATAGTATAAACAGTCTGAAAAGTATTTTGGTCTTTTTGTACAGTGCAAAAAGGCATCAGCACTTTCTTTCGCTCGGTTTTGTGATCGTTCCAGTAGCTTTGTATATTTATACTTATTTTCTAAACGGGTATCATTTTGTTGCCAGACCTTAATTAATATTAAACCCCAAATAGGCAGTGACGTACCAAAGTTACTTCAAACTTTTGATTAGCTGTTCTTAGTAACGGAGCTTGGAACAAATGCTGCCTGACAACTTCTAACTAACTCGCCTGTCGCATATGACCCGCTATATATAGGACGGCCGAAATTTCCAGAACAGTGGCGATCGGGAATGTTCCATAACGTCATCTCTAACGGTCGGATTTCTTCTAGAGTCTTCGAATGGCGGTTATCGAACATCAGGAGCATGACATCATCGGTAACGGCCGTTTCTCGAATTTTCGAATGGCGGTTAGAGAACATGTGGAGCATGGTGTCATCGGCAACCAGCACACTGGCGTACCCGCTTATATCCGTAACACTGCCCCCCCTTTAATTTTGATTGTCCCGATCAAAAATCATTGGTATATAATAAAAAAAATAGAAACATACCAATATGGCAGTTTGCTTGACAAGATGGGATTTTAATTTTTCCTAAATCTAAATTAGTAACAATCAATATCCACAAATTTTACAACTTAATTTACAGAAGTCACTTGAATATCTAAAGTGGTATTTTGTCTCTTAAATAAGATAAAATTGTCTCCGTTCCCTGCTCCAATATAGCATACCGAGGTTGTCTAAATGGATTCCCCTTTAGTTCCAGACACCTTAGTTGGGTCATATTTCCAAGTTCAGGTGGAACCTGCTGTATATTATTATTAGAAAGATCCAAAGTGGAGAGCCTTTTGAGATTTCTCAATCCATCAATTGGTATCTCTTCAATACTGTTTTCTTTCATTAAAAGATTTTCTACGCCTATCATTCCAAAGATGCAGTCTGGAATTCCCGCCAACTTGTTATTATTCAGTATCAATTCTCTCAGACTGACCATTGTTGAGAAAGTGTCGGGTAGAGACTTCAACTGATTTTTACTCAGATCGAGAAAATTCAGCTTTGCTAAATCTGCAAGAAAATCAGGTAGTTCGCTGAGGAGGTTTGCAGATAAGTTGAGTTCCGTTATATAGTCTGATATAATTGTCAATCCAGAAGGAACAGTGGTGAATTTATTTTTACACAAATCTACTGTGGTTACTTTTGCTTCTTTGGCTTCATGGAAACATTCTTCGGGAATTTCCGATATAGTTTTCATCGCCAAATTTAAAATCTTCCCATTTCTCATTGTATACCTATCCGGAAAGATTTTTCTGTCATAGGAAACATCAGATGGAATATTCAGGGCTTGTAGATCCTCTTCGCTGATCCTTTCCCTCAAAAATCTTAGGATTCTATTAGTGCCTGTTTGGATGATATCAGCTCTGATCTGTTTCAATTTGTTGCCCTCCACCTTCAGAGTTTGCAAATGTGGCATCAAACCCATGGTATTTGGTAACTCTTTTACGTCATTATTGGTTAGGTCAAACCTCGAAAGATGGACCAAGTTCGTTATTTCATTGGGAATTACTTCTATCTGATTGTCACGTAATTCCAAAATCTTCACATGGGTCATCAACTCACAAAATTCAATTGGTATTTCCTTGATGAAGTTATTACCAAAGTATAGTTCCTCGACTTGTTCACATTTTTTTTTTTTTTATTTATTTATTCAACGGGTAGTCCCAATTACAATTTGTTGTATATAAAGATAAAAAAAATTTAAATCCTAAACTAGACTCAAGATAATTAATACATAATACAATACTAATACTAATAATAATATAAAACACAATACAAGTCCACTAAAGTGGTAAAATACAATACAATATGGTGGTAAAATATATAAAAATACAAAGCTATATAATAATAATGGAATGAAATAATAATCATGAAAGGAAGTGTTTCAGGAAATAATGCGACTCAATTCAATTTTAATGGTGTTTGTGGAGCTGCTAAAGACATCAACCTGTTGATACTTATTTCCATTTCTGAGCATTCGGGTGAGAGGAGAGAAAAAACCATAATTTGTGGAGTGAAATGGTATTTTAAATATTTCAGTACTAACTCTGGTCTGTCTACTGACATTAATGGTAATTAAAGATAAAATCTCCTCACAGTTGATGCTGCCAGATAGTATTTTGTTTAAAAAACACATCTATAATAATTCTTCTATTCTCTAAAGATAATAGGTTCTGTTCTCTAATGTTGTTGTATGAATATTCTCCCCTTCTTAGACCTAGCTTGTATGCACAAATCCTAAGGAAAGTATTTTGTACAGCTTCAATTTGTTTTATGTGTAACTCATAATATGGGCACCAGATTATTGAAGCATACTCCAATAATGATCTCACCAATGAACAATATAATAACTTGAGAGTGTTCAAACTGAAGTCCTTACATGATCTATTAACGAAGCCTAACATCTTGAGTGATTTAGATATAATATACTCATTATGTGATCTAAAGTTCAATTCACTATCAAACATGATCCCTAAGTCCTTTGATACTGATCTCCTATTAATTGGTATATTATTGATGCTGTAGTCATGTAGAACAGGGTGATTAATTCTAGAGTATGTTTGGCTATAACATTTAGATATATTCAAGTCCATGTGATTATTACCACTCCATTCATAAAATTGTGACAAATACTCTTGTAAGAGCGAGGCATCGTTTATGGAAGAGATTGATTTAAATATTTTTACGTCATCAGCAAAAATGAGTACCTCACTATGTTTTATAATTGTAACAAGGTCATTAATGAATAGGTTGAATAACAAAGGTCCACAGTGGGATCCTCATCCTCTGAAGCTTGGTATCTCTTCAATATCGTTATGCTGAGCATAAAATAACTGGAGTTTTCTCAGCTCACCCATATCAGGCAAATGCTTTATACTGTTATTACCAATGTCTAATTTCAGTAGATCTCGAAGATTAAAAATATCAGATGGTAACTCTGTGAGTCTGTTGTTTGATACATTCAATTCCTTGAGGCGTACTAGGAACCCAAGTCCCGGAGGTAATTTTGATATCACATTATTGGATATGTCCAATTTTTTCAACATGACTAGATCGGCAATGTTTTTGGAAATGCATTCCAAACAGTTATTACTAATAGATAAATGTTTCAGTTCCGTTAATGTATTAAAATCTTTTGGCAATTTGTTAATTTTATTATGGTTGAGGGATAATCTTGTTAATTTTGTTAGGTTACTAATTTCTTGGGGTAGTTCTGTTAGCAGATTATCTTGTAAATTCAACACCACCAAATCCTGGAACATGCCAATTTTTCCTGGGATACTCGTTAAAACATTAGAACTCACATTTTTAATTACATCTTTAGTTATGTGTTGATCATCTTCATCTTTAGTTGGTATATGGAACACTGGACTAATGTATTTTCTTCTCGATTTTACTTTACAAGGTTTTGCCATTGCGAAGTTATATAAATTTTTATACTATATCCATTAAACTGTAATTACTATCGATTTTCAAGGTTAGTTACAATAGAAGAATCACGTCATCATGGTACACCATGATAAGGCTTCAGTCTTTCAAAGTGAACAACCTTCATCTTAGTCCTAGGGCTGCGCTGGATTCTGTAAACCGTTGATGCTCTTCTTTACCTCGTACGGTCCTTCCAAAAATGGTGTTAGTTTTGGGGATACACCTTTTTTCCGCCGTAGGTTGTACAGCCAAACATGGTCACCTTCTTTGAATCCTCCTAAATTAGCTTTCAAATCATAACGAGCTTTCATCCTGTCACTGGCCAGTATCAATCTCTTCCGAGCTGTTTCGTGGATTTTCAGCAGGCTGTCCCTCAGTTTATCTGTGTAGTCGTGTACTTCTACCTCTTAGGTGCCTAGTGATCCGAACACCAAGTCACAGGGCAATCGAAGTTTCCTTCCGAAAACAATGCTAGCTGGGGTAAGCTTGGTTGAATCGTGGACGGCTGTAAAACGCCGTGGTTCTTGTTTTATTGATACCCATCAGCTCGCAAACTTTCTTGAATAACTTCGACTCGAAATTCCTTCCTTGGTCGGAATGTAGCTCCATTGGTACTCCGAATCTTGAGAACATGTTGTCCTCCAATGACCTGGCAACTGTGGATGCTTCCTGGTCTGGAATGGAAAAAGCTTCCACCCATTTACTGAAATTGTCCATGGCAACAAAGATGTATTTGTTGCCATCGTCCGTCACAGGAAAGGGTTTAGCTACATCAATGGCAATCCGTTCGAATGGTGCGCCCACGTTGTATTTCTTCATCTCACCCTTGGACCTTTAGTGGCGCCGCACTCTAAACATCTCCTGCACCACCTTTCTACATCATCTCTACATTAAACCCAGTAAAACCTCTACCTGATCTTGTCCAAGGTTTGATTGCCTCCCAGATTTCCTCCTGATTTTCCTTGGTGAATTTCCTCCAACACTTCACCTATTCTCTTCCTGGGCAAAACTAGTTGGGAAATTGACTACCTCCTATCAGCAGATTCCCATACCCGTTTGAGTAATCCATTTTCCACATCCAGGGAATCCCATTGTGCCCACAGTCCCTTGAAGATAGGATCTCTGTCCGAAATATCTCCCCAGGAGGGTCTACCGGTTCCGTCCTCTTTCCAGTGTAGAAAGTCCCCAATGTTTAGATCGGTTTCCTGGTCCTGTCTCATGTGTGCGGTAGTCCATTGGTCTTCAGTTAACAGTCTCGTGCGTCTAATAGTAGTAGCAGTAATTTATTGAAATAGATAAATCTAATTTACAAACACAATCATTTAAGATACAGACAGTCTAATAATTCTATAATAAATAATAATAATAATAATAAAATATTAAACAGTAATACATCACAAATCTAGTTCTAAAAAGCCAATATACCCTTCTTAAAACTTACAACAGTATTGGACTCTTTCAAGTGTATGGGGAGTTTATTGAATTCATTCAAACCTTTGAAAAATAAGTTATTCATGCATCGTCTTGAACTAGTTCTATTTATGTGGAAGTCATTATTTTGCCTAGTGTTATAATGATGAATATTTCTATTTAAAATCACAAAATCATTAAAATAAGTTGGTTGAAAACCGTTAACAATCTTAAAAATAAAAACCATTGTTGAAAAATAAAGCTTTTTTTTACTGACAACCACTGAAGTGAATTTAACATATACGAAATTGAAGTATAGCGACTACATTTAAGAATCATACGCATTCCACGATTTTGAAGTTTCTGTAATTGAGACACTTTATTTTGATTGAATAAAAACAGTAGGGAAGCACAATAATCGAAATGAGGTTGGATAATGCAATTGAAAGTTGTTATTTTAGAAAATGTGCTCAAAAAATTTGAAATTCTAGAAAAGAAAAAGAGCTTTTTTGATATTTTCTTAATAATATACTCAGTGTGGTTATTTAATGTCAAAGTACTATCAATAATAAAACCAAGATATTTAATTTCGGATACAATTTCGATATTTTCTCCATTTATATTTATGTTGATAGTATTCAAATTACCCATGTTACGCAGCTCATATTCAGATGCTATGATCATTGCTTTCGTTTTGTTGACATTTAGTTTTAGTTTATTCACTTTTAGGTATTTTTCGATATTTTTCAGTGAGTTGTTTATATTTATGATTGCATTCTCAAGATTTTTATCAGACTCAAACACTAAGGTATCATCAGCGAAAAGATTCAAAGAGTGTGAACCTGGTGTGTAGTGTATGTCATTTAAATATATGATAAATAAAAGTGGTCCCAAAACGCTTCCTTGGGGAACTCCCATATCATTTAGAATTTTGTCAGATTGAACATTGTTTATCTTGGTCTGTTGATAACGATAACGGTGACTCCTTCGTGGCATTCAGGCTTCTGGACACGGTCTTCTAGATAAGGCATTCGCATTACTATGTAGTCGTACTTTTTTTTGTCGAGGGGGGAAATTCTTCATGGGCACCAGCCGCTTAGGTTCTATCGCGTGTTGGTAGTGCCGGACTCTTACCGGCTAAAACCTCCCTCTGCCCTCTATTGCTCCTGGAACCGCCTGTAGGCATATCCCTTGTTTGTCCCTTTCTGTGTTTCTCTCATATTCTTCTTTATCTCTCATTATTCTTATTACGAAACCTGCGATTTGTGTCCAAGTTTTTTGGTAACCCATCATTTTTGGTTACTATGTTGTCTGGTGTGATGTTTTCTCCGATACGTAGTTCCAATCAAGCTCTATCGCCGTGCCACCTTGGGCAGTAAAAAACTGCGTGTTCTGCAGTGTCTGGTTCTGCAGTGGCTACATAGGTCGCCTTCTGTCTTCATAACAGGGTTCGAAAATATCATGATATTTATATAAATATCATATCACATGATATATATCGGATACATATCCGATATATATAATTTTTAAAATTTAATTATTTCACTAACAGCATTGTTTCTTGCACAAACTATATTTTAACGCAAATTTATTAACAAAAACCTATATTCTAAACAACAAAACGGTTTATTCTAACTCTAATTAAAAAGACAAAACAAAAAAATTAACAAAATAAACATATTTTAACATTATTTTATTATTTTAACTCAAACACATAATTAAAAACCTTTTCCAAACAACAAAACCTTCTTCTAACATTGATAACTCTAATTAAAAAGAAAAAAAAGATAAACAAATAGATTTTAAATGACATTTTTAACATTCTTTTGTCAACATTGATATTGGTATATCCTCATCTGATGAATTATTAATATCAATAATGTCATTCCTATTATTGACAATAACTTCAGAATCTTCAGATATGGCTGGTTCCCATGCCCAGTCAAGGTTGGTTTTCTTTTTACCTATATTTTGATTCATACACTTGAACATAAAAACCAGTCTACTGGCTTTTTGGTTTCCTAAGCGATTCCGTAAATCCGATTGAACCAAACCGAAAGAAAAAAAGGTCCTTTCAATCCCTGCTGTAGATGCCACTGCAGTGTGTAACTGTTTACACAATTCTAAAAATGCGTTCTTGTCTGGCCAGTCTGAGTCCAATACAGGAACCGATTTCCACCATGTTATTGGTGGAGTAAGTCTAAAATGATCCCCAAAAAAGTACTTTGGAAATGGGCTTACTTTTGATATAAGAGACATTACAAATGGAACAAAAGAACTATCAATATTATTTAAATACTCAAAAGCCTCCCCTTTTTGAGTAGCTGTTGAATGCCATCCCAAAAATCGGTGATCAATAATGTTTGCTTTTAAATAAACTTTTTTTTATTAAAAGTGGCTGTCCTGAGAAATCCAATTCTAATTTATGCCACACCTCTACACACACAGATATAGTTGTATAGTCTCTTTGAACTCTATCAAGAGCTATGGCTATTGGATCTAGACAAGCAATTAGGTCAGTGGCATTTATTGCAACCTGGGCATCATTGACTATCTTTATAATGTCACTTTCGATAACATCTTTATGGTCCTGGCATAACTGAACTAATACTCCCCTATTGACTAAAAATGACTGAGAGCACTGTTCATTGTGCTCCGCCTTATTTCCAGAGGCATAACCAATTTTTTGCCTCCAGCCTCTTTATAGAGTCCAGATGGTACATGTTTGTTCCGAAAATATTTTATAACTTTTACAATATTTGCAGTTGCTGAAGGAATTTCCAAATCTTTTGCCAATAAATTCAAAATGTGAGCTAAACATCCATATTGTATTATTCCGATTTTTTGTTTTTCTAGTTCGGAACGCATTTTCTTTACGTTTCTTGTATTGTCTGTGACAAAACTGCTTACATGAACTTGAAATTGCTTTTCTGTTTTCCGTATTGCCTCAAGTGCCATGTGTTTAAGGTACTCAGCAGTATGCGATTCTGCTCCCGTTTCAGTAGTATCCACCAAGAACGACTCACCATTTTGGGTAATAATACTACAGCATACCAGAGGCTCATTACGACCACTTCATCTTATCTTCAATATGTCGCTATCCACCGGTACTTCGGTACTTTTCCTAGTATATGGAAGCTCAGTTATGTCGTACCTATTCACAAGGCTGGGAAATTGTCCGATATAAAAAACTACCGTCCCATCTCTAAACTTAACGCCATAGCCATAGCATAGTGACTGATTATCTTATAGCTAATTTGAGTAATATTATAATTCCTCAGCAATATGGTTTCATAGCTGGTAAATCTACAGATCTCAATTTATCTCTTTACACAGATTTCCTCTCGGAAGCCTTGGAAGACGATCATCAAGTTGATTCTGTCTACACAGACTTTTCCAAGGCTTTCGACAGGGTAAACCACGGTCTTCTAGTGAAGAAACTTGAATGTCTTGGTATCTCTGGGCCCCTATTAGAGTGGAGAAGAGATTACCTGTCTTACATGAAATGTACCTGTATTTAACTGTGACTGTGTTTAAAATGTCTTGAAGTATCTGTAAACTTACCCCTCCCCGTTACTTTTTTAACTATTTATTCATCATATGTACTATTTTAATGTTTTTTGTGTATGCATGTATAGCATACGTGTTTTTACATGTTTGAATATAAACTGACTTAATTCTGTACTTTGTCAATGAGAATTCTTCTTCCGGCAATAAAGTATTTAAAAAAAAAAAAAAAAAACCTTATTCAAAGAAAGCAACTAATCAGAGTTAAAAACTTCACATCAGCAGAAATTTTAGTGACATCAGGGATCACATCTGGGACCTCTTCTGTTTAACATTTTTATTAATGATATAGTCAACCTGGTATCTAACGGAACAATTCTCCTATTTGCGGATGACCTAAAAATATTCTCCAAAATCACCTCTCTCAATTCAACCTTCAAGCTGACCTTAACAGCATCTCGAACTGGTGTGAACTGAACGGTATGTTGATGAATGCGAATAAGTGCCACATAATGAGATTCCACAGACAGGATACACCGATCATCTTCCAATATCACATAGAAGATATTACCCTAGATGCTGTCTCTAGCATAAAAGACCTAGGAGTTACCCTTGACATAGCCCTTAGCTTCAATCTCCATATCTCTACAACTATCAACAAAGCTCTAAAACTTCTCGGCTTTATTAAGAGAACTACCTTAGACTTCTCGGACATATCATCAATACGCATTTTATATTGCTCACTAGTCCGACCGCATCTTGAATACTGCTCTGTGGTATGGAACCCCCTCTACAAAACCCACATCGATCGAATTGAACGTGTTCAGCACCGCTTTTTTAATTATGTAAACTTCAAACTACAATTATTCCGTGACCACATTCTAACCGGGCAAAGCGTGAACCTACCCTTACTATCGACAAGGAGGGACCAGAGGGACTTGATTTTCCTTCACAATATCATACACAGCAAACTAAGCTGCCCTTAGCTGCTATCCAGGATACATCTAAAAGTGCCTCCACGTACCACTAGAAATAACATACTTCCCTCTCTAGAATCAACTATAGATACAACAGCTGCTTACCACGTATCCAACAAACAGCGAATATTCATGGTCACTTAGACTTCTTTAATTCGTCCTTAAACGACTTTAGGGCAATGAATAAATAAGACCCACAGTCTTTCTCCTCGAGTCCACAACAACAACTGTTACAATTAATCAAATAATCATTAATATCCTATTATACATTCCACTAAATCTTAATTTACTTTCATTCATCTTAGATCGTCTTAATATGTAAAACTTGATTCTACCTTCAACTGTATATTAGATGTATTGGGCTAGTTCCCGTTAACTAAATAAATAAAAAAAAACATTGCTCCATCCATCCAGAGACATACAAACTATTTCTCCCTGTAATGTATTCCTACACTCCTTCAAAATATCATCATATACTTCATTTAGAATAGGTCCTCCAATCTGATATAAAGAGGGACCATTAAAACCGGGCCGTAACGAATTCATCATTTTCTTGAATTCAGTATGATCAGCATGCAGAAAAGGTGTATTAGTTGCGTAGAAATATCTGCCTATTTGGAGGTCAAGTTCTTTAGAGTACATATCTGAGGTTGCAATAACATCAGCGTCTTTTGCCATGGTTAAAACATGTTGTTTCTTCAGTTTCTTGGTTGATTGAGGCATATAACACTCTGAAAAAAAAACCTGTTATCAGTAACATGTTTTTTAATTATATTTACTTACAATATCCACAAAAAATTGTCTAGACGGATTTAGTAATAATAATTATAACAATTACCTGATGTGTTGACACTTCTTTGTGTTGTAGAAGTAGGAGGCAGAACATCTACAGGAACAGAATGTTGCTGTGTTGTTTCACGGCTTCGCGTATCACTGGGCATATTTTTTTGATGTGTTAAAATATGTTTTTCCATTTGCGATGGTATACCCTGCATCTCCTTTGAGCACTCTTGACATTTTGCCCATTTTCCAGTACTGTTTTTAATTATACAGTCATAATATCGCCAAACAGAATGCTTAGGTTTTGGCATATTGAATAAAAATCACAACTAACTTAACAGTCAACGCAGAGGGGAAACACAGAATACAGAATGAGCCGTTATTTGGGAAAGCAATAACAAAACAAATCGTCGCGCAGCTGGGAATCCCGAAGTCGGCGCGGCGATGCTTGCGCGGCGATGCTTGCGCGGCAGCCGAATACATCGCTACAGTTACAGTTATTACATTTTTGTACAGGGGCGTAGTGAGACATTTTCGGATGTTTAGAATCATGAAAACATTTTTAATGTAATAAATAAAATTATCGAATATATCGGGTATTTATCAAGTAATAAATATCATGATATATATCACTGAATATATATCCTCCGAACCTTGCTTCTTGATCGTTTTAATATATGCTCTAAAAAAAGTCATGTCCCGTGAGGAACTGCCTGAGGTGATAGTATGTATTTCTGAACTTACACTTAACCCATGATTCTATCTCCGAAAACAGCCGTTTTGTCCATTGCGCGACATCTTGTGTCTCGTCCCATCGTGTCTACCATCTTATTCCTGTTTCTGTTTTTTCTCTTTCCGTGATTTCTTCTCGACGTCCTTTACTTTTGTATATCTTTGTTATTTCTCGGACTAGCAGTTCGATTAGACATTTTCCTCTGTAGGCTCTGCAGCATATTCTTGTATTTCTTTTTCATTATAACATTTCCACATTAACCTGTAATCCTCCTACTTTATTTTATATGTATATGTCCCAAAGGATCCGTAACCTGTTAGTACCTGTGTCAGGAAGTATTCCAATCTTCTAAGTCCGCAACCCATGTCCGCATGCAACCCATGTCCGCAGGTTCGGAATTAGTCTCTTCGACCACTGTCCCGTCAGTTCGTTCTCCTGCCACGCCGTTTGTCACCTGTACCTGTAGCCCTTCTCTTCTTTAGCTCGAGGTGCCCATTTCCGTTTCTGTAGAGGATGTATCTCTCCTCCACGAGTTCATCTATTGGCGGGTTCCCTGTTACCACTTGTTTAGCTTTTGTGGACGCTGTCCGGTAGGCGCTCGCTACCCTCAGTAGCATCCGTCGCTGTGCCGATTCCAGCTTTTTTCGGTGGGTTTGTAGCCTGATCGCAGCGTGCCACAATGGTACTCTGTACAGTAGAATAGATTGGACGACACCGTTTAGCATCTTTCTTTTGCGGCGTCTCGGACCTCCTATATTCGGCATAATCCTCAGCAGTTCGTCCGCCTTTTTTGCGCCCTTTTCCAAATTCGGTCTTTGTACCCCCCAGGTAGCGCACTGCTTTGGTGGGCCTCATTATTCCACTCCCTATTTGAGGACCATCTCCCTTTCTTTCCTCCTTCGTGGACCTCTAAGGATCACAAGTTCAGTCTTGTTTGTTGCCAGTTCCAGATGGTGCTCTCTTAGCCAGCTGTTGATTTGCATTATAGATGCTTCTGCCCTGCTAATGACGTCATCTTTTTTGCTGAGCAGTGACCACTAGCGCCAAGTCTTCGGCATAGGCAATGGACTTTGCGCCTGCCTTGAGCTCGATCTCTAAGTCACCATTGTATAGCAAGTTCCACAGATCTGGGACCAGTATCGAGCTCTTGGTACTCCCGCGGTCACTTCCATATCGTTGCCATTGACGCTGATGCGCCGGTTCTCGAGGTATACAATTGCTATCAGGTATCTGGGGATTTCTCTTCTGATTAGCTCTCTAATAATGAGCCTCCATGCCGGTGTATTGAAGGCATTTTGTACATACAATGTTATTAATAAGCACCATCTTTTCCCTTGGTCTGTTGAGCAGGGTTCTTGAGAGAAAGCAAGTTCGGAATTGTGGCAATGATTTAATATAAAGTATAAAAACAATACACCATACACAGTAGTACAATTGGGAGAAGATGTGACTGACTGTTAGTAGTGACAGCATGTTTTTCAATCATATAGAGTGATCTTGCAGTTATCACACCTACAGGGTTCACATAAATGTACAAAGTTATTTATTCCAACACACCCTCCTAATTTTGTAATACCAAAAGCAATAATCACTCTAATTGCAACCGAATTGATTTGCTCGAAACATATAACTAACTATAAACATGATATAGAAAACACTTCAACACACCATTTCTTTTACAAATTTCTCAAACTTGAATGTAGAAAGTGGTTTAGTCAAAATATCCGCAATTTGATCTGAAGTGGGGCGATACTTTATGGTGATCAACTTTTCTTCAACTTTTTCCTTGATAAAATGGAATCGTACATCAATATGCTTGCTTCGGCGATTGAATACACCATTATTCACCAAGTTGATAGTACTCTGGTTATCAATATTCAATTCTGCAGGTACATCTCTGTTAGAAAGCTCGGAGACGAAACTCTTCAAGTATTGAGAACTTTGGCAGCTTCTGTCGCAGCGATGTACTCAGCTTCAGTTGACGAAGTAGCCACTATGGGCTGTCTTCTTGATGTCCAGCTGACAGGGCCGCCAGTGAAGAATATCACGAATCCTGTGGTACTTCTACTTGTAATTTCATCCCCTGCATAATCGGAATCAGAGTGGGCAGTGAGGATAGCATCTTTCTCGAATGTATTGTAGGCAATACCAAAATATTTTGTAGAGTTGATATATTTGATTGTCCTCTTTAAGTTCACTACATCTGATAGAGTGGGTTTCTCAACATGTCGGCTACTTATGCTAACGGCTAGCGAAATATCAGGTCGAGTTTTCGTTGAAAGATACAATAAACTTCCAACAGCTTCTCTGAATGGAAAGTTGACTTCATTCTCACTAGTATCTGGGTTATGTATAGATCCCACAACTAAAGGTGTGGAAGTTGGTTTGGCATCTGTCATCCGATATTTATCAACAACTTGTTGTGCATATCCTTCCTGAGATAATTTTACCTTACCACAAGATTTTGAGAAGGTAATACCCAAATATGTATCAGGATTCTCATCAATTTTGATTTCGAACTCCTTCTGTAGATGATTAAGGAATTTCTTCATTTTTCCATTGTCTGAACCCGCAAGCAAACCGTCATCTATGTGTATCGCAAGAACCATCGATCTGTCTTTATTAACGAATACACACTGCTCGGTTTTGAGCTGCATCAGACCATGTTTTTGTAGGATATTTGTGAGTTTCTGGTTCCACAGTGCCGGTGCCTGTTTCAAGCCGTATAATGACTTTTGTAGCTTGCAGACCTTATTAGTTTCTTCATATCCTTCAGGAAGGCTCATGTAGATGTCCTCGCTGAGTTCAGCGAATAAGAATGCAGTTTTGACAGCAAATTTCATCATGCTGAAGTTCTTCATAGCGGCAAATGCTATTAGCGTTCTCAAGTTATCAGTTCCAACAGGACTGAAAATTTCGTTGTAGTCAATACCTCCATGTTGCTGACAACCTCGAACAACAAGGCGAGCACGATACCGACCATCTTTTATCTTGAATATCCATCTGCTACTAATTATTTTCTTGTCTTTTGCTTCACTCCTGTCGACTAATTTCCATGTAGAATTTTTCACATGTGCCTCTTTTTCTTCTTCTATCGCTTCCTTCACAGGAGTTGTGTTCAAAAGGACAAAACCAATTTCATTTTTGTGAAAGGCTTTCAAATAACCTGTTGTGATCATTCTGAGAATAACGCTGAGATGAGTATTCTGGAGCAAACTGTTAGTGAATTGGAAGAGAGCAGTATCATGAAAGATGTCCATATTGAAAAATTATTACTTAAAAATGAAATGTTTTTGAAAGAACTCAAAGGGAAAATGAATTGAACGAAACTATCAAGCAACAAGAAGAGTTAATCACTAGGGTTAATAATGAGATATACACGCTGAAGATGTTACAGGACAGAACTCGTAAATGCACTGAAACAAAGTTCACCCAAACATTTCTAAATGTGAAAAATATCTCAACCCAGGCAACTATAAAGACCCAGGAAACTTCAGCCAAACGGAGGTTCTTTTTGATGCAGGTAGTAATATTGAATATCCGCCTGAAGCCAAGAAGAATGAAACACTGGCAATTGTTAGAGAAACACTGGCGAATATTGGAAATATATCAACAGCCACTTCCGAAGTGAATCACAGGGAGTTCATTCCAATCCCAAAAATTCTCATTTTATGTGATGAAATAGGATATGGCTTGAGAAAATCTATGTCCAAATTTATCGGAGAAGAGTTCACCATAGAAACGATCATCAAACCAGGGGCTTATTCCGTGAATGTGATAGAAGATGTTGTTGAGCTATCGATGAATTTCGGCCTCAATGACTACATAATAGTTATTGCAGGTTCTAATGATTTTAAATCAAAGAAATATCCGTCATTCAGACTTTTCCAAGGCTTTTGACAGGGTAAACCACGGTCTTCTAGTGAAGAAACTTGAATGTCTTGGTATCTCTGGGCCCCTATTAGAGTGGATAAGAGATAACCTTATTCAAAGAAAGCAACTAATCAGAGTTAAAAACTTCACATCATCAGAAATTTTAGTGACATCTGGCGTTCCCCAGGGATCACATCTGGGACCTCTTCTGTTTAACATTTTTATTAATGATATAGTCAACCTGGTATCTAACGGAACAATTCTCCTATTTGCGGATGACTAAAAATATTCTCCAAAATCACCTCTCTAAATGACTCAATCAACCTTCAAGCTGACCTTAACAGCATCTCGAACTGGTGTGAACTGAACGGTATGTTGATGAATGCGAATAAGTGCCACATAATGAGATTCCATAGACAGGATACACCGATCATCTTCCAATATCACATAGAAGATATTACCCTGGATGCTGTCTCTAGCATAAAAGACCTAGGAGTTACCCTTGACACAGCCCTTAGCTTCAATCTCCATATCTCTACAACTATCAACAAAGCTCTGAAACTTCTCGGCTTTATTAAGAGAACTACCTCAGACTTCTCGGACATATCATCAATACGCATTTTATATTGCTCACTAGTCCGACCGCACCTTGAATATTGCTCTGTGGTATGGAACCCCTCTACAAAACCCACATCGATCGAATTGAACGTGTTCAGCACCGCTTTTAATTACGTAAACTTCAAACTACAATTATTCCGTGACCACATTCTAACCGGGCAAAGCCTGAACCTACCCCCACTATTGACAAGGAGGGACCAGAGGGACTTGATTTTCCTTCACAATATCATACACTGCAAACTAAGCTGCCCTGAGCTGCTATCCAAGATACATCTAAAAGTGCCTCCACGTACCACTAGAAATAACAGCACTTTCCATACTCCCCTCTATAGAACCAACTATAGATACAACAGCTGTTTACCACGTATCCAACAAACAGCGAATATTCATGGTCACCTAGACTTCTTTAATTCGTCCTTAAACGACTTTAAATCCCAGCTTAGGACAATGAATAAATAAGACGCAACCATCCACAGTCTTTCTCCTCGAGTCCACGACAACAACTGTTACATTTAATCATTAATATCCTATTGTACATTCCACTCAATCTTAATTTACTTCCATTCATCTTAGATCGTCTTAATATGTAAAACTTGATTCTACCCTCAACTGTATATTAGATGTATTGAACTAGTTCCCATTGAATAAATGAATGAAAAAAAAAAATCTACGTTTGTATCATTCCTTTGGCATTGAAATGTCGAATTTAAACAAAAGAAATCAGAGACAAACCTACGCAGATTAAAGAAGACAAAATTTGGATGAATGTTCCATTTAAAGATATGCAAGATCGGTTTGTCTTCATTTTATGGGACATTCGTATATTCTCTGCAGGTTTTTTGAAAGATACCATTTATTACCTGCAACTTTTGTCAAATGTTATTTGAAAGTACTTATTAAATGTGCATGCATTTTAAATACAGAGTGGCCCACCAAAAACTTTTCATTTCATTTCTCCTAAATAAAAAAATAAAAATACGCTTGAACACATGAACATTAGTTTTTAAAACGAGACAATTTTTTTGTCTTTTAGCCCCTCTGTTCAAACCCTTGAAATCTGAATGAGTGATGACTTATTTGAATATGAATTGAATACCTTTTCAACGGAATATTGCTCGTTGAATTTGGTATGTGACACACCCAAAAGAATTTTCGAAATTTATAAATTTCACCCCTACAAAATAAAACTGGTTCATGAACATGAAGACGATAACGAACGACGTTTGAAATTTTGCGAGTTAAATAGTGATACGCGATCCACAATTCTTATTTAACATTTGTTTTCCAGATAAATGCTAGTTTTATATTATTGATACTATCAATCGATATAATTGAAGGCAATATTCCAAACATACCCAGCAAACATTAATGAGGGGTAAATTGACGGGCCATAGCTGTTAACGGCGGTCAGATGTCGGCAGCGGCACACCAATGTCGGCAAATAATTGGCATGATATCAGTTTTGCCGCTTTGGCTGAACGTACGCATATTTATTATGGATGTTTTAAGTTTAGCCAGAAATTGCCCGTTAAAGATGATAATCGCGCCGATGTCGTTTTGACACAGTATGTGCTGTGCTGTAATGAAAATGCAACATTGGCATTACTGAATATTACGTTGGCAGTTGGCCCTACTGCTGATTTCGTGTCGGATCGCAAATCGCGTATTTTGTTTTTTATCTGGTGACTATAGTTTGGTTATTTTTGTGAAAAATAGGCGAAATTTGTTTCAGATTTGTGTATGGTCATTTAATCTATTCGGTGAACAAGGGACTTTTTAACTTTAGAGCAAGCAGATATGTCCTAAAACACAGAAAAGTAAGTATACCTACATCATTTGCTATATATTTATATATCATCCTACCATCACAATGTTTCCTCTAGAAAACTCGTGCATATCACAAAGAGCACCCGTCAAAAACAGCGCCTTGCGAAAAATGCTGTTGAGGATATAGTCTCCACTGTAGAGGTTGAGGTTAGATAGACAACATTTCTCGTAGAAATCTTGATGTTGATAGTCAGCCCGAAACCAGTAAAGCAAAACATATGAAAATTGATATTGCTGATAACTTCATGGACACTAATTCTGTTGTTGAAGATCCAGAGGATTGAATGATGATTTATCAGACAAAACCAAATTTGCTGTAATGGTAAGTCAACTTTTTCATTTCATATTGTTGAAAAAAATGTGATGAAGTATACACACACTGAAGTAACATTTCAACTGCATTAAACTAAGACATTCAAACATGTGTATATCTTCATTTGAAATTATAGGCAGTATAATAATTCGAATCCAGCCGCTGCCTATGACTATTATTGCTTTTATTTTAATTTTAGTGTCCTATGCTTCAATACATTGGAGGCAAGGATGATAATGAGACAAGCAGAAAAATTATCTGCAATTTAATTACTAATGAATTGGCAATCCACACAAATTGGACAGGGCGAAATGAGAAAAATGGTTTCAAAGATCTCAAAAACTTGATCCAATTGATAGATGGTAAGTTCTTTTGGCTCTTCTTTTCTTTTCGAATCATGGGCCATATTTTATATTTGAAACATGAATTTCCTTTCAACGAAAATTCATATACTCATTCCAAATTTCTATTTGTAGTGTCAGTCAGGAAGAATCCTATGTCAAATTAATAATGTTGAGACAACCATCAAGGCATGGCTAAACTGCTGAAGACCGTGAAGGAGGTCAAGCAAAGAGAACTGCTCAAAAATAATAAAATGGTGGACTTTTAAATTGAACAGTACCTGCCACCCAAAGAATACTTTTTTAAATATTTTTATATATATTTTGTAAATGGGATATTTTTTATTTTTCATTATAAATAATAATAATAAAAGTACTTTATTGGTTACCCAATAGGCTACCGATTTTTTCATTATATTTATTCGTTTTACTCATCATGTTTCATTGTTATACCTAAATATATAGCTTATAAAACAGTGTTACCGGTAAATTATCTCAAAATGGAAAAATAATTTCATTTATGTTTTTGATATATTAAGTAATAAACTTCTTTTTGAAGGCAGTGCCGGTTTTAGCACTTCCGGTGCCCTGGGCGAGATTTTTTATCTCTGCTCTCCAACTCACACGAGTGAAAAAAAAAATAAAAAATTAGGAAAAGAAGATCAAAAATTGAATAAACATTTATTGTTGTTCCACTTTCCCGCTTCGTGCAACATGTCACAATATGCACCTTGCAGGAGCGGACATACATGAAGGAAGCGCATTCAGCCTTAGGCCGGCGCACCTTCATGCCTGGCTCCCTGGACCGTAGCCCAACCACACCCTACCATAACGCTGACTTTGTTTGTAGGTATATATTCAATACTAATGCGTACACAAATCCTTAGGAACCTCTGTTGTGCAGGCAAGTGATATAAATGTATTAAAATGTGTTTCTTGAAATAAAAAAAAATTAATTCGAACTAGTCATAAATATTTTTCCCGGCCAGTTCAAAATGCAATATCTGGGAAATATGGATGAGTATCTTGGAAACTATTTGAGACACAATAAAAATGGTTGAAATGGAGAAAAAGTTGCCTGTTTAGGTAACTATATAGGAACAAACTGGCTCAACAGTTTCCTAAATCCTCTACAATTAGTGGCTTCAGAGAGTTAAAACCATGAATTGTTTATATCTAGTCCATGAATCAGTCGATTCTGAATGTTTGGTAAATTTATTGTGCATAATAATGACCTCTCGTCATTGAAATTCCACTGTTTCTGATTGTTCTTAGGCGCTTATATGGACCATTTTGTTTTCATTGAAACTGTATTTACGCTCATTGCCTTCCAAGATATGCCCTATACTTCCATGTACAGCATTTTGAAGGATGCCCCTGTATATTTGCATAGATCATTGATGAAACCCCAACAGTGGAATGATGCGGTTGATTAGTAGGATACCCGCCATCGCACCATAATTTGTACCATGCAATATCAGTTCATCTTAACTCTGTCTATCCGCTGAAGGCCCGCTCTGTAATGAAGCGGGTGGTAGTCTGGAGGCCTACTGGTGGCCATCGCGACACGGGCTAGCCGGGCCAACGATGTATCATGATTATGGCCCGCTTATGTTGTCTGTCGGCTGTTTTTGAAGTGCCTCTAGAGGCCCACACATAACATGTTTGCTGGGAGTATCATAGAATTGAACAATACATACCCAAAATCGCTAAAAACTAAATGTGTGGGGTGTTACATTTGGGGACCGCATTTTTTGGGCCCATTTTAGCTATCTGGAAATTCGACTGGTGAAATATACCTAGAGTTGCTGTAAACCACTCTTGACCCTACTTTAACGAATGCCATTGAATAATATAACTTTCATCGGCCAGCAAATCTAGTTTTTCAGCAAGGTAGAGCACCCGCATACTATGCAAGTTCTGCAAAACAGTTTCTGGATGAAAACTTTTCTGGCAGATGGATTGAAAGGAAAGGTTCCTTTTGAATAGCCTGCAAGACCTGCTGATTCATTGCCACCTGTCTTTTTCTTGTAGTGGAAACATTTTAAATCTAAAATGTATGCAACCCAGCCCAATTCTTTAGAATACTTGCGACAACGAATAGTGTACGAGTGTCGATAAATAACTCCTGAAATGCTCCACAATGTTAGCAAATATTTCTAACAGTGCCTTTGAAATTATATTTTGAAGGTTTGGAATAGACACTTTCAAAATTTATTTGATTGAAACAGGTGGTAAGAAATTTTGTTAAATTTAACGCCTTATCTCTTCCAAACTACTCACCCGACATCAACGAACAATATCCTGTTGAAAAAACAATTCAATTTCCTTTGAAATAAGGCATTACTATCCGTTTCTATTTGAGATGCAGGTAGAAAAATACCAATGAAATATTGCCCCCCAAAAACTAATGCTCATTTGTTCAAGCGTACTTTGATTTATTAATTTAGGAGAAAATAAACCTACGTAAAATATTTTTGGTGGTCCACCCTCTATAGTTCTATAGTGTGAACCAGATACAAACAATAAAATATTATATTTTCTACAGTCACCTGTAAAATCCGCATCATATGGCAAATTATTTATTAGTGAATGCCAACTGGCGTGCAGAAAAACAATCACCTGAATTGGTATTTTTTCAAATATTGCTAAATGTTTCGGAAAAATTATGTATATTTTGAATTTAACAGTCTAAGCTATTTACAACCCTTCAGTAAAGCTTGAAGTTTTCTATATTTTTTATGGATTTTGGAATAAATCATTGAAATTAGATTAATATTGTATTAAATTTTATGAATTTCCATTTGTGTTTTAGTTTTCGTATAAGAAGTATTCCTATTCAGTAGAAAATTGAATAATTAATAAAAAACCTTTTAAATGAGTAAAAAATAATTGCTTTGTATGTCTGACGTAGTTTATCCCGTTACTTATAGATTCAAGAGCTTGTCGCTCAAAGTTTTCAGTTCGAATACAAAAGCGAAAAGCTTTCGAATCTATAACTCACTGAATGACCTACGTCACACATCCAAAGCAATTATTTTTTACTTTTTGGCGCAAATAAAAGCCTGTCTTTACAAAGGTTTTTTATATCTTAATCAAAACATTTTTTTTAAGCGTCGTTATTATGAGGCCTCTTTCCTGTAAAATCTGAGCTATCGAGTTCTTCCATGGGGAGACCATCTAAAGATTAACTCATCCGCCATCCTTTAGCTGCCATTTTCAACTCAATAATTTTGACTGAAAAATCAACAATCTTTGACTGAATTCATAATCTCCGAACCCAAAAACTTCGACATACCAATTTTGAATAGAAACGGTCCATAATCACAAAACTCGTCCACCATCTTGGAGCCGCCGTCTTGAATCTATGAATTTTGACATTAAATTCATAATCTCCGACTCCAAAAACCCCCACATACCAATTTTGAATAGAATCGTACCATAATTACAAAACACGTCCGCCATCTTGAATTTATGATTTTTTGATAAACAATTCATAATCTCCGACCCCAAAAACCACCACACACCAATTTTGAATATAATCGGACCATAATCACATAAATCGTCTGGAGCCGCCATTTTGCTTTTATGAATTTCGCCAAAAAAGTCATAAACTTCGATTCCGAAAATCCCCATACCAATTTTGAATTGAATCGTACCATAATAAGAAAACTCGTCCGCCATCTTGAATTTGTGATTGTCAAAAATTTCCTAATCTCCGACCCCGAAAACCCCCACGTACCAATTTTGAATAAAATCGGACCATAATCACATAGATCGTCGGAGCTGCAATTTTAGGAATTTTGAGAAAAAATTCACAATCTTCGACCTCGAAAATCCCCCTATACCAAAAATTCCATAATACATTGTCACGGGAGCTATAAACACGTGCCAAATTCCACGTTAATCGATCAATTTAACTTTTGAGATTTGATTACACATATCGAATCAGGTGAAAGAAAATAAAGACTTCTAAAATCATCACAGGTTGAATAAATCGCAAAAAAAATCAAGTGAAAATTGGATCACCGCATATCTACAGTGAAAATTCCACTTAAAAAAATAAAAAACATTTAACAAGTAAAGAGGTGTTTATCCACCCAAAATAATTTGTATTCCAGTAATCAGAGATCGATTGTTTTTAATTCGGCTACTTACCTTCAACATATTCAACAGCAATAGGCCCCTATGAGCCATTATTGAGTGAAAAATCGTGAACGTGTGAATACGTGAATCAGTTGCTCCCGATAATTTTGCGAATTTTCATGGTTTCATTTCCATTAAACTATTCAAAAGTGCTATCAAACTCTGCAGATTAGTCTGCTACATCTATTAATGCCCATCATTCAGAACTATAAAGGTTTCTGTAATCAGAAATTGCAGTTAAATGCAATAAAGTAAACCTCATTCCTAAATAAAAACTGAACAAAAACGCGTGAGATGATAAAAACTTGGCACTATAAAAAGTTGGCACTATAAAAAGTTATTTATCCTCGACTGTTTTGTTTTGGATACCAGGGCAGGCTTCCGGAATTTCAACAATGAATTGTGCAAAGTGTAATCATGTTTTGAATGGCCCCACAATAGGATGTGACGGCTGCACAAATAAGGTACATCGTGACTGCAGTGGATTGAATGCATCGGAGTTAAAGGTTATGGACCTAAGAGGCCAAAGACTACTGAAACACTATTGCCCAGACTGCCTGAGTGGAATCAAGCTCATTCCAAAACTGCTACAAAAAATTGATATGATGCAGTCTGAAATAGAAACTTTAAAAGTCCAGATGAATACTCGTGAACCAGAATGCAATGAAGAGCTGATTATCATGGAGCTAAAGGAACGTCAAAAAAAAAACAGTTATAACTTATCTGAAACTGACAAATCAGATTTGGACCAAATAAAAGATATTGTCAAAGAAGTAACCAATCAAGATCAGGATAGAAATTTCAAAGTTATTCGAGTGGGAAAAGGCAACAAAAATGGTGTTAGGGCACTGAAAGTAGTCTTTTCTAGTACTGAGGAGGCTCTTAGAGTGCTGAAAAATAAACGGAATATTGATAAAGCTAGAAAAATATTTATTGATGCTGACCTAACCCCTCGACAACTGCAACACCTTTAGAAAGTCAAAAAGGAGATGGAAGAAAGGCGTGGATCAGGAGAAGAGGTATTCATCAAGTATGTGGGCGGTATTCCGCGAGTCCTGACAAAAAACCTGTAGAATTGTCCAAATTGAGCACTAACCAACAAGTACACTGTTACTATCAGAATACTCGAGGCCTGAATACAAAAACAGCAGAATTTTTTCAATCTTCTTCATTATCTGAATTCCAGATAGTAGCACTCACTGAAACCTGGTTACAATCTAACATTAACAACTCCGAACTTTTTGGAGATAACTACTTTGTGTTCAGAAGTGATCGTAATCTGACATCGAACAATGTAACTCGTGGTGGTGGTACGCTACTGGCTGTACGCAATGACTGTGATGCAATTGAACTTAATCTCACGCAGTTTCATGATCGCTTTTACAGCATTGACATAGTTGGTGTTAAAGTAATCTGTAATCGTAAGACTATCCATGTATTTGTAATTTATGTACCACCTGTCGCTAACATGACGCAATTCCGAAACCTACTTGAGACCATTGAGTCATTAGAATATCTCTATGGAACTAACTTACTAATCCTTGGTGACTTCAATCAGCCCAACTTCATTACCAGAGACTCGGGTCGATTATTGGACTTGAGATTCTCTAACATGAATTGCCACATTGAGAGAGACACTCTACCATATGTTCCAGAGCATAAACATCACCCTCCTCTGAATTTATCAGTTGACCTCAACGAGCATCTCACTGATGTCTCATACAACACAGAAACATTTAAATACAACTTTAAGAAAGCTAATTTTCCTGGGTTATACTCAGATCTAATAGACACCGACTGGAACTTTCTACAAAATATTTCAGATGGTTTTTACTCTGTGTTGTATGAGATATTTGATCGGCATATTCCACGCCAACCCAACTTTCAAAGAAAATATCCACCATGGTTTAATGGTAATATTATTCGTAATATTAAAGAAAAAAATAAGATATTCCAGAAATTGAAAGAATTCAATTTAGATATTCATAGAAGTCAATTTTGCTTTTTACGAAAACAGATTAAAAAAGAAATAAAAGTTGCATATGCGCAATACGTGCAGGATTCTCTATTATCACAGATCCCTCGAAATTCTGGTCTTTCATAGAGAATAAAAAAGGTTCCTCTCGGATTCCCGGAATTCTTTACTTTAATAATGTAGAATACAACAATCCTAAAAACATTCTCAATGACATTGCAAAATTCTTCAGCAGTTTTTAAAAAAATTTCAAACAGACCTTGATTAGTATGAATTCAGTGAATGAAAGCGAAGTTGTATTAGCTTTAAAAAAGTTGAAAGATAAATTTACCAGTGGCTATGATAGAATCCCAAGCTTTTTAGTCAAAGATTGTGCTCACAATCTAGCCAAGCCACTCCAAATAATCTTCAATACTGCACTAAGACAAATACATTTCCACAGGTTTGGAAAAAAAGTAAAGTTATTCCCATTTTTAAAACAGGAGAGATAAATGACATGAAAAACTTTCGACCCATCACACTCCTATGTAACTTTGCGAAGGGATTTGAGATATGTATATATAATAGAATTTCTCCTAAGGTCAAAATAACTTCTGAGCAACATGGTTTTATCGCAAAAAGATCCACTATTACCAATCTAATAACATTTACACAAACTATAAGTTGCGCCTTAGAAAATCAACTCCAGGTGGACACAATACATACAGATTTTTCAAAGGCCTTCGACAAGTTGGACCACACTATACTTATTTCTAAACTCAATGAAATTGGTTTCGATTCAAGTCTACTACAATTCTTATATTCTTATCTTACAAATCGATCTCAATTTGTTGAATATAGAGGACACGAATCTGAGGAATACAATGCCACCAGTGGCGCACCACAGGGAAGCAACCTCTACTGTTCTCCCTGTTCATCAATGACATAGGAATGAGTATGGATAGTGAAATTCTATTATTTGCCGATGACCTGAAAGTTTTTCGTGTTATAGAGTCACCTAACGACAGTCAAATACTACAAAACGATTTGGATAAATTAGCCATCTGGTGCCTTTTGAACAAATTACCACTCAATTTAAATAAATGTAAATATTCCACCTTTTCCAATAAACACATTACTCTTGATCACAATTATACAATAAATAATCATTTACTAGAAAAAACCGATAATTGCAAAGACTTGGGAGTATACTTTGACACCAAACTTTCATTTGCACTCCACATAGAGAAAAGTGTATCTGCTGCAAAAAGAATGTTAGGGCTTATAATCAGAAACTGTAAAGACTTCAAAAACATGAAAAGTTTCATCACTCTCTTCAATTCATTTGTCAGATCCCGCCTAGAGTATGGCTGTCTTGTCTGGTCACCTATATACGCTACACACAATCAATCTCTCGACAGTTTATGAAATACGCCATTTACAAACTTGATGATGTCTACCCCAGTCAGGGAATAGATAATATTATATTATTAAAGCGTTTAAATTTTCTTTCTCTCGAGGACCGAAGAACATATTACGCTTGCATATTTATTTACAAACGGTAAACAGTCTTATCAACTCACCCAAACTACTATCTCAACTAGACTTTCATGTACCAAGAATCAACGGTAGAAATGAACAATGTTTTTATTTACCAACACCAAGAACAAATATATTATTAAAATCTCCTTTATTTGCAATGTGTAATAAATTCAATCAAGTCTGCCACAAAGTTGACATTCATTCAACACCATTACACGTTTTCAAAAAAGAGATCAGAAACATTATGTTTGCGAAGCAACAATAACTATATATCATACTAAAAATCAAATAATTATTCAAATCTCGATCGCTTTGTTGTTTTTGTTTTTTTTGTTTTCCTCTCTCATTTCTTGTCTTTTCTCGGGAAATGTTCCATGAATGTATTACTATGTATTACTACTATTATTATTATTGTAACATACTTCACACTTTCATACTTTTCATACTAGTGCTGGTGATATATGCTCGAACTAAACAGACAAATTGTAGGAAAAAACTATAGAAGTGACCTCAGAATAATATTTCGTTAATTAACTTAGGGTGACATCTAGGTTGATTTTATATCGAAATCAAGGCAAAACGTTGTCCCCTCACTTATCTGAGGTCACAGCGTCGTATAAGAGATCACAGCGTGAACCTTATATCTATTTTCGAGGTGACAACGTACCCTTTATAGGTATATGTATATGTATATATATATATAATGTGTTATCAAAATGATTTAAAACTCTTATTAAATTCGAATTTTTATTAATATATATATATATATATATATATATAAATATATATAAATATATATATATATATATATATATATATATATTTATTGTTATAATGTTTGAATTGTAAAAATAATGAATTTATTTTGTCCCACTTTGTGATACTAATTGATATGACATGTGATAAATATTTTCGCCCTGTATAATATATTGTAATGTAATAATAATTGCTAGCTAACGTCACTGTTTTCTCGGCACGTTGCTGCCAATTGTTATTACCCCTTCTTACCACGACTAAACTCAGTTGGTACGCTTTTCGTCTCAGATAGCCGGTCCTGGCAATAGAGCCACTGCCCTGTCTTGATGTCTATTTCAATTCAGTGTTTATAAGTAAGATTGCAGATCATTGTGGAAAATTAACCAGAAAGTATCGAAAAACAATTATTTCCTTTATTCAGGAAAACTTATATTAACCTGGCCTACGATAGATAACTTATACTATAATCAATTGACAAATTTTCATAGAAAATAATGAAGAACAGTGATGTATACAGTATACATAACCTCACTTTTTCATTGAGGTTGGAAGAATTCTTTTATAGTTCAATACCCAAATAAAATGATTCTTCAGATAGACGAGTTATGTTGTAAAGTGATTCAGTTTGTGATGTGCACTAAAAAGTTATTCCTAGAGCTGGAACTGTCGCTGTTACAATATATGCCAATAATATGAAATCCTTTTTCAATCTACTGCTCTCAGGGACTCTCCATTACAAATGGAACCATACAAATCCCAGAAATCAGCTTGGAAACAATTTTATGTGGAATACATAAAAGGTAATCTTGTTGTCTCCTATTTATTTGTGTCGAAATTCTCTTGAAATTGAATTGGTTAGTTTATTTTAGACAAACTACCTTGTATCAGTGAAATTCTTGAATTTTCTTTCTCCTAAAGTTTTATACGTGGCGTTTTTTCAAAAAAAAATTAATCCCCTTCTGTCTTTGTTTTTTCATCCCATGGATACCATTTCTGTTTTGTCCATATCATTTGAATTTTCAAACTCGCGCACTTTCTTGTCACATTATCACTCTTTCAGGGTTATTTGAAAAAACTTATGAACTAAAATATTTTACCTTTCTTATAAACTATATACAATATTTGATGATAATTGTCTTTTACATTTCACAGTTCTTATTTTTCCACAATTTCAAATCTTACATCTGACCATACTGTTCCCTGATTGACTATTGTCATCAAGAAGTTTGTTGTTCTCCCATTGGCTATTTTTAGTTAGATACAATTTCATATACTGTATGTTTCAAGCTTATAATTTTGTTGATCACATTTAATTCAGAATGATTTTGTGAATCTAGACTTTTTTGTTGTATTTTGAACAATTATAGGTTGTAATCATTTTGACAATGTATGAAAATGATTGCATTATAGTATTTGTATATTTTTACCTATCAATATTATACAGAGGCTTCATAAAAGAAATAGAGTCTCAAAAATATGTAAAAACCATATCTCATGAACTACTAACTATTAAGTAATTATTATTTTTGTGTTTTTTTATGAAATTATTTCTTTTTTCCTTTTAAAATATATTACTAGTCCTTCATAACATAACAATATATAAATATATATATATATTTCGTAGCCGGGCCGAGGATGGTCCTCGACGATTCGCTGTTGCGTTCAAATTAACAGTGCTGCTCCTAGGTGGCGTATGGAGTTAGTAACAAGGCCTACCCAGAACACTATGAAATGATACATAAAAATACTCAACTTGTGACTGGCCGAATGACGAAATGTCAAAGCCATTAAAAATATATATATATATATATATATAATTAACTGATTGGTATTTGGGTTATGCAGCAGGCCAATAAGTGTACTCTTTTACACGGATTCCAAGCTTTCGATAATATTTATTATATTTATTTATTTATTATTTATTTATTTATTTATTTTATTTATATATTTATTTAATATTTATTATCATATTACCTAGCCACCATTCGCATCCAAGGAAAATTCACTTTCTTTGCGGATGACACTACCATTCTATGGCATAGCAAAGACATAAATCCCTTGAAAGAATCAATTGCTCTCGATCTAGAAAAAATTAAGCAATGGTGTGACTCCAATCGACTCTGTTTCAATTTAAAAAAAACAAATCTAGTCACCTTTAAGTTTGACTTTGATAATTTGTACTTAGATAACCAGATTATAACAAATAAGCCACAAACTAAGTTTCTAGGTCTAATTATAGACAACAAGCTAAAATTTGATGAGCATGTAACGACCTTGAGCAAGAAGTTAGCCTCTGGCTGCTTTGCAATGAAAATTGTTTCAAGAGAATTAAACGTAGCCTCGGCTAGGATGGTCTACTTTTCCCTAGTTGAGTCACATTTGAGGTATGGCATTGCCTTCTGGGGTTTATGCAATAACCAGCTGTTTCAATGTGTTTTTATTCTACAAAAAAGAGCAATCCGATACCTGTGTAAAGCTCAATATCACGATCACTGCAAACCACTTTTTATTAGCCAACAAATATTATCACTCGTTTGTTTATTCATTTTGGAAACTGTATGCCTCATCCACACAAAATATGGTTCAACACCTACTGAAACACGAAAATATAAAACAAGAAATGAAGGTTGTGTTCCCTTACCCTTACCTAAATCTAGTCTGACAAAAAACTTCATCATGTATGAAAGCAAAAAAATATATAATCATCTGCCAGCCAGTTATAGAAACATAACGTCTCTGAAGAACTTTCGAAAGACTGTAAAAAAGGCTCTATTGCAGAAAGCTTATTATAACCTGCAGGAATATTATGATGATATACTATAGTTCCTTATGGGAATTGATTTGATACTGGATATTTATATTATTGAATATTTTATTTTTTATCTCATGTTTTGATTTATTATGCAAGACTACTGTTAAATCTTAAGGGTGGTAATTGTTAGTTAGTTAGTTACCCTTTTGTTAATGACATAGTATTTTATTAATGTGTTTGTTTATGATGTGTTGTTTCAATAGTCCTTCTTTTTTAAAGTAGATTGACAATATGTTTTTTATTTAGATATGTAATATTTATCTTTTATGTTCGTACATTTTATCCACTTGACATTTATTCATTTTATTGTATTTTTTATCTCATATGTTTTGATTTATTACACAAGACTGCTATTAAATCTTAAGGGTGGTAATTGTTAGTTACCCTTTTGTTAATGACATCTTATTTTATAATGTGTTGTTTCAATAGTCCTTCTTTTTTAAAGGAGATTGACAATATGTTTTTATTCATATATGTAATATTTATCTTTTATGTTTAATTTTAATTTCTTATATTTTTTTTTATATTTTCAAGCTTTGTCAATAAGAATCAACTCTTCAGACAATAAAGTATATATTGATTGAAAAAATTGATCATCAGGGATGCTACAATATATTATATAATAATAATCTTTATTAGCATCAGCTCTCAATTATAAATTGTATAAATGAATGGTATAACTAAAATAGCATAAATAAAGTACAGGACACATATAAAATACAATGAACAAACAAGTTAAATTAGCAGTATAAAATCGAAATAATACAAGAAGAGATATTACAATGATGGGTTATAAACCTTTTATATATTTTACACACTGGCTTTTGAATTCTCTAAATGACGAGTATTCTTTCAATTCTCTTGTAAAGCTGAGGCCTCAGTTGTAAAGCTGTAGGCCTTTGATGAACACTGTGTTTGTAGCAGCATTAGCAATATTAATATAGAAATCATTGGAAGCATGTGACCTGGTATTGTGATTATGTATTTCTTGGAGATAAGTTATTTCTTCAGTTAGATAGGTTGGTAAGCATCCTGACTCTTTATTAGCACACCATTTGCTCTTTACATGAATATAATACAATTATGAATACGAATAAAACTAAAAATTAAACATACTATACAATACTCCATCAGTTAAAATAAGAAGATTACACAATAACATATTCATTTAAATACTATTAGTAATAAAAGTTCTTACAAGCTAGTAGGTTGTGATTTCTGCCGCAACATATTAAAAATACATCTACCAATTACAAGTCATTAACAATGATAAAATATATTAAAAATTACCACAAGAATTTGGAGTTTAAAATAGCTTTAATACATATTCACTACATTGTTTTTTTAATTGGCTCAAGGAGGTGATGTTTTTGATCTCAATTTGTAAACTATTGAAAAGTATTAGACCCCTATTGAATATAGTGTCACACACTGTGTTTTCAGTTTTTACATAAAAATCATTTACCGTTCGAGCTCTAGAGTTATGAGTGTGTACATTACTTATATAATTTAATTAGTCACTGAGGTGGGTCGGTAACATATCGTGTTTGAGCTTGAACACAAATACCAACATATTATGGTGTATTCTTTGTTTTACCGACATTAACGATAATATCTATAGTATGTTCTCAATTGAAGTACGTCTGTTACACATGAGTATAGCTCTCATGGCTTGATTTTGAGTTTTTTGAATAGTACTCAACTGGTCACTCTTGAGAAAAAATAAAAGGGTTCAACAGTACTCAAGATGAGGTGCTATTATTGATTTGTAAATAGTCAACTTGGAAAACAAATAAACTTTGCCATTAAGCCTGAAGCAAGAAATTAACTTTTTTTACGACTTTCCTTTTTATATAATCACAGTGCGCTTTCATATTCAATTCTTCATCTATCATTACTCCTAGGTACTTGATTGTTTTCACTTTCTCAATATTATTGTCATTAATCAATAAGGTCATTTTAAAATCCTTATCCTTCAACCTATTAAGTTTGCTTCTGTTCCCTATCAACATACATTTGGTCTTTTCAAGATTCAGCATTAGTCCATTATCACACAACCATGTGGAAATATGTTTCAAGTCCTCATTTAAAGAATATTCTATTTCCTCTGGTTCACCAGCGAAGTAAATCACTGTATCATCAGCGAATAATTTCAGTTGGCATTATTTCACTTGATTAATAATATTGTTTATGAACAAGCTAAATAATATTGGCCCCAAAACGGAACTTTGAGGAACTCCATACTGAGTTTCTAATTCATGTGAAAATTCATTGTTATACTTCACCTTCTCTGTTCTATGACGTAAATAACTATTGAACCAGTTTAATAGATTGCCCGTTATACCATACCTATTTAGTTTTAATAACAATAAATCTATGTTAACAGTTTCAAACACACGCTTAAAGTCCAAAAAAACAACACCTATTACATGGTTTCTGCTGATACTTGTTTCCCACTGGGTTATTAAAAATTGTAGTGATGTCTCACATGAGTGCGATTGTCGAAATCCTGATTGTTGTTTGATGATTATATTGTTGTTTCCGATGAATTTGATCAGCTGCTCTTTGACCACTGTGTTATGCCATATAATTACAGAATAACTTTATTCGATGCAAAATAACGTAACATTCTTGAATGAAAACTTGATAAATAGTAAAGGTCAATAGGAACCACATGCTAGACTGAAACAACTGATAAGCATACGCTCGTTAAAACCATACGTTGTTATTGGAAGACAATTAAAATGCATTTAAAAATAATTATCAAGAATTAACCCTTGTAGACCGGATGCATAAATAATTCATCTAGGAGAGTAAACAAAGATTATTGATTGCTACTTGGTACATTCACAGCGAGATAAGAAAATCAGTTTAAATAACAACCCCAAAACAAAGCCATAAATTGAGCGACACGTCTAGACGCCATAAATTCACCGCGTATGACGGTCTTTAAATATAACTTTTCCTCGAGAAGGCAAAAAATTATGTTTTATATATTTTTATCTATGACAGAAACAAAACAACCCATTAATCATCAATGCGTGCAATGACCAAAACAACAGCCATTAATTTTGGTTGAAGATAATTATAATTACTAGTCGCCGTGAGATAGATTATCGCGTGATTCGATAACGGAATATAAAAGCGCAAGTTCGAGAGCAAAATAAGCATTCGATGTTCAACAGTGAACTAGAAACCTGTCATCCTCAAAAGTTAGGTTAAAAAGTTAGTCGAACTACAGTATCGTACAATAATAATGAGAGTTTCCCAATCAGTGTAGTGAACTTCAGAAAACATAAAAACTCAGCCAATTCAAATCAAGTATTGAAGCTAGAACAGAGATAATACAACGGGAGTCCGCAATTCCATAGTTCGTGATCTCTCAGAAAACCCATAGCCGTATTAAGCGATTACTACTATATCGGACGAATAAAAATAAAATAACAAATTGACGCCGGAGAAATCTAAATAATAAATAAAATCAGAACTAATTGCCGTTTAAAACGACCCCAGTGAATAAGTGTTAAACAGGGTGAGTCTAATGTTTGTTTTTCTGTATTTATGTTTATGGCAAAACCCAACCTATTGAAATGTGTATATGTCTGTAAAGTATCTCCATAGTTTGCAAGATTACAAAGATCTCAAAAGAGAATTATTTCTAGCCGTTTGTGGCAATTGAATTTCAAGATTGTTCTTTTAGTAAAATTATTCCTATTGTGTAGCCCACTGCAGAATTATCTGCCAATACGCTACATTAGCTTTCATTGTATGAAGATTGTTGCTTATCATTCTCCATAGACGATTGAGAGAATTGTGTAAATTTTTATTAAATATATATGTACATTCTTAACATTTTATGAGTGCATTCTTTTATTTATTTTCTTTTATGAATAACTTCTCGAATCTTTCTGAACGGTAGTATTTCCTGAATAAACAGCCCATGTTCCGGTATTTAAGAGAAATGAAATTAGTTCTGAGCCGCTCCAGACCTAGTTTCAGTATCGACCTTCTTCAGACAGTCGATTGCTCTTAATACTGTTTTTCCAATCTAACGAATAATGTCTGGTATTACAGGTGTGGTGTGGTAAGTCACAACACCCCGTAGTCAGGGCAAAACAATTGATGTCAGGTGTGCGAGTAATAATTAAGGAAGTACATTAACGCATATATGATATTTTCCACAGAAAGAAAAAGTGTCAAACAAAAATTTAATTTGAATTTTTTTTTAATAAATATTTTATTTTTAGTTTTACAAATGAGTGTCAGTGGAAAAAAGAATAATTTGAACAGAAGTAAATGAGTAGAAAAATTGTGAAAATAGTTTAGTATAATATCGTTGCAAGCACGATATTGAGAAAATAAATATATATAGCGTTTATACCGATCAAAAACTCAGGAAGTATTCGAAAAGGCAATTGAAATTTTTTCATTCAATCAATGGAGATTTTTATTGAAATAATTAAATCATGGAAACTCAGACAACAGTGCCGTGGGTTAGATATGAACCGCAAATCTCTATCACTTTGGATAATATACCTTTTTATAATGGTACAACAGAAATCAAAGATTTTATTCGTGAAATTGAGAATTTGGCAGCTGTAGCAAAATGGACAGACAGTCAAATAAGTTCTATAGTTAGATTAAAACTGAAAGGCATCGCTAGATTATTTATTGAAGCAGAAGATAGTTTACAAAATACCGACAACTGGCAATTAATTAAAAAGGAATTATTGAAGCAGTTTAGCAAATTGAAATTACCTGGAGAAGAACAAAAAGAATTTTTGAATTGTTATCAGAAAACGAATGAATCAGTTAGGAATTTTTTCATAAGATTAAAAATATGTGCAGCAAAGATAAGGCACCTCACAGGAAATAATAGAATTGACAATGTATTAGAGCAAAAATTCGAGCAGGATATTTTGGTTCAATTTGCCATGGGATTGTTAGATCCTGTTAGAAAAAAAGTTTTATCTGAAAGTCCTGTCAGTTTAGAAGAAGCCATCAAATTAGCAGAAAGAGAAGAATTAATTGAGCAAATTACGAATACACCGAATAGAAATTTTAGAACTTTCAATGCGAATATAATATTGTGCACACATTGTAACAGAAAAGGTCACACAGCAGGAGATTGTTATATGAAAAATTGCGTATGCCTAACATGTCAAGAAGTCGGACATATGTCATATAGTTGCCCAAATAGGAATAGCTTTCAAAATAAGAAATTAAATGATTCAGGAAAATGGTTTTCCAACCACGCTAATGGAAAACGATTCCAAAAATATGGAAAAATGAATAAACATAGAAAAAATTTTCTAACAATTCGAAAAAAATAGATTTCGATCTCATAGAAGCAGGAATGAACGAGGGCATTTTAGGAGAATAAATTATAGAAAGCAAACAGGAAATAGTTATGGAAATGACAATAAATGGAAAAAGTATGGAAAAAGGTCAAAATATAACAGGAATTTAAATGGAATGGCAGCTTTCAACAAGCCTCAGATGAAGGCTGCAGAAACGACTATTTAGATAGTGTGAGGCAAGGAGAAAATATACTAACCTACGATGAACAGAAAAATGTAATTAATTTGGAAGTAGCAGGAATTTTGAGGCATATATCCATAGATATGAGATCTCAAGTATCAGTGGCTCATATTAATATTGTTAGAGGTATGAAATTAAATTATGATTTGCCGTATCACCTCAGAAATGGACAAGGAAATTTCACTCATCATATTGGCTCGGTTATATTGCCAATCAAAGTAAAGGAAGGAAAAATTATTGAACATGAATTCTTAATAGTTGAAAATGATCATTGTAGTACTGAAATAACACTGGGATTAGATTTTTTACGAAAATATAACGTGCAAATTGATTGGAGCAAAAATCAAATGTATTTATTAGGGGAAAGTATCGAGTTGAAAAAGAAAATCCAACACATATGCCAAACGAATCGGGATGACGAACAGAGAGAGTTGCAAAAGAGATTTGAAGAAGTAGAAAAACGATTGAGAGATGTTACTATCATGACGAACGATTGGATGAATCCTAAAAGAGTTTCATGCCATGAAACAGACTACAACTTCGAATCAAATAGAGATATCAGGGACCGGTGATTTAATTGTGACACCAGGTTTAGAAAAAACAGTTTTTGAAGAATATGGAAAATCGTCTGGAAAAAGCGAAAAACGAAACAAGCGACAACGAGATGAGGATTTAATGGTGACTTCATCTCCAGGAAAAGAGAGAAGAGATGAATTTAGAAAAGTGCCACATATGGAAAATGGAAACACCGACGCACCCTGTACATTAGGACCGATAGTCACACGTGACAGTCGACAAGTGGGAATGCATACGTATAGGTACGAGCATTTCCTGCCTAAAGAAACGGAGAGATGTGACGGAGCATTGCCCATACAGCACCACAGCGAGGATGAAGAAAATTATAGTCAGAAAATGGAAAAAGTTGGTATGAAAGCTTTTGAAAGTGAAAATATTCCCGGGAGTAGCAAGACATATTCAGGGGGAACGGAAATTGCAACAGTTAATGCATCACGAAATCGAGGGAAGATGATCGATGAGGAGAATATTAAATCATTTGAAGATAGTTTAAGAGATAGATATGAATCACCCAAGGGAGATGCTCTATCCACCAGGAAGTTGGAATCTGCCAAGCACCTAGGAATGACAGTCGCCAAAGATAAGATTTTTCTACAGTCGCAAATCACAAGGATGAAAATTTCTTGTCTAAAGACAAATTTCTACCGCCCAGATTTTTGAATGTATGTAAAGTTCAAGCAAAAAGTATAGTGAACTCCGAAGATACGAAATTACGAAGTATTGCAGAAAATGGATTTTTAACCCCGAGAAAACGAAGTATAGTAGAAGATTTTAATATGGATACGAAAGTAAAGAAAGAAATAAACCCCGAAGTGAAAAAGATTAGAACTTTAGCCAGACAGAAAGGAAAATCTAATTTAAAAAAGACATCGCACGTTAATTTTGAAATCCAACCAGTGGGAGAAACAAAGAGTCAAATAATACCGCTATCGATTCAACAAGTACATGAATGAAAGCCGTCGACAAGCGACACAAGAAAATGAGGTAAAATTAGATCAAGTTTTAGTACAAACTAAGAAAATATGCCAGATGAATTACCAGTAGTTAATGCCGAAAATATGAAAATGTCAGCCAAAGGAAATGTCCAAAGAAAATGAAGAAAGCATTTCTGAAAATGAATTCCCCCTTACACAACCCATGACACGCAGCACTGTTCAAATGACACCCATGAAAAATTTGGTTCAATCAGTCAGATATCAGTAAACAAGAAAATTTTCAGTATGCACCAGAATGTAGGAACGTATATATAGTATGTAATTATTATAGTTTTAGCAGACTGCAAAAGACGCAGAGAAATTGAAAAAAATCCCTGAAGGTTAATTTGCCAGAGCATATTTATAGCTACGATGAACTTGTAAAAAATTGGAATGAAGGAAAAATACGAAATGCCTCGATACTTTGAAAAAAAAACGGAATTAAATTAATTGCATCATAGTACGGGAACAAACTGAAAAAATATAAAAGGGAATCAACTCAAAAACGTGAAACGCGAACAGGGACAATTTTATCAAGTGTTTTGATGAAAAATAATGACAGTAAATTCCCCGGAAAAATTCAAGCAAAGCTATTTCGAGACGGATATAGTTCAATACAGGTCATAGAAAAAATAAAGAATGGTCGATAGAACTAACATAAAACACTGTACGGATTACAGGCTGTAAAAAACAAAACGCGATATGTTATGAAAATTAATGCAAATAGAAACAGTTATAGAATATCGAATCGCCGAGTTACATAATAATGATAAATAATATAATCACGATTTCGGAAAATGTGTTTACGGATTTGTAGAATATTCACACTAGAACATTGCGACGGTTGAAATTGTACAGTACCTAAGTAAAAATAATGATAAAATTTACTAACCGCGCATATATGGAGGGTTTTGATGGGTATATCGTGAATTGGGATTGTTAAACCCAAGAATTATCTCTGAAAAGATACCAGTGGACAATCCAGCGTGCGAAGCGAAATGATGAGACCAGCAGATTCCTAGAGCATTGTGAATTCACAGTATGGCTGGAGTTCAAGCACTCCGCACAGAATTCAGTAAACCCTATTCACAAAACAAATCACCTGTGTTTTGGGTACCGCACAAATAGGAGTCCCAGGAACGAAGATTTTTTAAACGAATGAATTACCACCGTTTGACCACTGAAACCGAATATCATTTACGACATTATGAAATGCACTCGTTACCGAACCAGAAAAAATACGGGCCAGTGTTATCCGTCCCGTTTCGATACAGACTAATTATCCAGGACCACGGACGGACTCGAAATCGCATGAAAGGCCTTAATCTCGAAAACAGATGTCTAGAAGATAGATAAAGACAAATGGTCAAAATTTCGACTCACCCCTTACCCGGCGGCGTAGCAGGAAAAATTCCCAGAGGATTCACCGGAATGACGTGAATTGATGCCCACCGGAATAGAAGTAAGAAAATCCCCTCGTTAAAGAAGGCGAGTACATACCCTTGCAGTATGGAAACTACCCCATAGAAGAAAAAGACTTTATTGTGTGTTTGCATGTTTATTTGCATGTTATTTTTAGGAAAAATTAGAATTAAGTACTGAGAAGTGAGGATAATAAATTTGGCAATAGATTATAATTATCCTCTAGAAAATGTAAAACAGTAGTCTATTGTAATTGTCAAAGTAAGAATTTGTCGCTAGAATAGGATTACACTCCAGAAAGTTAATTTCTGATTGTTGGTGAAAGAGATGTTATTTTGAAAAAAGAGTTGATTTGTCAAAGCTTTTTTTAGACGGTTGGGTCGAAATGTTATGCCATATAATTACAGAAAAACTTTATTCGATGCAAAATAACGTAACATTCTTGAATGAAAACTTGATAAATAGTAAAGGTCAATAGGGACCACATGCTAGACTGAAACAACTGATAAGCATACGCTCGTTAAAACCATATGTTGTTATTGGAAGACAATTAAAATGCATTTAAAAATAATTATCAAGAATTAACCCTTGTAGACCGGATGCATAAATAATTCATCTAGGAGAGTAAACAAAGATTATTGATTGCTACTTGGTACATTCACAGCGAGATAAGAAAATCAGTTTAAATAACAACCCCAAAACAAAGCCATAAATTGAGCGACACGTCTAGACGCCATAAATTCACCGCGTATGACAGTCTTTAAATATAACTTTTCCTCGAGAAGGCAAAAATTATGTTTTATATATTTTTATCTATGACAGAAACAAAACAACCCATTAATCATCAATGCGTGCAATGACCAAAACAACAGCCATTAATTTTGGTTGAAGATAATTATAATTACTAGTCGCCGTGAGATAGATTATCACGTGATTAGATAACGGAATATAAAAGCGCAAGTTCGAGAGCAAAATAAGCATTCGATGTTCAACAGTGAACTAGAAACCTGTCATCCTCAAAAGTTAGGTTAAAAAGTTAGTCGAACTACAGTATCGTACAATAATAATGAGAGTTTCCCAATCAGTGTAGTGAACTTCAGAAAACATAAAAACTCAGCCAATTCAAATAAGTATTGAAGCTCTTAGTAAAAACACGAGTGAACAGTATAGTTTTCCCCAAATTATCTATTTTTGTCAAAGCTTCTAGAACAGAGATAATACAACGGGAGTCCGCAATTCCATAGTTCGCGATCTCTCAGAAAACCCATAGCCGTATTAAGCGATTACTACTATATCGGACGAATAAAAATAAAATAACAAATTGACGCCGGAGAAATCTAAATAATAAATAAAATCAGAACTAATTGCCGTTTAAAACGACCCCAGTGAATAAGTGTTATACAGAGTGAGTCTAATGTTTGTTTTTCTGTATTTATGTTTATGGCAAAACCGAACCTATTGAAATGTGTATATGTCTGTAAAGTATCTCCATATTTTGCAAGATTACAAAGATCTCAAAAGAGAATTATTTCTAGCCGTTTGTGGCAATTGAATTTCAAGATTGTTCTTTTAGTAAAATTATTCCTATTGTGTAGCCCACTGCAGAATTATCTGCCAATACGCTACATTAGCTTTCATTGTATGAAGATTGTTGCTTATCATTCGTCCATAGACGATTGAGAGAATTGTGTAAATTTTTATTAAATATATATGTACATTCTTAACATTTTATGAGTGCATTCTTTTATTTATTTTCTTTTATGAATAACTTCTCGAATCTTTCTGAACGGTAGTATTTCCTGAATAAACAGCCCATGTTCCGGTATTTAAGAGAAATGAAATTAGTTCTGAGCCGCTCCAGACCTAGTTTCAGTATCGACCTTCTTCAGACAGTCGATTGCTCTTAATACTGTTTTTCCAATCTAACGAATAATGTCTGGTATTACAGGTGTGGTGTGGTAAGTCACAACACCCCGTAGTCAGGGCAAAACAACTGTTTCAAATAGCTTTTCATATATAGGAAGGGTATTTATGGGTCGAAATTCGCTACGGTTTGTAGTATTGGTCACTTTTTGAATTGGTATGACTGTTGATAGTTTCCAGGCACCTGGAAAAGTACCAGTCCTTATTGATGTGTTAATAACATCCAAGAAGTAGTTGTATCAATTAGTTGACCAATATACCAGAATCACCAAAGATTCATCTACATTGATCGATTATTTCATAACAAATGACAAGTTGTTGAAATTTGAAGTATCGCATCTTCAAAGTGTTTCATATCATTCTAATATTTTAATATCCCTAGGTAATGTCTTTCATACTAAACCAACTTCAACTAGTATAAGTAGGAGAGATTTGATGAAATTCAATTCCAACTATCCCTAATGAATACAGTATGGAATAATGATATTACTGACAATAATATAATGTCCAAATTATTCACCAACAATATTATTACTTGCTTAGATATATATGCACCATTCAAAATAAGACATAATTTCAATAATTTCAGTTTGAAAATGTGGTTTACAGACGAAATCATGGCAGATCTAAAAAAACGCGACTATCTTCATAAAAAAGCAAAGGAAACCAAACTAGAAGGTGACTGGGATGAATATAAAATAAGTCGTAATTTCGTTACCAAAAAGATACGAATTGAAACTAGGAAGTATTATGAATCAATGATCGATGAAAATAGAGCTATGTGGAAGTCACTGAAAGGTTTACTTAAGGGAAACAGAAAACAAGAGTTCAAAGGTATTACATTTGATAATGTTCTCATAAAAATTGAATCAGAAGTAGCAGGATATTTTAATTCTTTTTTCATTGAAAGTTTGAAAGACCTTACCGTTAGTATAATACCAATGAACGAGTATAAGCACGTTCTCAGTTATATTACTCCAACAAATGTAATACTTGGGGAATTTGAAACATTAAATATGTGTGATTTAAAAAAGATCATTCTTTCGCTTGAGAAAAATAATACAGATGATAACGGAATTAATCTGAATATAATTAAATTAACATTTGAAATAATCGGTAATCGGTTTTTGGACTTGATTAATTTATCTTTAACCACTGGAACATTTCCGGATGATTGGAAAATTGCTACCATTGTTCCTATTGAAAAAATTACAAACACCTCTTTGGCATCTGAATTTAGACCCATAAATACCCTACCGATTTATGAGAAAATATTGGAAATCACAGTGAAAGATCAGCTAACGAAATTGATAGCGGAACATAATATTTTGATTAAAGAACAGTCTGGGTTTAGGAAATCCCATTCATGTGAAACTGCTCTACAATTTCTAATCTCTTCATGGAAAATTGACCTATCTAAAAAACATATTATAGGTGTAGTCTTCCTAGATTTCAAAAGAGCATTTGAGACGGTCAACACTGACTTACTTTTGATGAAATTGAATAAGTATGGGATTGATCGAAATGTATTAAAAAATGGTTTAAAAATTATCTCGCATATCGAAAGCAGTTAGTTAAATACAATCAAGTGGCCTCCAGTACTTCAAATATAAATTCAGGAGTTCCACAAGGGTCAGTATTGTTCCATTACTATTCCTGCTGTACATTAATGACATTGTGATGCATGTTAAAAAGTGTAAGATCAAACTGTTTGCCGATGACACTATGTTGTATTGTACTGGGACACCTGATGAATTCACAGAATGTTTGAATGAGGACCTATCAAATATAAATGAATGGTTATGCGACAACAGCCTCAAGTTAAATGTTAGTAGAACAAAATTTATGTTGATAGGAGCAAACATCGCATTAGACAACTGCAAGATGAACAAGTGTCATTGGATATTAATAATGTCAGCATTGAGAGGGTTACAACTTTTAAATATTTGGGAGTGGTACTGGATCAAAACTTGAATCTTAATGCTCACTGTAGTTATATTCAGAAGAAAATAGCCACGAAAATTCATCTTATATATAGATTGAATAATAAAATAAGTCAATATGCTAAATTAACAATATATAAATCAATAATAGCACCCCACTTCGACTATTGCAGTACACTTCTCTATTTTGTAAGCAATGAAAATCTTAATAGATTACGGAAGCTTCAAAAAAGATCCATGAGAGCAATACTGAATTGTAATAAACGTACACCTGTGAAATACATGTTGGAAACACTGTCTCTTATGTCTGCTAAACAAAGGATAACATTGAATATGCTGAAAAGGGAAACATTCTCAATTGAATATTGATAGAAAGATTTTCCTGTGAATTGAAAAATCCACGATTAAAATGAAGTTATTTTTTGTGAATGTCTAACAGAAAACAACTACTTCCCCGGCTTAAGCCACGCTGGACATTGAACTACTGATGATCGTGGAAGCGTGAAATAGATTTTCGTCGACAAAAATGTATTGAAGACCTAGTGAATGCGATGTCCCTCCTGCGTCAATGTTACGAATGATTTCTGGTGAGTACTCTCTATTGGAAAACATGCTTCTTTGCCTCATTCATCTTTATGAGTTCTTAATTAAGACTGGAATAGAAAATCAAATAACTATCTGAATGAAAATGCAAATTTTCAATTTCAGAATTTTTCTTTTGAGTTAGGGCCTTTTCAGAATATCTATCAGATGTAGTTCAATGTCCAGCGTGGCTTAAGCCGGGAAAGTAGTTGTTTTCTGTTAGACATTCACAAAAAATAACTTCATTTTAATCGTGGATTTTTCAATTCACAGGAAAATCTTTCTATCAATATTCAATTGAGAATGTTTCCCTTTTCAACATGAATACCCCACAAGAGGTTATCTTGAAGATGGAAGATAGTGACTAAAGTTTATCTTTCAGTCGCAGATGATTCCACATCTGATTTTATGAACATCCTGTTTATATTTTCAACAAATCAATTGAATATGCTATTGTTTATATATAAAATTAAACACAATTCCAAATTATCTGAGTGAACAGTTGACCTACTCAAGTAGTATCATACACACTCCACTAGAAATAGTATGGGAAATTTTTATATCAACAGAGAGTATATAGGTTGTGAATCTCTGTTTAGTTCTGGATTGATTTTATTCAATAATTTACCTATCCACCCCAAAAACTGCGATTCATTGAATTTATTCAAAAGAAAGTGTATGGAATATATATAAATGTACCTATTTAATCTTGTTTATACGATGTGACTTGTCTCTTTTTGAAATTATTGTTGTTGTATCTTATCTATTATGAAGTGACTGTATCTATTATGAAGAGCATTATTTGCTAATACAGAGTTATATATATATATATATATATATATATATATATATATATATATATATATATATATATATTTCCAACTGCCTGAAAAGCTAGCCTAACTATACGAAGATCAATTCCATTATTATCAGGACAATTTTTCTTAATTAACTCCAGCATTTTTTTCAAATCTATTATTTTCACCATTTCAAATGTATGAAATATAGCATGTACTGGTTGAATATGAAATATAACATTATTGAAGTCGTTAAGTGGTTCTATATTGTGAACAATTTTTTGTATCATATGGACAAAGAAGTCGTTGAAGGAATTTGCTATATTAATGTCTTTTTCATTCACAACACAATCAAATTTGATACTTGCCGGACTATCTTGTTTTTTTCCTTTCAGTAGTTCTTTCAATGATTTCCACATGGCCTTATCATATTTATTTTCATCAATTACTTTTTTATAATATATTCTTTTTTCTGTTCTTATCACATTGTTTACAATGTTTCGAATTTTCTTATATTCTACCCAGTCATGATCTATCTGGTTTGTTTTGCTTTTTTGTATAGGATATCTCTTTCTCTGATTTTTTTATAGCTTCCTTAGAAAACCAAACATTCAATTTGAAATTGTTGAATATTTCATATTCTTTGAAGGGTGCATATATATTCAGGTTATTGACAATGATATCCACTAATGACATTGACATATATTTCCATTCCGCATCTAACAAACCCATTTGGAATTGCAATTCATCAAATTGCTTATAGTTTCTTTTAATAGTCACTGAATTTTTACATTTGAGACTTGTATTATCTTTGTTCTTTAATGTAATCAACAAGTTGGAATGATCAGATACACTTGGGCAATCTGTAATTTCAAGGTCAACATTTTTATCATTACTTAACAGGTAATCTATAAGCATAGCTGAATCATTTGTTCGCCTTGTGTTTTGTTTTATTAATTGACCTAATCCTAATGATTGTTAATCTTATAATATTTCTGCTATATGTAGAATCTAAATTGAGGTTAATATTAAAATCCCTAACAATAATGACAGTTGACTGATACCAAGTCTCCAATAATTTCTTCTAAGTATTCAATAAACTGTGCAACCCCTTCTTTATGGAAATTGCCACTCCCCCAGTATGTCTATTATTTGAATTAGCTAAAACTAAGTTGTTAATTTCATGTCCATCAATTTCATTGGTTATATGGGTTTCAGATAAACAAATGAGCCAAGGGTTATACCGTTGAACACATCTAAATTTTTCAATAAACTCGGACAGTTAATTTTCTTTTCCTTTATTTTTGATGCTTTAACATATTTCCCTGATTTTTGTTGCATGATTTCATTTGGCAATGCTGTTGGTTCATTATCCTCAGTCTGTGTAGATATGTTATTCGTCGCTTTTATTTAACTTGATTTGTTCTCTTCATGATTTTATTCATTTGTTTGTGTGCTTGCTAAAGTAAAAACTTTGTTGGGTTTTTCTGCCCACAATTTACCTTGCAGTTCTTTTATGGTGTTCTCCAAGTCATAGATTGCTTTTAGACGGTCCTTGATTTTAATTTCATAATCTGTTTCCATTTTCAGTGCTTTATCATAAAATATGTTATGTTTTTTTTTGAGTTATCTATAAAATCATCTTTCTGCTCATTCTCCTTTCTCAGTTCATCAATTGATTCTATATAAGTGTTTTCCTTGTCCTCTCCATTATCCTCATATTAGCAATTTTTCAGAGTATTTTATGTTTTTCTATGTACTTCTTAGGTTTGCATCTGGGTAGGCAACTCTTATGAAACACTTTTAGACACTTCACACACACATAGTAAGTAGTGTTAACTTTATTCTTACAACACTCGAAGAAATAATCTGGCATTTTATTGTAGTTCTCGGAAGCACACCGAGCACGTTCGGCCATTTCATGGTTTCCTTTGGTGTTGGGTTGTTTAGAAGCCAGCCCTGTCTGCGATAATAGAAGTAGCAGATTTCCTAATTTCACTGGAGTAGTGTAGTAGATCAGAACAAAAAGGTCAATTTGTGTTGGATGGTTTTTTCACTAATCTGATAAAAGTTTCGTGACCCTTTTATTTATTCTTATCTACTTTGGTTCATTTTTCAGCTGAACACCTGTTTGCCTGTGTTGAGGAAATAGTCTTCTTTATGATTGAGTCAACTGAACAAACTGCACTATTTTGGGCCAGAAAAAATAGGACACAATTTTACCCTGCGTATAGTAAATAATTCTGCTTTCTCTGGTATGCAACTTAGCATTTATTTCAACTGTCCAAATTCGCGAGAGAAACTATTTTCATATATATATATATATATATATATATATATATATATATAGAGAGAGAGAGAGAGAGAGAGAGGGAGAATAAGAGAAATCTGTTACGAATCCTAGAGAGCCCACCATCCGTCTACAGCCTGTTTCATGGTTTCCCAATCATCAGGACAGCCTGTGGTCTCTTTCAAATTCGTATCAGATATCTCAGAGTTAATACCATCGGCAAGTACATGTTTAAAGATCAATATAATAGGACACCTATTCGTGAGTACTAGACCTAATATCGTGGAATTTTAATGGCACGAAATTTTGTGCACATTAACAGGTCACCAACATTAAAATTAAAAAATTTCACGATATTAGGTCTAAGCTTCGCCGCACAGATTATAGGTGTCACTATCTATAATTTGATGCTTTTTACATATATATATATATATATATATCTCGAACTAGATAGATACCAATACAGATTCCAAAAACAATCCTATACACAGAGTGATACATTGAACTTCCTGAACCATGTGACAAAAAAAACTTGACGAAAAAAAGTATGTGATAACTGCCTTTGTAGACCTTCAGAAAGCATTTGATGTAGTAGTATTATTATTCAAGAAGATGGATGCACTAGGCATAAGTGGAATAACGTTAAATCTGATAAAAACCTATTTACTTTCCCTTGAAAAATATGTCCTATTGAATAACATAGAGAGTCAAGTGGAGAATACTAACTGTGGAGTACCTCAGGGCTCAGTACTGGGTCCATTGTTATATTCCTTACACACGCTAAACCTATAAAAGAAAAATCTAACAGGTCATTACTACACACTCGCAGACAACACGATTCTCGTCTATGAAGGAAAAGATCTGAAAGAACTGGAAAATATACTCAATGAAGATCTGAATCTGTATTCGGAATGGCTGCTGAGTAATGAATTGAAAATTAACATAAAAAAAACAGTACCTATGCATGTTATTTAGAAATAAAAAAACTCAAAATCTTAGTATAAAAATTAAAAATAGTATGGTTGAAAAAGTTGAAAGTACCAAATATCTTGGCCTAATCGTGGATGATAAACTAAATTAGCAAAAACATGCGGAACATTTAACCAATAAAATTGTTTCCATGATCGGAGCCCTGTATAGATAATTATTTGGACAACCAAAATTAATTATTAATTTACAGTGCTTATTTTCTATCAAAATATTTCGTTATGTGATAAAAAATTGGGGGGTTTGCTCAGACACACTGATGAAAAAAATGGAAGAAATACTGATTTGATTTACCAAATCACTGGAATTTTACCACTAAAAAGAATTTTGCAAATTGAACAATGCAAATACACATATAAAGCCAGAGCCAAAAATCAAATTTATTTATCACAAGTAACACACTAATGTGGCTCTGAATGACCCAATTTCAAAATGCTTCCAAACTTAAAATGCATTACCAAATTATATTAACGCTAAAGACAGCATCATTAAAAAAAGAACTCAATCACTTATTCAAGTACTTATTATATGTAATTGTGTATATACCTGTTTGGGACACTTGTGTATTGTATTCATTTCTTGATATTTATTATTATATTATTGAAAATTGTTAAATTTGTTGTAGATGTACTTACTGCCTGTTCTTAATTCCGCTTTTAAAAATACTGTTATGTTCCATCACCAGCACTCTTGCTGATTTGGAATAATACTTACTATTGTGATATTCGTCCTATATTGTATTCTGTTCCAAATAAAGTATTCCAAAAAAATATTGAAAAAGCACTAAATATAAAAAAAAATATAATGGAGAAAATTGAAAAAATGTACACACAAATATATGAAAAATTCTAATACAGTATTGAATAAACACAGTAAATGTCAACTATAACACAAACTTTACCAACACAAAAATCTTAACATACGAAAAAAATTTAGAAAAGAGATGCCTAAAAGAAATGATATGTATCAAAAGAGAAACTAATTTTATGAATGATAGAACAGAAATAAGAAACCTTATACTACTACTATATCTTATAAAATTTATTACTAAACCAAAAATCATATCAGTTGTCATAAAGTACCAATTAACCCCCATTTTCCTTAACACCTTCACACACTGATTCGAAATACCAACCATCAAACTAGCTACAAATCAACGAATAAACACGAACTCCATGACAAGATACAGTCATTTCCGACTACATAATTTTGAGGCTAGTTAATACATAATATGTATGGTAAAAACTAATTATAAATATTAATAACATAATTTGAACGATTGGTGATATTGACCCCAGCTGACAACGTAGTTTTCTATGTAGCATTAATTTCCGTTTTTTCCATGGAAATCTCTCCAAGCTGCGTTTGGCAATGAATCGTCCAGTTGGCCAGGCGGTCTAAGCTCTGATATAAAAAAACTGGCGAGGGTTCAAATCCCCACGCCTGACGATTTTATTTTTCCCATCGAAATTGAGAAATGATTTGATTTTTTTATTTGAATATTTATCTCAAAACTAAATCATTTCTCAATTTCAAGCTACACATACGTTCTCAACTACATATCACATTATTCATACTTAAAATTTCAGCTTTGCTAAAATGAGGTAGGTTTGCCAGCTCTGGGATCTTACTCTAAAAGTATTATGTTTCTCAAAGATACCTAACCAAAAGCACCCCATGCTTTTCGGCATACTCGTTGAATATTAAAATATTTTTTAAATTTTTAATGCGTCAAAAGCGCGTTCTTCAGTTTTTTTAAATATATATTTTTAATATTTTCAACTTAATTAATAAGGATCACATATCAAAATTAGAAAAAATATTGTGTGAAACACGTTGGAAAACCCTATTTTTCATAACTCGCTTTTCGCCTATTACGAAAAATAGTGCTTTTCCCAACTGGTTGCACAAATAACTATTGGTTTCCAGAAATGTACCTCCACTGTCCAAACCATGTATGAATAAAACAATAAAGGAACATCTTCTGCTAAAAGAATATCTTAAAAAGGATTCAACAAATAAACAATATATATGTTTAATGTATGGTGATACCCCTTATGTTTTTTTGGAGTACATTAATGAGGTTCTTATTTTTATGATTTAAATAAGAGCTGAATAAATTGGGAAAATATAGAGACTGGGACATGAGTCTATGTAATAATTATATAAATTGAATCGTGGTCAATAAGTTATTTTTTCTATTCCTTGTCATAATTTAGCCAAACTTGAATTGCACCCGGTATTATTGTAGGATACATCTTTTTAACTCAGTAGAAGTAAGAAAATGTACTCACCTAAAGCCCACCAGTCCACAGAAAATCCATAATCTTCACCACGTAAAATTTCTGGTGCAATATAATTAGGAGTACCACAGAAGGTTGAGGTAGTATCTCCAGATCTTATACCCTCCTTACACATACCATAATCAGTCAATTTAATGTGTCCTTCATGATCTAATAGTACATTGTCCAACTTCAAATCCCGGTAAATAATACCTTTACAATGTAAAAAATTCAAGGCCAAAGAAATTTCTGCAGCATAAAACCTGGCATGTTCCTCAGGCAGCCTTCTCTGTCTTTGCATGTGAAACATAAGATCTCCCCCTCGAACAAATTCAATAACAAAAAACAGTCGGGAAGGAGTTTGGAAACATGAGTGCAGACCCACCAGGAAAGGGTGATTTGAAGCTGTTTCAAAAACGTGCTTTTCAGTTTGTACCCAGTCTATGTCTTCATCATCTGTGACAAGAGCCTTCTTTATTACCTTCATAGCATATATTCGCTTAGTTTTTTTCAATTCCACCATTAAAACTTTAGCATAGGAACCTCGTCCTATAACTCGAATAAGTTCAAAATCATTTAAGGAGTACTGCCGTTGAGATCCAGGTTCCAAATCGTCTATGGGTTTGTTGGGATCTTCTACTGGTACTGATTCACCTAAAAAAAAACTTTAAAAAATATTGTGTTCTGCTTCAAAAGGTTAAAAGGTGTACTCCTCCCTATAGTAGACTATCTGAATTTGTTCAACCCATTCACAAACAGATCTTTCTCAAACATAATATACAAAATGTATCTTCTAAAACCAATAATCAAAAAATTTATTAATTGATTTGTTTGAAAATAGGAAAGTGTCCTTAAAATCATCTGTGACTCATAAGATAAACTTTAGTCACTATGTTGAAAAGGAAAACATTCCCAATTGAATTTTGAATAGAAATATTTTTCTGTGAATTGAAAAATCCACAATAAAAATGGATTTTTCAGTTCACAGACAAATATTTCTATTCAATATTCAATTGAGACTGTTTCCCTTTTGAAATGTATTAAGGTAGTTCGGCTGCTACAAACAGTGTCAAAGATTAGGCTCGATTGTAGCGCGACGCGATACATGTGCAAACGCTGAATTAAAGGGTTCTTTTTTAAGGGAACTGTACACCCAGAATCGCAACTAGCGAGCGTGATACAGCAAATAAGCCATGACTGGACTGTTGGCAACGTCGCAATCCAACGATCGCTCGCATTTAATAGTTCAAGATACTCTTATGAACAAGCAGTCAGCTATGGATTGATTTCGCGCAAAAAATGGTAGGTTTGCTATAAAGCAAAAGTTGAAAAAAGGAAAAATAAATTGTTTGAACTGTGTGAGGCTCGAAATACGAACAAAAAACAGTCTAATGAAAATGATGTGCGTGAAGGAAATCGCATTGTTAATGTCAAAGAACTTGGGAAAATTTTGATTTTACGACTTGGAATAGGAAATGTAGATGCTGTGATGCGGGTCGATCCAAAAAAGATCACGATTGTCGGTTGAACTTCCAAGGAAGCGCTAAAGCCATGGAACCTGATGTTGGGGCTGATGAGTTGGTGAATCGAAGCACTGTTCTGAAAGATGCAGGACTCAATGTTCAAGTTTCAATCGGAGATGAAGACAGTTCTACTATCGCGGGAGTACGTCGAGGAAATTCGCAACAAATTTTTAAGTTAGACGACACGAACACCTCCGAAAACACTTCGTCAGTGAATTGTATGCACTACGAAAAACTTACAAGGAGATAAAAAAAATAAAGCTATCCCCCATCTCAAAAAGTGCTTTGGATACGCAGTAGCCCAAAATAAAGGAAAATCTGTGGAACTAGCCAACTGCCTTCGTAGCATACCTGACCATTTCTTCGATCGACACGAAAACTGTGGACATTGGTGCCTTCGTCACTGTGATAGTTCATGCGTTCAAAAAGTTATATTTCAAGATCCAGGGCTGTACGAGAAATTCAACGAAATTTTCACCAAATACGCCAATAACGCTGCGAAATTCTCGGTCGCAGCGTCAAGCCAAGCCAACGAAAGCCTGAACAATATAATGTCTCATAAAGCTCAGAAAAATCGGTGCTATAATCTTAGCGAATCGGCTGATTTTCGTTTTTCAAGTGCTGTCTGCACTAAAAATGAGGGTGAAAGTTATTTACTGGCTGTTTCGGAAAAAGTTAGAATTTCACCCGGGAAGAATACTGCAACATTTATAGCGAAAAACAAATTTAAACGTTCGGAAAGAGCGTCAAAAGCAAAGTTACCCAGCACAAAATGCAGCAGAAATATATTGGCTGATCAAAGACAGGCTTTGCGAAAGAAGGCAGAGCAGGGGGAAGGAATTCAGTATCAATCAAACTGTGGCTTTGACATGGAAATCGACGATTTGGGAAATAATTTTGCTGAAGACATGAATAACAACAATATGGAGAACCCATTGCCAGTGGATTCAAACTTTATATTCTTCGACCTGGAAACTTCGGGCCTTCACAAATCAGCAGACATTCTCCAGATTGCCTCCAAGTGCGGCGAGTCCACTTTTTCCGAATATGCCAATCCGTCTCAACCAAATACACCCAGCGCAACGGCAATCACGGGCTTGAGAAATGTCGCTGGAGAATTATTTCTGTATGATGAAAGACTGCCTTTGATTCTCATTCACGAAGTGCTACGCAAATTCAAAGAATGGTTGTTTTTTTTTAAACCGTGCATTTTTGTGGCGCACAATGCCAAATTTGACACTCCACGGTTAACGCAAGCTCTCAAAAAAAATTCGATGATAGAAGACCTAAGAAATGTTATCGTTGCATTCGCCGACACTCTCGTCATTCTAAGAAAGCTTCATCCTCAAAGGAAAGGTCCCAGCATGTTCAAACTTTCCAGGCTCGCTAAAGATCTACTTCACATTGAACCGACAAAAAAATTTTCACGAAGCATTATACGACGCCGATATTCTTGAAAAAATCGCTCCACTATTCTGAAAGAAAAATTAATTGCGAATAGCAAATCTTTCACGGAATTTTTCGTTTACGAAGCTCGTTTGCAAAAGGCAGCGGTACTCGAACGATCTTTGAATGCTTTCAAGGGTGTTATTTCGCAGGGATGATTAAGAAAATAGCAAGTGCGGGGATAGACAATACAAAAAGTATATGCAGACAGTGTAAGAGACGCTATAGTACAATTATTGTCAACCAACCAATCAGACAAAAAAACCTCGTGTCACGACAGATAAGAAAATCTTGGAAAAGATTCTTGTATTTTTAGAAACCAACCAAAGCTTGGCAATCGTCTAGTGACAAAAGAAAAATGTTGTTAAAAAAACATGTTATTATATATATATATATAACATTTTACGTTAGTTTTATGAAAGAGAAAAAGATTTTTGTTTTAAATATACGTTTGTTATTTTTAAGCTGACCTCAAAAAAAAATTTAAAAAAAAAACGTGTTATTATTAATATATTACATTATTACGTTGTTATATGAAAAATAAAAAGATCATTTAAAAAAATATACGTTTGTTATTTCGAAGCTAACCTTGAATTGATGTACGCTCGAATCGCAAACATTGTTAATATTAAAAGATATATTAACAATAAGTATGCTTCGAAGTGTTTCGCCAATTTTTGCAAGTACCATTTTTTCCCTACGAGACCGATATGTGAGCTGTTCAAACTGAGCGCCTGGCCGTGCGTACACTGTTGCCGTCTCTCCGTTCCGTTCCCCACCATTCGCTCGTTCGCTTGCAAAATATATCGTATGCAGCCTGAACCTTGATACTTCTCGAGATTATATCTGTGAAACTAGATGGTCAATCACTTTGATTTTTTTTCACAATATCTGTGATATCCTGCTCTAGCTCCTCCTCGTTTTTCATGAACTTCTTAATTTTAGTACTAACGGTAGAATCAATAATGTGCTGTTTGCCTAGGCATGGTCCATATGTTACGTGTTAATTGAGTCAACTTCAATTATATATATCTCGGGTTCGGGATGATGAAACTTGTTAATATTTTATAGAGGTGTTGTTCACATGTTAAAAAATATGTATGCCAAATTTTAATAATTTCCTAATTCAACTGTCTCGTGGCGGAACTACCTTAACCCATTAGCGCCGTGCGTTGCCATATGGCAACATTCAACCCGCCTTCGTTATGAAGCTTTTCACGGCCAATCAGATCCCTTACAGAGTGACGTGTGTACGTCAACTGATCAGGTGGGATCTATCAAATGCAGTAATGCATACAAATTTAGTCTAGGAATATAAGTTGAGCTGTGTAGGTTGATTCTTTTTGTCGTTTTTTGTGATACGTGTAAAAGATGGACATCTGCTTCGAGTAAGTATTATATATGCAATATGGATAAGATTTATTAAACTTTTCTTTTATATGATTAATAGGAACATATGTACAAATGTGATTTTGCATAATTAGAAATATTGAAATAAAAAATGTGTCATTGCCCTATGTTTAAATTCAGGCGTTGCCATATGGCAACACTAGGCGCTTGTACTACTGTGATTTTTATGATTTGTATTTTTTTTTCTAGGCCAGGCTTTTCTCTTGCTGAGGCACTTGAGATTATTTATAATGATGATATTGACGGAGATATTTTTGTAGAGACGCCAGCTCCCAATGTGGATATGGACGAGGATTCTGGGGATGAAGATGATGGAGGATATGTTTCATTTTAATATAATATTTTCGGATCAAATTTTTATTTTTACATATCTTGTAGGCAACGGGAAAAATGAAAGCTTTACAATTTCGTTAGTTTACAGATGCTTAATGCTGAAATACGGCTAATAAATAATGAAAGAATCGGTATAAACTATAATGATGATAATACAGAATCTTCAATAGCAGATGCAGCAACAACAGCGATTCGTTTGTCTGAGGAGATAAAAAACTGGAAAACCCAACGATTAGATGGTAAAAATAATTTTGAGCCGAGGTAGATAAACGGAGCTGATTTTGACAAATATGAGCTTATGTCGATTACTGAAATGTTCGAGAAATTTATTGATCAAAGTTTCAATGACCATTTGTTGAATGAAAGTCGCCACTACGCATTATTCCTCAATTGTGCTGACCCAAAGATCACATGTGAGGAGATCCGAGTATTTTTTGACATTTTATTTGTGTAGTGGGTATAATAATTTACCATCTAAACGACATTACTGGGATTATAATGATGACATGAAAAATTATGCCGTATTTCAATCGATGCGGAGAGATCGTTTCTTACAGATTTGTCGATTTTTGCACTTTGCCGATAATACAAAAATGGATCCAAATGATAAGGCCTGGAAGATTCGCCATGTGATGGAAATGTTGGAGGAAAAATGTGCTACAAACATTGTACCCGAAAAGCATCTCACTTATGATGAAAGCATGGTCAAATACTATGGAAAGCACGGTTGCAAGCAGTTCATCCAGGGCAAACCGATACGATTTGGTTACAAGATGTGGTGCTTGAACACAAAAGATGGATATTTGGATAATTTTGAACTCTACCAAGGGAAAAACGTTAAATCAAACAATGATTACGAAACATTTGGAAAGGCAGCAAGTCCTTTGTTAGTTCTCTTGGACGAATTATCGGATGAAAAAAGGAAATTGAGATACATCCTGTACGTGGACAATCTGTTTTCGGGATCTGCCCTATTTTCCTTTTTAAGATCTCGTGGATATAATGCAGTTGGATCTATGCGTAACAACCGTATTCCTAAAAGATGTCCATTGACGAGTAAGGCACTGTTCAAGAAAAAATAACGTGGATATTTGGAAACAGCAATTGAAGGAAATGATGGACTATTATATGTATGCTTGATGGACAATTCTGTAGTGACCATGCTTAGAATACTTTATTTGCCCAAAATAACAAAAGATGTTTTAGCATCGTCATAAAAATTTGGTTTCTTGTTTGCTTATATATAAAAAGTATATGTAGTAAGTATAAAAGTACATTGACACATTTCAAGTATGCATAACATAGTATAAAGACATATTTAAAAAAAACAGGAAAGACAATACAGTTAAAATCTTAGTACTGAGGAGAGATCTGCTTCTATGAATTCTTCGATGGTGTAGATGTGCTAGAAGAATTTTCTTTATTTTTAATTTGAATTTTGATGTTTGAAGGTCCCTAATATGCGTTGGGAGTTTATTGAAGAGTTTAATAGAGATGTTAATAAAGCTTTTGTGAGTTAATGTTAGTCTATGTTGGGGAATTAAATTTTTTTTTTTTTTTAAATGTTGGGGAATTATCAAATTATTTTATGTTGAGTTGTATATTGTTTTTAAATGCTTTATATAAAGTTAGTCCTTCTGTGGCGTTTCCCCACATTAGTATACCATAAGAAATTTGGCTCTGAAATAGTCCCATATAGGCGCCACTCTGCAAATTTCTGTGGAAGCTGTTTGTGAGAGTTTTCTCAATAAAAAAGTTATACTAGCAAGTTTTTTTGATAGAGTTTGGATATGGTGTTTCCACGTTAATTTTGTGTCAAGAAAAAGTCCAAGGAATTTTATGTTTTTTATATCCCCATTGAAATCCCTAAGGGTGAAATCTAGAGTGACTGTTTTGCTTAGATTTAGACTTAGTTGGTTTGATGTGAACCAGGGTATTATTTCTTCGCTTATATTTTGGTTTATAGTTTCTGAGTTTAATGGATCTTGGTGGGAGTGAAAGACGGTGGTGTCATCAGCGTAAAGGATGGATTTTGCACAGTTGATATTGCTTGAGAAATCATTCACATATAAAATGAAAAGTAAAGGTCCAATGATTGAGCCCTGAGGGACTCCTGCCAGTATGTTTTGTGTTGAAGATCTAACACCGTTGTGTTCCACCAGTTGTGATCTGTTACTTAAGTAAGCCTCTGTGAAATGGTAAGAGTTTCCCCTAATACCATAGAGTTCAAGCTTACCTAGGAGGATGTTATGGTTGACACAGTCAAAAGAAAAAGGAGTTGTTACTATTTCCCCCTTTCGAAGGCTTCTACAATGGTAGTGACTAGTTCTATTATTGCATGGTTGGTGGATAATTTTTCCCTGGAACCAAATTGTGAAGGGGATAAGAAGTTATTTTTATCCAGGTATGAGACTAATCTATTTTTGTAGGCTATTTCTATAGGTTTGGAGAGAATAGGAATGATTGATATTGGTCTGTGATTGTCAAGAATACTTTCGTCCCCCTTATTTTTAAATATCGGTATCACCTTAGCGAATTTTAATTTTGTGGGGAAGTCCCCAAGTTCAAAACATTTGTTTATAATAATTGCAAGAGGGTGAGAGATACCTTCACATATGACTTTTAAGAGTTTGTTGCTTAGTCCGTAAATGTCCAAAGCAGAACTATTTGACATGTTTTTTATAATGTTTTCGACTTCTGGGGGTGTAGTGGGGGAGAGAAATAACGATTTTCTGGATCTGTAGATTTGAGGAACTTGCTTAATGGGATCTCTATCTGTTGAGGGTAGTGAGTCTAAGAGAGCAGTGGAAATGTTTATGAAAAAATTATTAAAATCTTCTGGAAGTATTTTACAAATGGTTTTTTCCAAGTTTTTCTTTCTCGGTTCATTTATAATTTGCCACATTGCTTTAGAATTGTTTGACGATTCGATTACCTGTTTGGATGTAAAATTTCTTTTTTGTTCCTGAATTTTATTTCTGTAAACTCTTCTTGCTTTCTTAATTTCCTCATCTATGTTAGTTATCTTGTTATTTTTTGCTAATTCAGTGAGAAGTGATAAGTTATCTCTGAGTAATCTCAGTTCTTCATTATACCATTTTTTAGAAAGGTTTTTTGAGTGTTTCGTTTTTGTCTTTTTTGGAAAACATTCATCTATTGTTTTTAGAAGTATGTCAAAGAAAATTTCAAATATATTATCAATATCATGGAGTGTTTCTAGGTGATCCCATTTATATTGCTTCAAAAGATAGAATTTAGAATCTAGTGTGTATTTATTTTTCAAACCGATATGATCGGACATATAACAGTTAACTAGGGTTATTTCGCTAGCTTTCCTAACATTAGTTATACAGTTGTCTATGAAAGTTTCACTATTTTGTGTTATTCTTGTGGATTCATATACTAGTAATTAACAGCCAAAGGAGCTTACAGTGTCACAGAATTCATTGGTCAAATTACAATTATCCTTAATATTTATGTTGACGTCCCCATAGATAAAAATGAGTTTGTGTGTTTTGAGAAGAAGGTTCAAAATATGGTTGAGTTTTTGTAGAAAAATACCTGGATCTCCTGAGGGTGATCTATACATACATAGCACTATAATGTTTATTGTTTTTACTTCAATTGCTATCACTTCACAATGAATATCCACTGAGAGAGAGTCAATGATTGGTAGTTTTTTTGTCTTAAATTTGGAGTTCACGTATATCATAACACCTCCATGGTTACTCTGAGTTCGGCAGTAGTTGTTCACTAGAGAGAGCCAGTGTTCGCACAGACAGATTATGTCTAGTTTTTCATTATCGATAAACAGTTCTAACTCTTCCAACTTATTTCGTAGGCTTCTAATATTTATGAAAAAAGTATTCAGTTCATTACTGTTTTTTTCTTTACTGTTGGGGGGCTCCATTAAAAAAATTCCTGGTTGTTGTAATAGGACTGCTGTTTCGGTTTCGGTGGTATGGGTCAGTGATTCATTGGTGTTTCTAAAAAATTTGAGCTTCGTGTATTGAAGGAGTTGTCTTCCGTACCCTCATTATGATTTTGACGAGGATTATCCAGGAAATGTTGTCCTTTATTAAAGTTGAACCTAGAGAAGGCGACACCTTTTGGCCAAAAATTCTCCTTGTATACTGTGTCTTTCAGAGATGGATTTACCCCAACTGGAAAGCAGTTGTCTTTAGTTTTATGAAATGTTTCAAGTTTTTTTGCAGAAGTTTCCTCAGCATGTGTTCCAGTTTTTTTAGATATGTATTTTTTGACAGTATCTTCTGTTACACTTACAGAGTCCTTTATACGTGATATGAAGAGCCATATTTTTTTGTTTTTATTTGAAGATAGCATATTATCTCTACCTTCAAAACCTTGTTCTTCTGCTTCACTTACGGAATTAGTACCAATATTTTTATTCCTTCTATGCCTTTTCTTTGCTTCTACAAAGTTGTCATACGCATTGTCATTTTTGTCATCAATTGTGGAAACAGATTGGGATTTTTCTCTTTCCTTTGGAACTTGTGATTCACTATTAGGTTTTGTTTTTGGTGTGATGGTTTTCATTGTTGACTGGGATTCCTTTATATTTGGAAAATTCAATTTCTTATGCGTAGTTTGTGTATTAGTTTCATTGTATTTGTATTTATTTGGTGGGACTGACTTAATGGAATTGTTGCCAGATGTTAATAATCTTATTAAATCTTTGTTCGAGTCTTTGAGATCTACAATTTGAAGTTTTGTTTGTTCAATTTCATTTTTCATTTCATTTTTCAAATCTTGTATTTCATTACTCAGATATTGTGAGCTTTCCTTAATCAAATCCTGATTACATACTGGGTTAGTCACCAGTGAAGCAATTTTATTAAGTTCTATTGAAATCCCACTGATTTTTTTATTGAGTGATTTGATTTCATTCTGTAGTTCTTTTATTTTATCTGTATCAGGTAGAGGGCTTGATGAACGGCAGTTCAGACATAAAAATATTAAGACTCTTGCAGATTTTAGTATTGCAGCTCTATGTTCTGTACTTGAGAGCTTTGCACAAGTTTGACATAGTTTACAACCACATTTATCACAAGTTGCTAGAATATCTTCTTTTGTTTCTGCAACTTTGCATTTAGAGCACATCATTTTGAAATAGTTTGGAGCCGGTCCTGTTCTTTAATCCATAAAATGACGAGGCATCAGAACATTGTTTATCTTTGGCAAGGTTAGCTTCCCTTTCATGGTACTTCATGTGGTACTTTACTTGTAACTCAGGTTAAACGATTTTCAACAATAAAAACGGCATGTACAAATACCAACGCCAAGATTAATTGCAAAGTACAACTCATATATGGGAGACACAGATCAGATGGACCAGAATGTTGGCTGCTACCGAATAGGCGTTCGTGCTAAAAAATGGTACTAGCCGATTTTCACGTGGATCATGGATGTTGCCCTCCAAAACAGTTGGATTTTGTATAATAAAACAAAAAGTAATAAAGTTTCCCAATTGGATTTTGAAATAGAGGTAGCTAACACATACTTAAAAAAATATGGTACACAGTCGAAACGACCTGGAAGACCATCAGCTTTACCATCATCATCGGCCGATAGTAGAATAATAATAATACATATTTTTATACCACTTACAGAATTTTATTTGCCTTTAAAAACGACTTGTTATGTATTATATGTTTTATACTAATCGCCGAAAAAACTAGGTAGTGGAAGCGCCTAGTGTTGCCATATGGCAACGGCCAATATCCCATAAACCGTTAGAGTAGGGTAGTTTTTTCTTATAATTATTTTGTTGAATAAGCTGAATGGATTCATGTCACTAAAAATTTTAATTTCAAAAATTCAGAAATTCCGGCGGTAATGGGTTAATGATTTGAATGTGACAAATCTGCTGAAATGTATGTACATTACAGCAAGTAAGGTCAGAGAGACTAGATTAACGAGGAAAATTGTCCCATTATCAAGTTTTTAATAATGCAAAAAAATGTGATAAAGCCTATGGAATTTCAAAAGAAGCGCAAATGTAAATGAACAAATGTGTCATTCAATGATACATACATAATTTTACAGAAATGTATACAGTAATAATTACAAAAATATGTATTTTATTTTACAACAGCTTTGTGCTAATGCCCGTAAGTGTGCAAAGGAATATTAAAGATATACAATCGATTTTTAGCTTACATGTCATTGAATGAGTTCTCATAGGTAGGACAGAGCAAGATAAACAAATACAAGCTTAAAGTAATTTGTGAATATTTTTGTTTTGTTAAATGACTACATTATTCGTTGTCTTTAGCTGAAAATGTGATAATTGTTTGAACAAAGCAATTGTTAGTTGTGTGTTATTCTTTGATCTTGTGTTATAGTGAGATATTTGTTGGAGATACTAACAAGTAGGTAGTTAAAAATAGAGAGATCTCACATTTAAAAAGTTTTTCTTGTCTAATTAGCAGGTTGAGTTTTTCTCCCGTAGTCGGGAAGTTTAGAAACATGCTTTTGTAGCAATATGAACTAAAAAGTTAAAAATAAAATTATAGTTTGAAAAAACTAAAAAAACAATCAATCAATCAATCAAACTTTTATTGAATAAGTGTTTTTTCACAATAAATATCAGAACAAAAGAAGAAAATTCATAACATCATTGCAAAATACTGACTAATTCAACAGGTCAAACATCGGGATATACACACATATATATATAATAAAACACATTGTATTCGCACACTTAAGAGTAAGTTGCAAATTAAAATTGAATATGATTCGCGATTACACTGAACAAACAATCGACAAGTAAGTATTAAAAGAAATTCCTCAAAAACACATTAGGGTGTTTGGAGATACTCATCAACGGAGTAGTATGCATGCTGAAGTAGAAATACCTTAAGTTGCCTTTTAAACAGAAAGATATTTGAGGTCAATTTCATGTCTTCACTAAGATGGTTATACAGCTTGACCCCATAGCACATGGGATGATTATGAGATACTGCCAATCTGCCGTAAGGCTGATGGAGTTGTGAAGAATCTCTGGTAAAATGATCATGAATTTGTTCATTTTTGGGTATGCTTGAAATATTTTTCTTGATATATATTAAAGAATGATAAATATACAAACTAGGCATGGTCAGTATATTAAACTGTATGAATATTGGCCTGCAATGATCCCTTGAGGATGCACCTGCCATAATTCTGATTGCCTTCTTTTGTACAACAAATACTTCATGGGCTTTGGCAGCTAATCCCCATTGTTCTAGTCCGTAGGCTATAACAGCCTGGAACAAACTGTGGTATAGGAGTTTGAGAACATCGAATGATACCGTATGCTTTAACTGTCGAAGTAAATATATATGTTTACTTAGCTTTAATTTAACACTTATGATATGATCCTTCCAGGTTAGCAGGTTAGCCAGGTTAGCAATATGGACTAAAAAGTTAAACCTAAAATTATATTTCAAAAAACTAAAAAAACACGCATTATGATCCTAAACAATTAAAAATAATAAGAATAGTCATTGACCAAAAAAAATTCCTTATGTAAAAAATGTGTGGGCTGCTCTTTACTTACTTTTCATAATGAATCTACCTTTACGAATAGCTAGCGATAAAAAACTCAAGATATCAAGAACCCCAAACTCTTTTGATATTAGAGAAAATTTTTTGGTCATAACTTTATTCTTATTATTTTTAATTTTTAACTTCTTTTTTTTAGTTTTTTCAAGCTATAATTTTATTTTGTTGAAGTTTGATCTATTTATATGTAATACGTGATGGAATGGAAAATGCTACATGGGTAGTTTTTTTAATATTGTGTGAAAGTTTATTAAGGTCAAGAAACTTTTTAATCAGTCCAGCGGCGGAAAGCATATCACGGCCGTCTATAGGCATTTTGTGACAGCTGCCATTTTCATCATTTAGTCATAGGAATCACAAGACCCCCACCCACTACGAGTGAGTTGCCTAGGGACCTTAGAGCTCCTTTGGCCGAAATATTATCAGACAGACCGAGAATAAACAAAACAGCCGCGTCATTACACGTGATTTGATTACTCGCTAAACAGCGTCACGTGGCTGCGCTGGCCCCATCCTGAGTAACATGGAGCCGTTGTTAAAAAGAAACAAAAGGCTTAATCGCCCGCACTTTGACACAACCTGTACGCGGAAAGCGAGGCCTTTTATGTCATGCCGTTCCACCGAACCCAGTTTAAATACGAGCCCTTGAGTGCCATGGTGGGCACGCGCCCTAAGGTCCACACCAAGAGCTGCCAGTCCAAGAGCTGCCAGTCCATTCACGGCGGATCTGCTCCAGACCCCCCTCCAAGAAACGGTGGCCGCCAGAAACTGAACGTTATTCTCTGATATTGCTCCCCCCGTCCAATGCCTGCCACCTTAACTTTCCCTCGCTATGATAGGTGCAAGCTGGGCTTCGTCCCGATATTTCGCCATCTTGGCCTCATGGGCTCTATCAAGATCACCGAATGATACCACTTGGACATCGACGATAGCAACGCGGCCTCCCTTCACCGCAGTAATGTCGGGTTTTCTTGCACCCACCGATGTCTGATACAGTTTTTCATACTGCACAGCCCATCCCTTTTTCACCAGTGAGTTTCCCACCGCCTTCACTATACAATTGTGGCGTAAAATCCTAACCCCGTGCGTGGGGAAACACTTCTGCACGATATGGCCGGCCGTCTCAGTTTCCTGACATCCGGCGCGACACATAACGGGCCGATTGCCCGGTCCCCTACGCCCGCGGGAGCACCTCATTCCACTTGCTAGTGCATTCGACCGCACCCAATTGTAATGCACGAAATCGCCCCCCTTCATAAATGGGTTTTTAGAAGAGACCCAGCTTGATGAGAAACGGCTGCCACCTGTTTCTTTCAAAGCTGCGCCATCAACTGACGCATGCAATAATTGGGCCCAGTGTCTTGACACACAGTTGGACCTCGCTGGATTAGCCACGTTGACTAGTCGAGCGTGACACCAGGCGATTTCTATCTCGACCAATGCCCCAACCGCACAAGCTACTACATGAGGTACGGTCGACTCTTTCAGTGCAATGAGTCCCCGTAGCCTCCAATGCGGGATAAACTCAGATAGCCGTAGTATCCCAAGACCCCCCTCCCTTACCGGGCAATGGAAATATCCAATTGCCACGTCTTTCGGCAGATGAAGCCAGCGCCTCACTGCCGCTCGAACTGTCACGTCTAACTTTTTTAAGTAGCCGGACGTAACCCTCCCCAGGACCCATGACTGGATGTATCTGGGAATAAGATACGTCCGGAGGACATTAATGCGCTGATGTGCTTTCAGTGGCGCTTTCGTTATACGTTCGATTTCGTTCGCCAGTGAGACCCTAATTTGACCCACTTGAGTTCCAATAAACTTGACTCCAAGGTAGCCCAAAAAATCTAAGACCGCGCATTGGCGGATCCCGACTTCACTGAACTGAGTGAACGTCTGGGTATCCACGATCTTGACTTTTTTGTCTCGGCACGAGGCTACCATGGAAAGAACCATACATTTGGCAGGATTTAGCAATAAACCAAATCGACCCAACTCGGCATTTAACAAGTCTAGGTTGCGTTGGAGGCCGACTTTGGAAGTTGAGCACAATATCAGATCATCCGCAAAAGCTAACCAGGAAATACGTTCGCCTCCCACCGTAAATCTAATCTCTCTATTCAGTGCCGAAAGTGCACAATCGATGACAAGGCTTAACCTTCTGATTTCCGGTAATGACCTCAGAATTTTTAGGACAAAAAAGGGACGTGTACGCATTTGCGTTTTAAAATTTAGAAAAAAAAACAATATATATATATATATATATATATACACACGATAAATAAAAGATGTACAACATCTATATATATATATAAAATCTCAATACTGGTCAGTGTACCCCATGCTCAACCTTGACGGTCTTAATGGGTGCACTGATCAAATTAATGTACCTATATATACTTAGCTGTAAGTTTAATGTATTCTTACCCATCGTTTTGTTTAGTTATGTTTACTCTTTTATCTATATTGCCTTATATAATTATTGTATTGCTCAAACTAAATAAATTCATTCTATTGGTGCTCCGTTATAGCCATGGGCATGTCATTTCAACACCAAAGTACAATGCAAACTAAGATACTCCCCACTGTCACTACCACTGCGCATATAACTTATTCGCCCGAATAAAAGGTTATTGCAGTATTGATGGTATTCTGGTACTTTCTATTAATTTTAATTAATGACATGTCATTTTTTACTTTCACGTCTACTTGTTATTACCAGTGTGAAGTTAGCAGCCACTTTTCAGCAGCCATTTTCTCTTCAGCAGCCAAACGGCCAGTGGCGGCGGTTATAAATAAAATACTTGAATATATATTGAACAATTGGGAATGAGTTTATCATCGCTACCGCATTTCCTCTTATATGTGATGTTCATATACATTGCCTTAAAAGATATTTGAACCATTAATGAACTTCCAGTTATACTCTAAAATATTTAAAATCAAAAAAAGTTGTTTTTCTGAGAAGGAAAACAATAGCCGCGTTCATAATTGGAATAGAGTGTTATATATAGCTCGTCCAGTATTGAAACGACCACTTTGGCCTTCCCCTACCTAACAACCAATTCTTCTCGAAGATGCCCGAACGATGGCTAATAATAGAAATTCCAGAGGCGTACCAAATTATTTGGTATAGGCGATACAAGAGAAGTAGAGAACTTATACTCCTATAACTTCTGAACGGAAAAAATATTTTTCGACAAATCTGCCAGAGGGATATAGATATATTGGTATAAGAAAATTTTATAAATAACTGCACTACCTATTTATTAATCAAACAAACCTAACCTCTCAAATGCTGCATGCCAAGACACTGGTGGAGATTCACCATAGCACTGCAAATCGTGTCCAATCGTGTTCTCCCCCTCTCTACCTACCAAACGGTCGTTTCAATACTGGACGAGCTATGCACCAGGAGACTACACTGTATGAAAGACTCTGATTTGGAAGGCGTCCAAGGGGTGGTCCACCCTCATGAAATTAAAAAAATCGATTTTTCTATGAAGGCAAAAAATAGCCACGTTTATGTTTCTTAGAGAGTGTTTTATATATCAGAAGAGTACTCTGTATGAACGACTTTGATTTGGGAGGCGTCCACCCTCGTGAAATATTAAATAATCGATTTTTCTGTGAAGGAAAAAAACAGCCGCGTTTAAATAAGAAATATCTTAGAGAGTATTTATATATCGGAAGAGTACACTGTATGAACGACTTCGATTTGGAAGGCGTCCAAGGGGTGGTTCACCCCCATAAAATCTTAAAATATCGATTTTTCTGTGATGGAAAAATTAGCCGCTGTATATTTCTTAGAGAGTGTTTTATATATCAGAAGAGTAAACTGTATGATTGACTTCGATTTGGGAGGCGTCCAAGGGGTGGTTCGTTCCACCCTCATGAAATCTTAAAAAATCGATTTTTATGTGAAGGAAAAAAATTGCCGCGTTTATATTTCTTAGAGAGTGTTTTAGATATCAGAAGAGTACACTGTATGAACGATTTCGATTTGGGAGGCGTCCAAGGGGTGGTTCCACCCTCATGAAATCTGAAAAAATAGATTTTTCTGTGAAGGAAAAAAATAGCCGCGTTTATATTTCTTAGAGAGTGTTTTATTTACGGAAGAGTACACTGTATCAAGGACTTCGATTTGGGAGGCGTCCAAGGGGTGGTTCCACCCTCATGAAATCTGAAAAAATAGATTTTTCTGTGAAGGAAAAAAATAGCCGCGTTTATATTTCTTAGAGAGTGTTTTATATATCGGAAGAGTACACTGTATCAACGACTTCGATTTGGAAGGCGTCCAAGGGGTGGTTCCACCCACATGAAATCTTAAAAAATCGATTTTTCTGTGAAGGAAAAAAATTGCCGCGTTTATATTCCTTAGAGAGTGTTTTATATATCAGAAGAGTACACTGTATGAACGATTTCGATTTGGGGGGCGCCAAGGGGTGGTTCCACCCCATGAAATCTAAAAAAATCGATTTTTCTGTAAAGGAAAAAAATAGCCGGGTTTTTATTTCTTAGAGAGTGTTTCATATATCAGAAGAATACACTGTATGAACGACTTCGATTTAGGAGGCGTCCAAGGGGTCCTAAATATCGATTTTTCTGTGAAATCTAAAAAAATCGAGTTTTTAAGATTTTATGAGGGTGGACGCCTCCCAAATCGAAGTCAATCATACAGTGTACTCTTCTGATATATAAAACACTCTCTAAGCAATATAAAAGCGGCAATTTTTTCCTCCACAAAAAAAATAATTTTTAAGATTTCATGAGGGTGGACGCCTCCCAAATCAAGTACTCTTCTGGTATATAAAACTGTCTCTAAGAAATATAAACGGAGCTATTCTTTTCCTACACAGAAAAATCGATTTTTTTAGATTTCATGAGGGTGATACCACCCCTTGGACGCCTACCAAATCGAAGTCGTTCATACAGTGTACTCTTCTGATATATAAAATACTCTCTAAGGAATAAAAACGTGGCTATTTTTTTCCTTTACAGAAAAATCGATTTTTTAAGATTTCATGAGGGTGGAACCACTTCTTAAACGTCTCCCAAATCGAAGTCGTTCATACAGTGTACTCTTCCAATATATAAAACACTCTCTAAGAAATATAAACGCGAATATTTCTTTCCTTCACGGAAAAATCGTTTTTTTTTTTAGATTTTATGATGGTGGGACCTCCCCTTGGACGCCTTTCAAATCGAAGTCAATCATACAGTGTACTCTTCTGATATATAAAACAGTCTCTAAGAAATATAAACGTGGCTATTTTTTTCCTTCGCAAAAAAAACGATTTTTAAAGATTTCATGAGGGTAGAACCACCCCTTGGACGCCTCCCAAATCGAAGTCGTTCATACGGTGTACTCTTCTGATATATAAAACACTCTTTAGGAAATCGAAGTCGTTCAGACAGTTTTTTTTCCTTCAGAAAAATCGATTTTTTAAGATTTCATGAGGGTGGACCTACCCTTGGACGCCTCCCAAATCGAAGTCTTTCATACAGTGTTTTCTTCTGATATATAAAACACTCTCCAGTAATAGGAACGCGGCTATTTCTTTCCTTCACAGAAAAATCGATTCTTTAAGATTTTATGAGGGTGGAACCACCCCTTGGACGCCTCCCAAATAGAAGTCAATCATACAGTGTACTTTTCTGATATATAAAACATTCTCCAATAAATATAAACGCAGCTATTTTTTTCCTTCGCAGCAGAAAACTCGATTTTTTTAGAATCCACGAGGGTGGAACCACCCCTTGGACGCCTCCCAAATCAAAGTCGTTCATACAGAGTACTCTCCTGATATTTAAAACACTTTCTAAAAAACATAAACGTGGCTATTTTTTTCCTTCATAGAAAAATAGTTTTTTTTTATTTTCATGAGGGTGGAACCACCCCTTGGACGCCTCCCAAATCGAAGTCTTTCATACAGTGTACTCTTCTGGTGTATATAACACTCTATAGCAATTATGAAAGCGGCAATCTTTTTCCTTCTCAGAAAAACACCTTTTTTTTATTTTAAATATTTTAGAGTATAACTGGAAGTTCATTAATGGCTCAAATATCTTTTAAGGCAATGTATATGAACATCACATATAAGAGGAAATGCGGTAGCGATGATAAACTCATTCCCAATTGTTCAATACTATATTCAAGTTTTTTATTTATAACCGCCGCCACTGGTCGTTTGGCTGCTGGGGAGAAAATTGCTGCTGAAAAGTGGCTGCTAACTTCACACTGGTCTTGTTATTGTAGATATTTTAACCAACTGGTAATATGTTAAATACTTTCATAATATTTTCTAGATGCTTTTATCACCCATGACTGTAACTGTTGTTTGTTAACAAGAGATTTATCTTAGAACAATAAACATTGATTTGTTTGAAAATATGAACAGGATGTTCATAAAATCAGATGTGGAATCATCTGCAACTGAAAGATAAACTTTAGTCACTATCTTCCATCGTTCAAGATAACCTCTTGTGGGGTATTCATGTTGAAAAGGGAAACATTCTCAAATGAATATTGAATAGAATTTTTTTTTCTGTGAATTGAAAAATCCAAGATAAAAATTAAGTTATTTTTTGTGAAGCACGAGATATGACGATATAGATATGCTGTCCTTCGGAGGGGACGTTAAGATGGCGGTCCCAATTGCATAGATGTTGAGCTCGTTGGAGATCCCTACCTCTGAAACAAAAATCTTATTTTTTTGATGGATTATCAACTGTTAGCGGGAGTGCAACGAGTTGCTGAGAATTCAAAATTTTGATTACTATGAAAGGATGATTGATGATTATTCACATGATTCAAACAAAAAGTGGAAAACCCTCAAAACTTTGATTAAACAGGCTAATAGTCCTATTCCAGATGAAATTGTATGGGATATGTGAAGAGTAGTTTGGAAACAAAATAAAGCGAAAATATTCAACATTATTTTATTGAAACCATTTTATATATGAAACAGTCCCCCTTCCTCACTATACCAACGAAAGATTTCAATGCAATCACAAGTGAATTATCTGAATTAAAACTCCTCACCTTGAAGGAATTGAAATCTAATGTGAAGTCTTGATAAAAAGGGCAATGCTGATATAATTAATAACAAAGTTCTCAAGAGCATTTAAGTGTATTGGGTCACAACATACTTGATTTTGTTGATACTTCTTTAAAACATTGGCAATTTCCCAAATATCTCAAGGTCAGTAACATAGTACCTGTGCCCAAAGTCAATAATAAAAATGAAGTCATTAATTTTCGTCCAATGAATACCTTACCTCCACCATCGGAAATAGTGTTGGAACTAGCTGTTTACAACCAAATTTGCACATATATTGAAGGCAACAATTTTGATTAATTATCAATCGAGTTTCAGATCAAAATATGTATGTGAATCTGTACTACAACTTACCCTGTCCAAGTGGAAGCTGATGATAAGTTTGTACTTGCTATATTTCTGGACATTAAAAGGGTTTAAAACAATGCTTGGAACATGACTTCAATAATCCAACCTCACTTTGACTGTCCTACTTTGATTTCATTACTCGATGGGAATTATGTTTGCTGTTGAAATGCAATGATCTAAATTGGCTAACAGACAGATTATTCTATTTTTCAATTATATTTATTTTCAAAATATTTGATGAGAAAGCATAATGTTATTTCAATGAATTGATTACCTATCAAGATGGCTGACAATTCCAAGATTTGTAGTAAAAATTGCAATGGTTGAGTATGAACCATTGCAATATCATGTAATAAATGTGCCAAATGGTACCATTCAAAGTGTTTGAACTTAACAGCGACCAGCCTGAATTATTATACAAGAATTTAAAAGTTCAAAAGGCGATCCATGGTTTTATTATTATTACAAAAATACGGACTCCAACTGAAAGTGAGTGAAGAACTTAGGTTGAGCTCTTAAATTGAGCTCTTAAAATCGGGGTCGAGCAAAGAAATTGATAAAAATGAGCAGAAGCTCCTTGAAAATAACATAATAATTAGTGGGATTCCTCAAAAAATATAAAATAAAACTTAACCTCAATAATGGCTCGTGCAATATCGTGTAATAAATGTGCCAAATGGTACCATTCGAAGTGTTTGAACTTAACAACGACTGGCCTAAATTATTATACAAGAATTTAAAAGTTCAACAGGTGATCGATGGTTTTACTATTATTGCAAAAATACGAACTCCACCTGAAAGTGAGTAAAGAACTTAGGTCGGAAATTGAGCTCTTAAAATCGGGGTTGAGCAAACAAATGGATAAAAATAAGCAGAAACTCCTTGAAAATAACATAATAATTTTTTTTTTTTATATGTTCTGGTTCAGAGATATCCTGTAATGTCAGGGGAACATCGTGGGAACCAAGGGAAAGAAGGTAGGAGTTGGTGTTCTTCTTAAATTTCTGGAGGTTGTATGCCTCGGGGAACACCTCCCTAGGCAATGAGTTCCAAAGCCTCGCAGTTCGTTGGATGAACGAGTCTTTGGAAAGTGATGTTCTGCAGGTTGGATTCCTCAAAAAATATAAAATAATACCTAACCTCAATAATGCCAACTGTCTACAGTGCATTGAAAATAGACTTGAAAGAAGTAAAATGTTGTAGAATAGGCAATAAAGAAAAACAAGATGCACCAATCAAGGTACGTTTTGGTAGTATAAGTGACAAGGAACAATTTATGCAAGCAAATATGGAAATCAAGATCGCACTAGAAAAGCTAGGGCTTGGCTCATATAAGAAATTGTTATATTTGAATCACGATTTGACCAAACAAAATCAGTACCTTTATAAGTTGGCGAGAAAATTCAAAAAAGAAAATGACTACCAATACGTGTGGTTCTCAAATAGATCCATCATGGTTAGAAAAAACGATTCAAGTAAGATACAAATAGTAGAAACGGAAAATGACCTAAAAAACTTGCAGCGCCTCATACCCAACGAAACAGGTTAAGCATTTCATATAAGAATGGTCGAAATAAGTTTGACGACATTAATTGTTATGTGAAAGAAAATAACTGATAACAGAAACATGGTTTCACAGTAACGAAGTGAATCATTCCCAAATTAGTGGCTATAGCAGTACTCATTCCTGCAGAAATTCCAAAGGAGGAGGATCTTCAATATATACCAGACTCAATAGATTATAGATGTGAGACTACGAATAATGACCAAACTATTAATTTTTTCAAGTATTAACCTACTTGGAAGCAATATCAGACTTTGTGCTCTTTATAGACCACCATCCTTACCTGTCAATGACTTTATTAGGGAATTAAACAAATCTTAAGTAAATATAAGAAGACGTTCCTAATAGGGGATATGAATATAAACTTACTGAACAGTGCAGAATCAAAGGTTAATACTTACAAAAATACAATTACTCTTAACCGATTTAAAATATTTAATACAATAAACGAAAAAATTGCAACAAGAGTACCTAACTGCTCAGTCAAAAACTATAAGAACATGTGATCGCAAACATGTATCAGATCATAATATATTACAGCTAATATCTTTTTTTTATAAAATATCACTCGGTACTCAATTAATCCTTATTCACACATAAATTCCAAGCCAGTAAAAAGACAAAAATCTATTTATTTGAACTTTTGGTATCAATTCAAGCCAGTAAGAAAGAGGCAAAAAACTCTTATAAGCTGAAACAGAGAAGAAAATGATTGTATAGGTAATTAATTTTGTTTTGGATCTAATGAAAAAAAAGGGATAGACTATATAAATTAAAAATAAATAATCCATTTGATGAAATGATTCAAGCTCAATACAGAACTATAACAAAAACTGTAATTTAAAATGGAAAAAGAGAAAAGAAATAAATATGAATAAACAACAAAATAAAATAAAAAACTGAAAAAGAAATGCTGGAGACATTGAACGAATTGAATAAAAACGCAGTGGCAGGACACGACCAAATAAACACAAGAGACATACTGACACTGAATATCACCATAGTATCAATATTAGTATTCTTCATCAATGAAATTTTCCATCAAGGTATCTATCCAGAAATACTCAAAGTTGGTAAGGTCATTTTCCATTAAACACAAAGCAGGTTCAACCAAAGAAATTGACAACCATAGGCCTATCACAATAGTATCATGTCTATCAAAAATAATTGAAATAATAATTAAAAAACTAATTGTAACATTTATAGATATAAAATTTGATAGGTATCAATATGCAGGGCCGCCGCATGGGTCAAGAGCGCCCTGGTGCAAAGAGCTAGAAATGGCGCCCTAGGTCCTAAAAGGTCCTAAAAGACCAAAATATCTCGATTATCTTTCTTGTGAACACGATTTTTTACGAACAATCAAGTCGTTTTTAATAAAATTTGGTATAAATATAGTATGGTACCATGCGAAGGGCTGATCAGCTTTCATTCGTTAGCAACTGCTTACAATTAGGAGACAGTTATAATAAGTTAATTTTATTATTGTACAAATGTACAACTTAGAACTTATAACTAAGAAACCATAAACATAATAACAACCTAAAAAAAAATAAACATCAAACGATTCCTACTTTTCTACACTTTATCATAGCAAACTCTTTAATAATGTTTTCAAAATCAATGGACATAACTAGGTCATACTCTATGGCTAAAGTCGACAGATTGGAGAGCCTTTCTTGTCCCATGGTCGACCTTAAATAATTCTTAATTATTTTTAATTTTGAAAATTACTTTTTCCCGTCGCTACTGTTACTGGTAGGGTTAAATAGATACGCAAGGCCACTGTTGCATTTGGGAAAGACGAAATTAAATCATTTTGAAAAAGAAACTGGATAAGGCCAAATGGTTCAGTTGATGGCAACTCAAACCCTTTAAATGTTTTAAGCTCTAAGTTAACCTCTAACGCATTGATATCGCGTTCATTTCAGATTCTGTTAAATTTTGTTCAAGTTGCAAGCAACATTTTACCAAATCGTCATGACTCAAGTTATTAAAATTTGATAAAAATACAAATGCATGATTAAAAGCAGTGAGTTTATTAAATCTGTCTTAGGCCAGTAGAAATAGACAATCAATTCACATTAATTCCAAAAGTTTTCAAACTTCAATGGTATGTTAGTGCATTATTGAAAACAAACTATAAAATTTTGCAGAAGTCTGCAATGAACGGAACACTGTTTTAATTGCAAAAAAGTTTTCATGTTTTATTTTATCACTGAAAATTGCAAAAGTTCTGCAAACTAGACTTACCGATAGTAATGATGTTTTACAAGATGCATGGAGTTTGCAACCTTGTAAAAATAATAATAATAATATTTATTGTCGCCATAGGATCCAATTGGACATTGACATGGTCACAGTTTCAATATAAAATTAAATTAAAATACAATAAAATATATTAAGTACAGATGCTCAATATCAAGTCATGAGAATTTCAACATTATATAAACATTCTTGTTTGTAGTAGTTGTAAATGTTACAGAACCTTGTTTTTTGTAATTTTTTTAAGTTTTTCATTGTAATTTGTTTAAAAAAATTACAAAAGTTCTGCAAATTGGATAAGTGAATGGAACAAAAGTTTAACATATTCACATACATTTGCAACCATTTCCAAAAAATGCATCATTTATTTATTGAACTTTCTTATCGACGTTGCCATTTTCAATACACACAAGCATTGAAATAATTACAAAAGTTTTCTATTGTGGTTGCAAATAAAGAGAATATCGGTGTCAGTGGATATGTAACTTTGAAACCTCATACGAAAAACAGAACCTATGTATTTACTAATATAAATTTCTTGCATTTTTAAAACTGCTGGAATAATTACAAAAATTCTGCAAATTGCAGTTATAATTACGACTAATATTTTACGTGACGCAAAAGATTTGCAACCGTCATTGTTCAACAGAACATTTTTTTTATATAATTGTTTTTTTTTATGATTTGGCCATAAATTATAAACATTGTGGAAATAGGTTTAAGATATATATTCGACCGACCTATGTCTACAGTGGTCCAGTTAAATAAATGATTATCCATCGCGTATATCTGTTATATTTTGTACTGGTTGATTGAAATTGCACCCGAAAAATGATACGGTTATGTAGTTAACCAGTAAAAAACTTCAAACTAATTATTAATCTTAGAAACAATCAATGTTTTCGACTAATCAGCAAAATAAAATGAACCCAACATTTTCAAATGCAACAATCGAAAGAGTACAAAATTTTGCTAAATTCGGCTAAAAAAGTATTGGAAGACATTAATTTTTATATTGCATTAGAAACGACATTCAATTATTCTACGTTTGAAATTTTCACTTGTCACAACATGACTTTATAGCAATCAAAGATATTTTAAAATGAATAATCGATGCTTTATGGAAGTAAGGATATCAAAATGTTATCGATAGTAAATAACGCAGGAACATAATTTTCATAATCAAACAGAAACATTGCTGAAAAATAAAAATTTGTGAGATCTCAAATAAATTTTTTACAGGTATTTATTTCTTGAATTATAATTTACTTTTCCACTCGACTTCTTTACCGCAATTGTGGTTTCGCATGAAAAATACCATTGAATTCGAATGAGGATTTAAATGTAATCGACACGTAAAAATCATTTTCTTGATTCATAAAAATTTTAAAATAAAGAGGGGACGTAACACAGTTGTAGGTTAAGAGTTTTATGGCTTCAGTTTTTTTAACGATTTTTTTTTTGAGCAAATGATTCAACGCATTTGTGTAAATTCGGGATATGACATGATTAATGGGAAAAATCAAGAGATTCCCGAATTATTATGAGACCACCGAGTCCATACAAAAAATATCTCTTTCATAAAATCATTGGTTTTTACAAAAAACCGATTTTTCGATCGGGAAATTTGTATCTGATTGAAGACAGAAAGCTGACAAAATTGTAAAAATGAAAAACTTTTCCAAGACAAACTTTTGTTCAGAAGCAGTGAAAAAAATAATGTGTTGTTAGATGTGTGATGATATTCTCATCTGATAACCGGTAATTTAGTTTGAACACAGAATAACTTGCATCACACATCTATTAAAACATTGTTCCATTTTAGTACATTTGAATAAATGTTAGTGTTAAATTTATTTCATTTTAACCCCCTTAATTTTTGTGATTTTAACATGGAATCCATTATTCTAAACCTCATAAACCATAGGATATTAATTTTAAAAAGAATCTATCGGACCATTAGTAAAAAACCCGTCCGCCACCTTGAATTTTGACAAAAAATCCATAATCATCGACATCGAACACTCCTATACGAATGAAAACATAGATCACAAAACTTCATCCGCCATCTTGAATTTAGACATGTAATTCATAATTTATTGTGATCCCAAAAATCTCCAGATAACAATTTTAGATAGAATCGGAACATAAATCACAAAATATTTCCGCCATCTTTTAATTTTGACATTGAATTGATAATATCTTCGGCCCCAGTTACCCTTGAGAATCAAGTTCAAAGGGAGAACGAAACACACCCTGTGTATCATTTGAAATCACTTAGTTTTCCGCAATACATTTCGACTCTAGCATTGAGTAATTGAAAAATAATTTATATGGCCTTCAATCATCCTCAAAAAGTAACATTGAAAAACAAATAATGAAATAAATCGGCTGTTCAGTTTGTGTGAACTTTTGTCGGAGCTACTGCTTCCATCCAGCAATGGACTCGAATGAATACCCAAATCCAAAATGAATCGAGAACGGACAGAAGCTGTGTTGTTCAAACAGTTCACTATCTGCACTCCTGCTCTTGGTAAATATATGCCAACAAACTCAACCTGGGCAGGGTGAGGAAGAAATTCGACTGTTTCCTGTAACGCGCTATTGTTTGCTCTTTTGATACAACTGTAGGGTGTTTTTTAAATCTCAACATTTCTTCCATTTTGTAATTTATCAAGAAAAGAAAGTTGAGATTTAAAAATTAATTAATCTTTTTTAGCCAATTTAGATTTTTTATTTTTTTTCCATAATGTTTGTCATTTATAATATTTCGAAAACATTGATTGTTTCTAAGATTAATAATTAGTTTGAAGTTTTTTACTGGTTAACTACATAACCGTATCATTTTTCGGGTGCAATTTCAATCAACCAGTACAAAATATAACAGATATACGCGATGGATAATCATTTATTTAACTGGACCACTGTAGACATAGGTCGGTCGAATATATATCTTAAACCTATTTCCACAATGTTTATAATTTATGGCCAAATCATAAAAAAAAAACAATTATATAAAAAAAATGTTCTGTTGAACAATGACGGTTGCAAATCTTTTGCGTCACGTAAAATATTAGTCGTAATTATAACTGCAATTTGCAGAATTTTTGTAATTATTCCAGCAGTTTTAAAAATGCAAGAAATTTATATTAGTAAATACATAGGTTCTGTTTTTCGTATGAGGTTTCAAAGTTACATATCCACTGACACCGATATTCTCTTTATTTGCAACCACAATAGAAAACTTTTGTAATTATTTCAATGCTTGTGTGTATTGAAAATGGCAACGTCGATAAGAAAGTTCAATAAATAAATGATGCATTTTTTGGAAATGGTTGCAAATGTATGTGAATATGTTAAACTTTTGTTCCATTCACTTATCCAATTTGCAGAACTTTTGTAATTTTTTTAAACAAATTACAATGAAAAACTTAAAAAAATTACAAAAAACAAGGTTCTGTAACATTTACAACTACTACAAACAAGAATGTTTATATAATGTTGAAATTCTCATGACTTGATATTGAGCATCTGTACTTAATATATTTTATTGTATTTTAATTTAATTTTATATTGAAACTGTGACCATGTCAATGTCCAATTGGATCCTATGACGACAATAAATATTATTATTATTATTTTTACAAGGTTGCAAACTTCATGCATCTTGTAAAACATCATTACTATCGGTAAGTCTAGTTTGCAGAACTTTTGCAATTTTCAGTGATAAAATAAAACATGAAAACGTTTTTTGCAATTAAAACAGTGTTCCGTTCATTGCAGACTTCTGCAAAATTTTATAGTTTGTTTTCAATAATGCACTAACATACCATTGAAGTTTGAAAACTTTTGGAATTAATGTGAATTGATTGTCTATTTCTACTGGCCTAAGACAGATTTAATAAACTCACTGCTTTTAATCATGCATTTGTATTTTTATCAAATTTTAATAACTTGAGTCATGACGATTTGGTAAAATGTTGCTTGCAACTTGAACAAAATTTAACAGAATCTGAAATGAACGCGATATCAATGCGTTAGAGGTTAACTTAGAGCTTAAAACATTTAAAGGGTTTGAGTTGCCATCAACTGAACCATTTGGCCTTATCCAGAAAATTATGAAAACGTGTAGAGATATTCTCAATCCTCCATCAAACGTACTCAGAGGACTTTTTTATGCAAATTCCTAATTGTAATATGATGTTATGAATTCATATCAAAAACATTAGCTTTCAACATTGAATGATTTCACCTACCGTTGACGAGCTTCTTCTTGGTCGATATTTAACTTGGTAACACAATGCATGTCATTTATTAGGTATATAAAAATCTTTATTATGCAGATAACACAGGAGTTGTAAAAATATTTTATTTTTTTAATTTCTAATGTTCCGCATTGTAACATAGTTTGCATATTATTATACTGCCACCAATTGGTAAAATGAGTTGTCTGCCCGATTTGCAGAACTTTTGCTTTTTTTGGTAGAGTACGAACACAAAAAAAAATTTCTTTTGATTTTACCCTTGTTGCAGACGAGGTTGCAAATTAATGAAAACATTGTACGTCAGGGCATCTCCATTTGCAACCAGTATTTGAAACTTTTGTAATAATTCCGATACTTATTTTAATAAAAAAAATCAATTTAATGAAAAAATATATTTTTTGTTTGACGCAAGAGGTTGCAAAGTAAAACTCTTCTCAAGAACATTATTTCAGGTATTTTTTTGAGTTTGCAGAACTTTTGGAATTTTCTTAAAAAAATTGTGATTAATAACATTTTTTTTTTATAAAACAAACATTTTCGTTTTGTTTGAATGGTTGCTAATTAATCAGAGGATGTAAATCGATATTTTTCAAAACATCGAAATTTTGCAGAACTTTTGCAAATTTTTCCGCGCTAATAATGTGAAAATTCATTAAATCCTGATTTTTAACATCTTCCGTTCAGAAAAAAGGGTTGCAAAATCAGACTAATTATCATTTGAACGTACTCTTCACTCTACTGAAATTTTAAAATTTTTGTAATTATTATTAAATTTTGGGAAAATCATGTCTATCTCTACTGGCCTATCTTGTAGACATAAGAGTTTATTCATTAATTGAATAAAACAAATTTACTTTGTAATTTTGTTTTGGATCCTCGATATTCTCATCTCTATGTTCGTAATAAAATTCGAGTTTTTGGCGAATACGAATTGATTTGACGTTCGGAAAATGTATTTCCGCATCGCATTTTTCTGCAAGAACCTTGGCTTCTTGTTTAAAAATTTCTCCAGATCTGTATTATCTGAAAAACTCTTAAACTGTTTAACTGAAGTTTAATTTGGAAGATTGAAGCAATTTACTGACAACATTAATTTTTGATGATAAAACGTCAACCAAATGACTCCTAAGCGGTTCGGTCCAGCGGTCATGTTTTTGTATAACTTATCGTTGAAGAAAATAAGCGGCAGGATTTACTATGCCAAAATATTTATGTACATCTCTTGTTACATATATTTAAATTCTAAATCATAATTAATAAGCACGCAACAGGAACAAGAGGAACCCTCAGGGGCGCCCTTTTCATTAAAAAAAGCACATTTTATTTTTGTTTATAAGCAGGAAAGCAAGACTGAAATTTTAAACATACATTTTTCCTTTAATACGTATGTAGTACGTTTATTAGTAGGTAAAAAACGGGTGCATGTATATTCACCATTAAAAAAAGATGGCCGCAGAAAGCAGCACCTATTTTATTCATATTACTGTTGTCGAGGGAGTAAGTTAAAGATAAAATGCATTTTTTATGAGTGCAAAAAAGATAGGTGATTTGCAGCCCCTACCAGAGTGCCGCCCTGGTGCGGCGCACCACTTCGCCCATAGGTCACGGCGGCCCAGTCAATATGGTTTCCAAGAAAATAGTGGCACCCCTTTCCTTAGTGCTACGATAGATTTTGTAAATCAAATCTTTTCCAAGCTTGATCAGGAATGTTTTGTACTCACAGTTAGCATAGACTTACAGAAGGCATTTGATGTAGTCGGTCATAAAATACTCTTGAATGAAATAGAATACATGGTATCAGAGGGAATCTGCTAACATTACTTACAACTTATCTACTTAATTGCAGTGCCTCAAGGATTGGTCCTGGGCCCCTTCTTATATATATATATATATATATATATATATATATATATATATATATATATCTATATATATATATTGTTATGTAATGATGAATTGAATAATAATAGTTGTTTATAATATGAAAATAGCTAATAGTTTTCGCTATTCTTTGTGAGCCAAATTGATATGATATAGATAGATATTTTCACCCTGTATGTATATTTTGTTTGATGTAATAATAATTGCTAGCGAACGTCACTGTTCTCTCGTCACGCTGCTGCCAATTGTTATCACTTTCCTCACCACGGCTAAGCAACAGTTGGTACGCCTCTTATCTCAGATAGCCGGTTCAGGCAATAGAGCCACTAACCACTGCTGTCTACTTTCAGTTTATTCAATGGTCATTGTTATGATTGTTGATCATTGTAAGAAAACAAACAACAAAGTATCAAAAAGCAATTATTTCCTTTATTCAGGAAGACTTCATTTTACCTGGCCTACGAGAAATAACTTATACTAATGTGAATCTACAAATATTCACGGATAATCATTAAAATCAAATCATGGATAGATAGACAGAACCTCACTTTTTCCTTGAGAGTGAATTTTTCTTTTATGGTTCAAAATAAAGTGAAATAAAGTTCTTCAGATGTGAGATACGTTATTTGTGATATTGTTCATGGACCGGATGTGCACTATTAAAGTTTTTATACCTGGCTAGAACTGTCGGTGTTCAAGATATGCCCTGAAACTGGATCCCTTCTCACTCCAAGCGCTATCAGGAACTCCAATACCATAAATCAGGAACCATACATATGCAGAAATCAGCTTTGGACACTTGGATATGTTGTATAATTAAGGTAATATTGGTTTTTCTCTTCTAATGTTGGAATTATTTCATTTTTCTTTCTCCCAAAAATGTTGCGTGGCATTCCCTTGTAAATTTATTTTTCGATCTCCTCTTGTGGCTTTGTTTGTTGTCACCTAGATACCCATTTTGTTCCTTACCTCTGATTCGAATTTTTGAATTCGCGCACTAAATTGTCACATTTTCACTGTTTATGGTTATTTGTCATAACTTATATATACAACTATTTTTCCATTCTTATTAACTATGTACAAATTTCAATAATAATTGCCTCTGACACTTTCCCGCTCTTATTCTCTTACAATTTCAAATTCTACATGTGACCATCTGTTCCCTGATTGGCTATTGTCATCAAGAAGTTTGCTGATCTACCATTGGCTACTTTTAGTTAGCTACAATTTCATATACTGTATGTTTCAAATTTATAAATTTGTAGATCACATTTTATTCAGGAAAATTTTGTAAATCTAGACTTTTTGTTGTCTTGTGAAGAATTATGGGTTGTAATCATTCTGACAGTGTATGAAATTGATTGTGTTATATAATTTGGACATTTTTATCTATTCATATCATACATAGGCTTATAAAGGAAATAGAACTTCTAAAATTATGTAAAAACAATCTCTTGAAACTAATAACTATTTAGTAATTATTCTTTTTGTGGGTTTTTTTCTTTTAAAACTTATAACTGGCATAACATAACATAATATATATATATATATATATATATATACATCTTGCCTACAATACTGCGTCCTTTCAGGAACCGTACGTTACTGCGTCCACCAGAAATACGCTATCTAGATCAATTCTGATAGAGTATACTGGTTCTACACAAAAAATCCTACTCAAAGCTGGTTTCAGATTATCAAAAACTTCAAAAATAAAAAAAAGTATTCTTATATGATATTGCGTCCTTTCACCATCATATCATTATCACGTCCGGTGAATAATTTGTGTTCATATTTAGTATGATACTGCGTCCAATTTGCATTATATCTTTCATACTCAGCACGATACGGCATCCAGCGCTGTTGCCATGTTTTATTACACATTTTTATTTAACTCGCTTCGTTCATATGCTGTCATTCTTTCCGGTACAAAATTTGTGATCCATTTTTGGAACACTTGCCGACATCCGATTGAGCTGAAATTCGGCAGGTTATCATAATTCCGGTTACAATGCATTATAAAATTTTCGTTGGAAATTGGTTTTAAAATTGGGGGGGTTTTCAGGGACGGAGAATGTGAAATTTCTGTCAAAATAAAAAAAATCAAGATGGCGGACAACTTTTGTGATTATGGTCCGATTCGATTCAAAAATTGGTGTGAGGATTTCCGGGGTCGGAGATTATGAATTTTTTGTCGGAATTTATGAATTTAAGATGGCGGCTCCAAAATGGTGAAAGAGTTTTGTGATTGAGGTCCGATTCTATTCAATATTTGTGTGTGGGGGTTTTCGGAGTCGAAGATTATGTTTTTTTGTAAATTAAAATGAAATGGTAGCAGGGTTATATTAAGGAAAAAAAAAGGCGTTAAGATGGCGGACGAGATTCAGGTTCATGATCCAATTCGATTCAAAAATTGGTGTGAGGATTTCCGGGGTCGGAGATTATGAATTTTTTGTCGGAATTTATGAATTCAAGATGGCGGCTCCAAAATGGTGAAAGAGTTTTGTGATTGAGGTCCGATTCTATTCAATATTTGTGTGTGGGGGTTTTCGGAGTCGAAGATTATGATTTTTTTGTCAAAATTCATGAAATTGAAATGGTAGCTCATGGAGTTACTATTAGAGGAAAAAAAAATGGCGCTTCAAGATGGCGGACGAGATTCAGGTTCATGATCCAATTCGATTCAAATTGGTATGTGGGAGTTTTCATGGTCGAAGATTAGGAATGTTTCTTCAAAATTCATAAAATCAAAATGGTGGCTCCAAGATGGCCGATAATCTCTGTGTTTATGGTCCGATTCTATTCAAAAATGGTATGTGGGGGTTTTTGGGGTCAGAAATTAAGGATTTTTGATCAACAAACATAAGATAGCGGGTGAGTTTTGTGATTATGGCCCGATTCGATTCAAAATTGGTATGTCGGCACGACTCGATGGCCGCCCGATTCGATTCAAAATTGGTATGTCGGGGTTTTTGGGGTCGGAGATTATGAATTAGGTCGAAGATTATTGATTTTCAGTTGAATTTCATAAATTCAAGATAGCAACTCCAAGATGGCGAATGAGTTAATCTCTAGATAGTCTCCTTATTGGAAGACTAGATAGCTCAGAACTCACAGGAAAGAAGGGTCTCATAATGAAGATGCTTTAACTAAAATGCATAGGTTAGGGCGTACGTATTGAATTGAATCTATAAGTCACGGAATAACCTACGTCACACATCCAAAGCAATTATTTTTACTTTTTAGTGCATTTGAATGAAAGCTTGTCTTCAAAAAGGATTTTTATTGATTATTTTATTTCTGTAATAAATTATGGAAGAATCCCCAAAAAAAAGAAATAAAAAAAATACTTCTGAAGTAGTAAATAAAATTATTTCTCATCGTAATCCTTAAGTTACTTTTATAGATGTAAACCCTGATATGTTTTTTCTCGAACAATATCTCGTCATCCTTGATATATAATTAGTATAATAGTAAATAATCCTAATAAAAATGAATTATGGTTATATAAATGAAATCATTTGATTAATCCTATTATTGTAATTAATTAGTTTTGTTCCCTAAATTAAGTATTTTCTGATGTCTCCGAATGATTTGGCCATCAGGTGATGTCTTCCTTCACTTCCATTATATGTATAACTACACATAAAAAATATCAAAATTGCTGGGGACGAGTCATGGATGATATGATAATAAAAGATGGTGTTTCATTACAGCAACAAAAATATGACAGATACAACACGAATACACATCCCCGATCCCAACAGACTATAAAATTTCCAGAGTTCTTTGAATTATTTGAAATTTACTACTCGAAAACTATTGAATATTGGAAAAATGTAGAAAATGATATAATTATCCAACGTTCCATAAAATTCACAGAGAACTGGGTTTTGGAATCGTTTATGTTGTCATATTTTTGTTTTTTTGTGCTCTTCCAGGTAGATAACCACAACACAAATTTTCCTTATCCCATCACTTATGGTAATACCAATTGAGAGAATCAAACTATATTTGATATGACGTCCTTCTCTTCGGAAAATTAATCCTTTGCTAATCAAAATTTATCTATTCAATTTTCCATAAAATCGACTGAGGAAGAAGTGTGGGGCCTAGACCCGCCATGTGTCTGGGCCGACAAGGGGTAATACTTGTGACGATCCCAGACATAGCTGGGTAAAGTCCAGTTAACATGGTAGCATACCTAGTAGCTTTCGAAAGATATGGTTGATGCGAGAGAAATCTTGCTGATATTGGAATCCTCCTGTTGACATGGGTATGCAGGGGAAGAGAGCCTCCCCATAGGCTTGCCGTTGCCTCGCCACAAGGTGTTGGACTCTGGGGGGCAGGGTGATAGATAGTTGACCAATGAAAAAGATACCGTATTCGGTAGAGACATGGAAGTCCTTTATCTATTGGCACTGATGATTGTATTCCTTGCTGACTTGGCGGGAAGCGGCGCATCTACTCTCTCGGGTACTGACATCCCAGAGCCAGTAGCCTCATCAGGCGGATTCACCGTGGCTGGAATGATTCGGTAGCAGGATAACCTAGCGCGTTGATCCAGCGTATCTGGATTCCCATAGTGTGGGGTAGGGTAAGGTACTCACCAGCTTGTTACCACTGTACATATTGTTGCTGTGGAAGTAGTATATTCGGGACGATGAAAACAGACAAGATTTGGGAAAAAAACTGATTGAGCTTGCAGAAATAGTACGCTGTATATATAAATAAATTAATAATTTCCGACAGATTCGTAAGTAAATACATTTTATATTTAATAATATTTAATAATATAGAACACCAAACAATATTACATTACATTATTATGTTACATTAGTTCTATACCAATGAGCTGCACGAAGAAATAACAAACTGTGTGTGCAGTAACTCCTAACTTAATGAATATATTATCTATATCTAGGTATATTGAAAATGATGACGTACTTTGAGAGATATTCTCCAGTATGTACAAAAATCTCTCAAGCATTATATATTTAAATTTAAATTGTGCTTACCTTAAGCTAACTATAAATTATAAATTTGAAAAATTGTTATACTAAGTCTAAATCCGAATTAGAAGGAAATTAAAGCTATATTTGATCAAATTAACCTCAGCGAAAATTAAACTTAAACCCGCTTTCTTTAATCCACATATCAATCTTGAGCTTATTTCTTTTGTATGTTTGTGTTTTCAATTGCAGGGGCAAGGCATTAAAAGCCTTTGGACCAGTAAAATTTATGTGCTTTTGCATGGCTAAGTGCTTGACAGAGGGAGTAGTACATTTTGTTGAGATGCATTTCGTGTTTAATTGATGCTTCAATTCTAATTTATAGTAAGGCCTTTGAGCATAAACCTGATTATTGATTCAACATGTAGTTGTTCCAATGTAAGAAAATTATAGTTTTTAAACAAGATTTCGGTTGAAAATCGCTTTTTTTTAAAATACATGACTTTAATCACATATTTCTGTACTACAAACAAAGGTTCCAATACTGTCTTACAGGCACTTCCCCAGACCACTAGGCCATAGTTTATCACCGACTCAACAAGATAGTAATAAACCATTCTAAGAATCTTTCCTTGTAGCACATTTCTTAGTTCATAAAATTTATATATGAGTTTTCTTATTTTACCTACTACATACAAAACATGTGTTTTCCAAGTTAAATTTTCATCAAGAAATATTCCCAAGTATTTAAGAGATTGCGTTATTTCTATCTTGTGTTTGCATTTACAGTCATTTACAGTACTAGAACAACCTGAGTCATGAATTCTTAAGCTTGTAAACATCGGTAAATTTACTCGAGTAAAGCCGAAGGCTATAAACTTTGTTTTTTGCTCATTTAGTGACAATAGACTGTAGTCCAACCATCCTTTTATTTTTGTTATTGAAGTTTCTGCTTCACTCAGAGTAGCTTCCCAAGTTTCTCCACTCACAATTACTGCAGTGTCGTCCGATAACAGAAAACGCCCCTGTGTCAAGTAGAGACAGTATATCATTAATATACAGGTTGAACAAAAGGGACCAAGTACTACCCTGTGGCACACCAAATCCCAACTCTAGAGGATCGCTTAGACTACTATTTATTCTTACACGTTAGGTTCTATTCGTCAGGTATGATTTAAACAAATCATTTGCTACTCCTCTAATGCCCATATTGTTTAATCTGTGGAGTAGGATTTCGTGTGCCACAGTGTCGAAAGCCTTGGCTAGATCTAGAAATATTCCTATAACCTTTTACCATTGTCCAAACTACTAAGTATTTTTCTGTAACTTTACTTAGCGATCTTCTGTGCTGGTTTCCTTTAAATCCATATTGATTATCGGATAAAATGGTATGTTTATTAAGGAACTCAGCCAGTTTAAACTTAATGCATTTCTACCAATTTGCTAATAGTACTTATTAAGGCTATCGGTCTATAATTTGTTGTTAGTTCTTTATTGCCTTGCTTGTAAATAGGTATAATTATGGCCTTTTAAGGCTCCAGGATATACTCCTGTACAGAAAATACGATTTATGATATGGACTAGCGGTTTCAATAGAAATACATGGTTATCTTTATCATTTCAGATGTTATGTTGTCTTCCACTTTGCACATTATTTTTAATTTTTGATTTGATTTATAATTTCGCTATCGGTAATAGGCATAAAAAAAGAAGGTCTCTGGATTGATTGGTGTATCTTTAGTGTAGTTATGATTTCGGTTCAACTTAATCAAATCAGCTAGCTTTTCTCCTATACTAGTGGAGAAGCCATTGAATTCATTTGCTATCTGATTTGGGTCACTCAGTATTTCATTATTACTACTCACAACATGCTTTATTTCCCTTTTCTTTTCTTGATCATTAGTGGCATCTTTTATTATTTTCCACGTTTTTTTGGGGTCAGTCCTACTTTCACAATTTTTTTTTTTATAATAGTCATATTTGGATTTTTTTGTTAGTTTTGTCAATTGATTTCTGTAATGTCTGTAGGCATTTAGAGCATCCAAACAATTTGGATTAAGAGCTGATTGTTTTTTTAGTTTATCTCTTTTTCTTATGGATATCAAGAGGCCACTAGTGATCCAAGGTTTTATCTTTTTCTTTTATTACTAGTTTTACATTCATATTGGCAATTCTCTATACATTTTGCAATGAGTTAATAAAGTTATTTGTACTTAAATCAACATCATTGATATTAACCACATCATCCCAATTTGCTTCAGATAATAGCTGAGTTAGCTTTGTATAATTAATTTTATGATACACTCTTGTACTTTCAACATTTTTCTTATTAGTGTTCTGGAGTTCTATATTTAGGAAAATAGGAAAATGATCAGTGAAATCATTAGTTAATATAGCCGAGTGCACATTATTATAAATTTGACTTTTGCATTTGATGAATAGATGATCAATGCAAGTATTCGAGCTACCTTGTATTCGAGTTGGACTATTTATAATACTTGTGAACCCAAAACTATGCATTAATGTTTAATAATTATTCGTTTGTATTGAGCTAGTATCTAACAAGTTAATATTGATATCTCCATAAAGACATACGCGGTTAGGATCTACAATGCTATGTTCTAGTATTTCACCTAAATCGGATGTAAAATCGTCCACATTAATTTCATGGGAACGATAGAATGCTAAGACATCTACCAATGTATTACTTTTAAATAATGACATTTTATGACACTTAACATTATTTATTTCAATAAGTGAATGGTCTTTACAGATTTGTTCTTTTGCATATATCATACATCCATCAAATTTGTTATGTACACTGTTATTCCAAAATGCACAAAATCCAGGCATATTAAAGTAATGAATATTGAAAACTGTGTGTGTCTCTGACATAACAATGACAATTTTCTCATGTTAACGTATTGAATTACTCCAGAAATACTAAAAGTTATCAAAGTTCTTATAAATGCTTCTTATATTTACATGCATTACATTAATGTCCTTAGTCGAATTGAAAACGTATTTTGAGTTAAGCTATCACATATCATTGCTTCACAAGCCTTGTATTGCGAGAATGTCATTTAGAGGTATACACATAGTAAAGATTGTATATTCCTTTTGCTTATTCAGTTAAATCTCAGTTAAACCTTAAGTCACCTTCACATTTGATTCTAATTGGATCTTCTTGATCAGATTTTTCTTAAGTAGATTTTCCCATTTCTGACGATGCTGCTTTTAAGTTTTTTTCCTTTTAAACTCTCTCGTCTTTTAAATAATTGTTGGTGAATCTGGTTAGGTCTTCATTTAGATATATATTGTTATTATTTCCTCTAATCCACATTCATTTACCTTAATACCTTTGATTTCTCTGATCTTTCTTGCAGTTTCAATCTTAATTCTTATTTCTAAGTTTAATGAGTATGGGCCCATCTCCTCGCTTGGTTAATCGATAGATATCCTGTATATCACTTTCTTTCACTTCGACCTTCATGGCTTTAAAAACTTTATCGGCTATGATCTTTGGTTCGTCTTCTTGTTTTGGTATTCCAGCCAAGATTACGCTTACCTTCCTTCCTTCTGTTCATTGGTGTTTATTATTTGTTCCATCTCTTACTTTTAATTGTAGCAAAGTATTATCTTCCTTTAGCCTCCTCATTTCAAGTAATATTGTATCCGTTGCCTTTTTCTGTTCATCGAAACTGTCGGACATAAATTGTATCGATTTTTCTATATCAGCTAAATCAGACTGCATCAGTTTCTTAAACGCTTGCAGGTTTTCATTTAGCACATCCTTTATCATGTTTTTTATCTTTTTTTCATCCATCTTTTGATTTTCAGATGAACTTTCCAGACTTTTAACCTCACTTTCGTGTTTTAAACAACAATTCACTTTATTATCAGAATTTAGCACTTTTGCTTGTCCCGCACAACTAGGGTGAAAGTTAGAATTACAGATTTCACAGTCATACGAGATTTTCACACTTTTTTTGCAATGTAAGCACTTTTTTTTAATTTCTTCAGGAGCTTGAGATTTTACATTGTTTACATTCGACATAACCTCATACATTTTCAAAAGAGTTGATCATAGGGGGTTTGATATGGCTCTTCAGCCCCTCCGTACCTCGACCTGAGAAGTCTTTAGTACTGTAACGAACCTAGGCCGGACCTGTCGCCTCACGCGTTGCCATCGACAACGATGAGGTCATCCCCGGAGATATTCGAGAGCAATCCAGTCACGCCGCGGCATGATAACAACGGTCGATATTGGAAATAACTGGAACATGCTGGGCACCAACCGCCAGAATTGGAAACATCGAGAATGCTGTATCGGAGATAAATAGACAGCCCTCAAGAGGGAGGGGACAGTCTGAACGAGCCCATACGATCGAGCTATACAGTGGCGTAATATAAATTAAGTTGTAGATTTAAGTGTGAAATAAATTATTAAAACCAAGTTAAGTTTATTTACGTTACAATTGGTGTCGGAAGCGAGATTTTGAAAATAAACAAGTGATCTTGGAGAGGATAGTCAGAAAAATAAATTGATAGACCTTTTTGTACGCCCAAAATAGACAGTGGCCCGGTTTTTGCGAAGTGGACAATTGTGCGTGGGAATATAAACTGATACATTGTTCGCGTGAAACAGACAATAGACTGGTGGCCCGTGGAAAAGAATTCGCGAAGTGAATTTTAACAAACTGATAAACTTTTCGTGTGAAACAGACTGATACCTCGCAAAGACAAAATGTGTTCAAGAAAAGGCCTCATGGATTTGAAGGTAGCGGAATTGAAACAGGAATTGGAGGAAAGGAACTGGAAACAACGGGTAAAAAGCAAGTACTCCAGGAAAGACTTGCAGAAGGACTTATACAAGAAGGTGAGGACCCCGAAACATTTTTATTCGAAGTTCCCGGAGGTGATTTAAGTTTGGTAATGAATAAACTCGAAGAAACTACTGAATCCGTGAAAGAAGAACTGCAACAAAATTCGAGGACTTTGGAAGAAAATGCTAGAAATCTGGAAGAGAAGCTTCAAGAAAATCTAAAATCTGGAAGAGAAGCTTAAATCTAGAAATCTGGAAGAGAAGCTTGAAGAAAATTCTAGAAATCTGGAAGAGAAGCTTCAAGAAAATTCTAGAAATCTGGAAAGAGAAGCTTCTAGAAAATTCAAGAAGCCTGAAAGAAAATGCAAGAAGCCTGGAAGAGAAGTTCCTGGAAACACAGAAGGCCTAAAAGAATTGTGTGGTGTGGCTAATTTTCTAGAAGGAAGAATGGGAACCGTTGAGACAGAGATAGATAAAATTAGGGGGCAAATGAACACGGAGGTAGATAAAATCAAAGATGGGGTCGAGGCAGAAATGGACAAAATAAAGGAAACGATCAGTAAGCTGGAAAAAAGAATTAATAGTGCGCCCTCCACAGAGATGGTTAACGAAAATGCAATGTTGACTTGAGTTTGAACTTGGGTAAAGTTCAAGAGGGTATAAAAGATGTCAAGGTCATTTCAGAAATAGGAAGCTTTCCATGAAGCGCCAGTTCGACGGAAAAACTCCATGGGCAAATTACCGCCGGCAGTTTTGAAGCAGCGGCCAAAGCAAACGGATGGAATGCAGGGGAAAGAGCTGTAGTAACGGACACTTGATTACGTGGAGAAGCACAAATATTCTACAAACTCTCACCCCAAGAACAGGAGGACTATGATCAGCTGATTAAACATCTAGAATTACGATAGGCCACGCCCATTTGGAACACGATACCACTCCCAGCTGAAAAATCGCTGCCAAAAATCGGGCGAATCCTTACAAGACTTCGAAACTGACATTGCACGCTTGGTTCGCCTCGCATATCCAGCCACACCAGAAAATGTAATGGAGCGACTAGCGGTTCAAGCATTCCTGGATGGACTCCGTGACCAAGAAACCAGACAAGCATTGACCCTAGCCCGTCCAACACATCTCGTGGACGCACTGGCACGCGCTTTGGAATTCGAGGCAGCGAAACAATCTTGCAAAAGCCAGAGTAAAGTCCGAATGATTGAGGAAGACTCACAGGAGCCTGCTAATTTGGAAGCTGCCATAAGGAAAGAGATTAAGGAAGTGTTCCCTGAGAAAAGACAGATAAGATGCTGGAATTGGGAAAATTGGACATGTGCAGTAAAATGTCCAACATTCGAAAACACGACTCCGATGCAGGAAAACTAAAGAAGGTCTGCGAGAAGGGCAATCGTCGGCCTGTGTCCAGCAAGCCCTGGTTAACAACGCATATGTCGCTATCCTGCAATGACAGAACAGAGGTGTTTTCGTAGACGGTCTCATCAATAACGAGCCTTGCACCATGCTGCTAGATACAGGTGCGACTAGGACAATTCTCGGACCTTCCTTTGCCAGAACACCGAACGAATTGAACCGACATCTTGAAGCTACGCACAGCAACAGGGAGCCAGCTACTGTATATGGCGAGCTACCGATTGAAATAATTTTGGGCAGCACTAAAGTGAAACATCAGGCACTTGTAGCGGACATCGAAGACGATGCAATCATCGGAATGGACATCATGAATTCCAGAGGGTTTGAATTGATTTCAAAGACGGTGTCCCTACGGTCAACGGAGAAGAGCTGGTACTTCATGGGCAAGTGAAGAGTTGATCCGTGTGCTGTTGGCTGAAGATGTAAGCGTACCTGAGAGGGCTGAAACCATTCTGGAGGCTCGCCTGGACGGGAGTGCGAGCAGTGGAGACGGGTGATGTTCGAGCCCAAACTTCATGATGAGAAAATTGACGAGGGATTGCCCTAGGGAAAACCCTGTTACGCGCTGAAAAATTTGTGCCAGTAAGGGTCATGAATGTCAATTACTTTCCAGTGACCTTAAAGAAAGGAACAATTTTAGGGCACTGCTCGCCAGTTTCATCTGTGATCCGGGCGATAGGTACGATTAGCCAACCCAACAACTTGCCCACAGAACTAGAAAAATTAGTTGCCATCTCTTCCAAAGACATAAAACCAGCTCAACAGCCCAAACTAAGAGATTTAGTCAAAAAGTACCAAGACATCTTCGATACCGACAAGGAAAAGGGGTCGAACTAATGTGGTCCAGCACAAGATTGATACTGGGGTGCCCGACCGATCCGGCAATCAGCAAGAAGACTTCCTCTTGCCAAGAAGGAAGAGGCTGACAAAATAGTCAGCATATGGGAAAAGAAGGAGTTATCGAACCATCTGACAGTCCCTGGTCCTTCCAGTCGTACTGGTGAAGAAAAAGGATGGATCGACACGCTTTTGTGTAGACTATCGCCAACTTAATAATGTCACGAAGAAGGACAGTTACCCTCTCCGAGAATAGATGACACCCTAGACACCTTGGCTGGTTCCACGATTTTCGACCCTTGATCTGGAGAGTGGATACTGGCAAGTAGAACTCGCTCAGGAAGATCGAGAAAGACTGCTTTTACCATCGCTCAGGATTGTGGCAGTTCACCGTATGCCATTCGGCTCTGTAATGCTCCCGCCACATTCGAAAGATTGATGGAGACAGTGCTGAAGGGACTCTCATGGAACACGTGTCTAGTGTATCTCGACGACATAATTGTGGTCGGCAGATCGCTCGAGGACCACGGAAAAACTTGGAGGAAGTATTCCTGCGACTGAGGAACTCCGGATTGAAGCTGAGCCCTAAGAAATGCCATCTGTTCCAAAAGAAGTACGAACACTCGCCACGTTGTCTCTGGGGAAGGAGTAGCAGTGGATGACCAGAAGATCAAAGCTGTTAAGGATTGGCCCATCCCAAAAGACATTCACCAACTTCGAAGTTTCCTTGGTTTATGCAATACTATCGTCGATATGTGCTGGGATTCGCCAACATCGCTAAACCACTGACCAGGCTCACGGAAGGCCAAACAAAGTTCCAGTGGTCCGAAGAATATCAAGATTCATTCAGGCAGCTGAAAGGAGCTTTGATCAACGCACCTATACTGAGCTATCCCCTACCCAAAGGGAAATTCATTTTGGATACGGACGCCAGCAACGTGGGCCTTGGAGCTGTCCTATCTCAGATCCAGGAGGGACAGGAGAAGGTCATTGGTTATTTCAGCACGACGCTTAGCAACCCAGAGCGCAATTACTGTGTCACCAGGCGAGAGCTGTTAGCTGTTGTAAAGGAGTGGAGCACTTCTACAAGTACGTGTATGGAAGAAGATTCCTGTTGAGAACTGACCATGAAGCTCTCAAATGGCTCTTACAGTTCAAAAATCCTGAGGGTCAAGTAGCACGTTGGATCGAGAGACTCCAAGAATTCGATTTCGAAATAGAACATCGAGCCGGAACTAGCCATAAGAATGCAGATGCCTTGTCGCGAAGACCATGTCCAGATGATTGCTCACATTGCCGACGAGCAGAAGAGAAAGAAGCAACACTTTGTAGAACCGCGGCAATGGATGACAACTGGAATGACAGCAAGATCCAGAAAGACCAAGAGAAAGACCCCGACCTTGGCTTAGTTGTCAGCTGGAAGAAGGGCAATCGAAGACCATCATGGCAGGAAGTCGCAGGTTACTCGCCGGCTGTTAAGTCCTATTGGGCACAATGGAACTCTCTTATTCTGGACAATGGGATCCTGAAACGTGTGCTGGAGGCCGATATTGGTGGGGAAGACAGACGCCAAATAATTGTTCCCAGGAACAGAAGAGAGGAAGTGCTGCGGGAAATCCATGATGGAGTCGCTGGAGGACATCTGGGAGTGACGAAGACCATGCAGAAAGTGAGGCAACGGTTTTACTGGACCAATTGTCAAGCTGACGTCCAGGACTGGTGCAGATAGCAATGGACCTCGAATACGACCCAAGGCCCCAATGCGTCAGTACAACGTAGGCAGCCCGTTCGAGAGAATCGCCATTGACATCGCCGGCCCGTTTCCCGTATCCGACCACGGGAATAAATACATCCTTGTGGCAATGGACTACTTCAGTAAGTGGGCGGAAGCCTATGCCCTGCCCAACCAGGAAGCCATCACCGTCGCCGACGTCTTGGTGAAAGAGTGGATATGTCGATTCGGTATTCCAATGGAGCTGCACTCGGATCAGGGCGGAAATTTCGAATCCAACCTTTTCCAAGAAATATGTCTACTGCTGAACATCCGCAAGACAAGAACCACGGCCCTACATCCGCAGTCCGATGGAATGGTGGAACGGATGAACAGGACGATCAACCGCCACTTGTCCAAGGTTGTCTCTGACCATCAAAGAGACTGGGACCAGTATCTTCATTTGTTCCTGATGGCCTATCGATCTGCAGTACACGAGTCAACCGGTCAAACTCCTGCTAGTATTATAATGGGCCGAGAACTGCGACTGCCTTGTGACCTGAAGTTTGGGATACCGCCAGGACAAGACACTGCGGGAGAGGACTACGTCAGCAAACTTCGGCAGAGAATGGACGACATCCACGAACGAGTCCGGTTGAACATCCAGAGTGCCAGCGATAAAATGAAGAAGACCTATGACATCAAGGCCGACGCTGGAGGATTTAAGGTTGATGACCTGGTTTGGCTGTACAACCCCAAACGTCGTCGTGGACTATCACCAAAGTTGCGGAACTCGTGGGAAGGCCCGTATAAAATCGTGAAAAGGATAAACGACCTTGTGTACCGAATCCATAAGCCACCCCGAGGGAAACCAAGGGTCGTCCATTTCAACAGGTTGGCCCCTTACGCTGGAAACCATGACCAAGTTCGCACCCTCAAGCCACCGGAGGATGATATGACGTTCGAGAAGTTTATGTCCTTGTATTCGAACGGGCAGAAAGTTCTACATGGGGTTACTAGAGAGGAGTCACGAGACCGTTTCGAGGTGCCTGCTGACTACGCATTAGCGCACTGTGTGGCAGAAGATCTTCGAATGTCCAGGGCATCGCCGTAGTGTTCTCCAAGAAATTTGGTCAACTCCAAACACTGCGGGAGCAGAATCCAGAAGTTGGTGGGGTGCTACAGTTGAAGAAAGGCCAGAGAAACATCTACTACCTAGTTACCAAGAGGCATTCCCAAGATAAACCGTCCTATGAAGATGTCTGGAAGAGTCTCACCAAACTAAGAGATACTATGGTGGACCAGAATCTGGTGGATCTAGCAATTCCAAAATTGTCCTGTGGTATTGATGGGTTGGACTGGAGAGTCATAAGAAGTATGCTGGAGGCGATATTCAGGTCCAGCGGCGTCAAGATTTTGGTTTGCTGTAACCCTCTTCCACGACCGATCATGAAGACCGTGGAGTGTTACTTCCATCGAACTTCACGGTGCAGATATGGGGAGTCATGCAGATATCGTCACACTCCAAGGATGAAATTTCGGGACGAAATGTCTTTAAGAAGGGGGCAATGTAACGAACCTAGGCCGGACCTGTCGCCTCACGCGTTGCCATCGACAACGATGAGGTCATCCCCGGAGATATTCGAGAGCAATCCAGTCACGCCGCGGCATGATAACAACGGTCGATATTGGAAATAACTGGAACATGCTGGGCACCAACCGCCAGAATTGGAAACATCGAGAATGCTGTATCGGAGATAAATAGACAGCCCTCAAGAGGGAGGGGACAGTCTGAACGAGCCCATACGATCGAGCTATACAGTGGCGTAATATAAATTAAGTTGTAGATTTAAGTGTGAAATAAATTATTAAAACCAAGTTAAGTTTATTTACGTTACAGTACATTACCCTTCACCTATTCAAGACCCGGGATTCCGAGACTCCCTGCAAAGCGTATCAGTTTCCTGGGAGCTAAGTTCCTGGTGAAGGGCGTTAGTGAAACTCCTTCGAGGAACTCAAGCCTTTTGCAAAACAGCACTTGGTAGTCGCAAAGCAAGTGTTCTGCAGTTTCAGCGAAATTCACGCCGTAACGGCACAGTTCACTGTCTGATATTTCCAGTTTTTTGAAGTGATACCTCAGAGGACAATGTCCGGTGAGCAGTACCAGTTTCAAGTCTTGCTTGTCCAACTCGAGAAGCTGTTCAGCTTTCTTTGGCGATGAGCTCAAAAGCGTTTTGCTTGTCTTTGCCCTGGAACCTTATTCCAGTGGGTTTCAATATTGTCAGCTTCCCAGCGCCGAAACTCTTTTTCGATGTGGGCTTTGAAAATATCACAGAAGGGTTCTGGGCCAGAAAATTGGGTATTTGCCCCTTCCAAGGCTGTTCACTTCCGCATTGCCTTTGCTTTCTTTGCACCCACATCAGAGTAACCTGATTATTCGTAGCCAGTTGTATTAGGGAGAGTTTGTAGTCCCAAGTCAGTCTAGACTCACAAGTGTCTGTAAAACAGAAATAAATTCTCTGGAATCTTCAAAATACAACAAAATATCACGATTACTAAATGAATAAACTTGTTTCAGATAGTCATCTGAAAAATAAGAAATAAAATCTCCATATTAGTCAGTTTTAGAATATATTAACATGTTTGCAGAATATGTATTTTGTACAAATACCTTCATTTGCGGTCAGTCTTTGTTTTCTAATAATTGTGAGTATTTCACCTTCGATTCTTCACATTAATATCTCTTCGAGAGAAATATTCTATTTCTATATGTTTTCGAAAATAATCTGTTACAATTTTTTTTCTGATCTGCTGTCCATTCCACCAATGTTCTTTTCATTCCTCTTTCAATGTTTTTTTTTCATTTTTGTTTTTCTAACCTCAGTCACACTATCGATCTCATTATCTTCTAAGTAGTATTCTCCCATTCCTCCTCAACAAAACTAACAGTGAGTAATATTCTCTTTTTTGATGGAACCTTATGAGGTAATCCAAAAAGAAATATTCTACAATGAAAAAGGGGGAATTTTTGTGGCATAGAGGACAAAATATTAAATTAAAGAAAAAAAGCATCCTCAAGTGGGAGTCGAACCCACGACCTTATGATTTCTAGCCATACGCTCTACCATCTGAGCTATTCGAGGACATAGGAATCGACACACACTCGTGAACCCTTTTCTTCCATAATTCAATATTCATGTGAGAAATGAATCGAAAATCCAAACGTACTTATCACTGGCCGTCGAGATCCATTACCTGTCACTCAACTTCATCGACATTCGAAAATTTCAGTAGCAGATCTAAGCAGATGATATCTAACTACTGATGAGATTTAGCCAAATATATAAGGTGAAAGTGGAAATATTGTGTCCGAAATATATAATGAAAAAGGGGGAATTTTGTGGCATAGAGGACAAATTATTAATTCAAAGAAAAAAAAGCAACCTCAAGTGGGAGTCGAACCCTCGACCTTATGATTTCTAGCCATACGCTCTACCATCTGAGCTATTCGAGGACATAGGAATCGACACACACTCGTGAACCCTTTTTTTCAATAATTCAATATTCATGTGAGAAATGAATCGAAAATCAAACGTACTTATCACTGGCAGTCGAGATCCATTACCTGTCACTCAACTCAACTCAACGAAAATTTCAGTAGCATATCTAAGCAGATGATTTCTAACCACTAATGAGATTTAGCCAAATATATGAGGTGGAAGTGGAAATATTGTGTCCGAAATATATAATGAAAAAGGGGGAATTTTGTGGCATAGAGGACAAATTATTATATTAAAGAAAAAAAAGCATCCTCACGACCTTATGATTTCTAGCCATATGCTCTACCATCTGAGCTACTCGAGGACATAGGAATCGACAAACACTCGTGAACCTTTTCTTCCATAATTTAATATTCATGTGAGAAATGAATCGAAAATCAAACTGGACGTCGAAATCCATTACTTGTCACTCAAATTCATCGTCATTCGAAAATTTCAGTAGCTGATCTAAGCAGATGATCTCTAACCACTGATAAGATTCAGCCATATAAGGTGAAAGTGGAAATATTGTGTCCCAAATATATAATGAAAAAGGGGGAATTTTGTGGCATAGAGGACAAATTATTAAATAAAAAAAAAAAAAGCATATTATGTCATCGAATAGCTCAGATGGCTAGAAATCATAAGGTCATGGGTTCGACTCTCACTTGAGGATGCTTTTTTCTTCTTTAATTTAATAATTCGTCCTCTATGCCACAAAATTCCCCCTTTTTCATTATACATTTCGGACACAATATTTCCACTTTCATATTCTACAATATTCAGTTATATTCCCGTGAGTAGATATATTCTCATTCGGATTGTTATCTCTGGAGTAGAAGGACGACTGTCAATTTCGTCATTCAGTCTTCCAGTGCTTCTGGGTGTAGAAGGTAGGGTTTCGTTTTGATCCCTTGATATTGGATTCTCGTGGGTGGAAGGTGGTTTCTCATTGTGTTTACTAGGGCTGGACGAAATATTCGAAAACTCATTGGTCGCGATTTGAAAGAAGTTGAGAGCAAAGATCGAAAACGATTGTTTTTTTTTAACTGAAAATAAATGATGACGAAATAATAGAAGGATAAATGTACTTTTTCTGAGATGAGTAGGGATCCAAATGAATGCGAATGATACGGAATAAATTAAAATATGTACTTAATAACTTGTCTATCGTATTGGGCTAAATGTTGGATCTGCATCGGAGTCGCCCAGATGAGAATAATGCTATCCCAAAACTACCGTGTGTGGCGTGAAAAAAAAGTGCGTCTGTCCAGTTCACTTTTGGAGCATGCCCGGCCTTGAATATAAACACTTTGGAAAATACTGCAGTCTACATAAAAATAAGAGTTACCACCTCACAATGCTGCAATCAGTCAACCAAACTATCGAAAAGCAATTTGTGAATTTTCACACATTTGTAAAGGTTCTGAATAAGTTAATTTCTTGAAAATTAATAAAAACACTTGCAATTTTCAAAAACTCATGTAAGTTATTTCTGGCGAACAAATGGGGGAAATTGATGTAATTTACTATTGCATTCATATATGATATGTTTTCCTCCTCATAAATTTTGAATTTCTGTAAAAACATATGAAAGTCCAGTAAAAAGAATTCAAAGAAGTTCACTTACTCACAAAATAAAAGTGCACCAGAAGTTCGCACGTGTTTGCACATGAAGGCACTGACCAAAATGTATTTTGGTACATGGTCGCCAGACTGAGGACGCATCATCATGCTACAGGTGAAAGGAGTATATTCAATGTATATTAGCATTCACGATTTAAAGCGCCCCCCAAACAGAAATTGTCTGAACTAAATGTATACTGGAACTTTCAAAGACCGTATAATAGTACGTCCTTCATTATGTTTTTCTGGTGTACATAACTCTCGCATTTGATAATGAATGTTTTTTGTTCTCATATGCCATGGGAGCTCTGGAAGCGGTGTTTAATTTGCGAATATATAATTCGATGGTTCGTTCAAAATAATGGAATTATTGTTGAAAAACAATACTGCGTCCGGTATACGGACGTTGTATCATTCAGGACGCAGTAGTGTATGGTCGGAAACCCACGTACGGACGTAATATTGTACGCAGGATAAATATATATATATATATAAAATTAGATATAACGACTGAAAATTGGTATGAACAGTGGGGAATAACGGGGATCTTCAGTCAGCATAAGTGTTGAATTATGAAAAACTCTTTAATGTTCATCAATCAACCACTCAGATTACTGTAAGTACTTCCTTCATTTTAGTATTTTTTCTCAATAATGTAATTTACATATTTTAGGACCCTGAAGAAGTTTCAAATTGAAACGAAAGCTCGGTCCAACGTATTAAAGAGTTTTCATAATTCAACACTTGTGCTGACTGAAGATCCCCGTTATTCCCCACTGTTTATATATATATATATATATATATATATGTATATATATATATATATACATATATATATTTGCTACTAGTTAGGTACAAAACTAGAGATATTGGGGTAAGCAGCAATGAAAAAGTAAACTCTTTAAGGTTTATCCAAGCTTTCGGAAATGTTTATTTCCATCATCAGACTACAATAGATGAAAAAACCAATAGTTATACATATTCAACTGCGAAACAATATGCTACTTACAACTTTGTTGAGGTTGGTTTCAATGATGTTAAACATATTCATCTAACATAGTGATACAAAAGAAAACAAACGTCGATCAAGGAATAAAACGAAGTTCAAAGTTACTACAACCACATTAGCGTTGTTTAAAATTATATCAATATAAATGTGTACTCTATGTGGTGTGACAAGTAAAACTGACAAGTTAGGAATGAATCTCGCAACTATATTTAAGCCAACGCACCTGAGGGTGTCACCTGGAATTAGTTACAGTGGTGCCAACTGTTGGATTAGGACCAAGTGATGTTACCAGGTGGCGGTAATGTTAAAAAGAACTATTATTGTATATTACATTGTTGACAATTTTGATTGATATCTAAAGGCAATAAATAAGCGAAATATCTTATTTATTGTCTATAGAGTACACATTTATATTGATATAATTTTAAACAATGCTAATGTGGTTGTAGTAACTTTGAACTTCGTTTTATTCCTTGATCAACGTTTCTTTTCTTTTGTATCACTATATTAGATTAATATGTTTAACATCATTGAAACCAACCTCAACAAAGTTGTAAGTGGTATATTGTTTCGCACTTCAATATGTATTACTATTGGTTTTTTCATCTATTGTAGTCTCCCTGATGATGGAAATAAACATTTCTGAAAGCTTGGATAAACCTTAAAGAGTTTACTTTTTCATTGCTGCTTACTGAAGTACAGATTTGACAGTAGTGGAAATTATAGTGAACAACGATTTGGAGATATACCAAGGATGGTTGATAAAAAACAAACTGCAAATAAATACAAAAAAACTACTTATGTGACCTTCAAGTAGAAAAATATGAAATCATTAGAATTGCATATTAAAATTGGAAATTAAATTATAAATCGAGTGGGTAGTACAAAATCGTTGAGATGAATCTTGGATGAGAACATGCACTGGTATAAACATGCTCAACATATAGAAAAAAAAGTGGTGGCAATGATTGGTGCACTTTACCAATTGTATAGGTACATAGGTACAATTCGACATTGAAACTGATCTATAACGTGTATTTCTTACCAATCTTCAGTTACATATTTCCAGTATGGGGCACTTGTGGGATAACATTAATGAATAAAACACAGTGGATTCAAAATGAGGTTGAGAAAGTTTTATTCAACTTGGATTACAGAACATCAACAAAGGTAGTCTTCTTCAAATAGCAGTATTATTAAAAATTAAACAGAGCAAATTTCTGTACAAAGTGCTAAATAATAATGTGACACCACTCTACAGTCAGTAAAATAAAGGCATGGAGTAATAAACCACTTATCGTCCGCTTATCGTATTAAATCTAGGTAAGTATAAGTACGAACTGCTAGGAAAAACCTAAAGTCTTTGGATTTTGCATACTAAATGAGGGTTTATTACTCAACGCCTTTATTTTACGGACTATAACAGTAAAGCAGCCTGATGCAATTTTTTTTTTAATGACATAACATGATCTCCGAATCCAAGTTTATTATCAATGTGTATGCCTAGAAACTTGCTACTTGGTTTATTTTCCACTTTATGTGTATTTAGATTGATACTGTTCAATTCGAACCTGAATGTTAAGATGTTAGTTTTATGTATATTGAAGCAAAGACTATTTGAATTAGACCATGATATGACCTTCTGTAGATCCTGGGCTATGATTGTTTTTAGACTATCCACATTTTTGTTATGTCATAAAAGAGTGGTATCGTCAGCAAACTATGTGAATTTTCCAGTGATAGATAAACATGTCAAGTCGTTGAAATATAGTAAGAACAAAATAGGTCTGAGCACTGAGCCACTCCGGATCTGATATCAGAATAGCTCGGGCATTCCCTGGATATTTTAATCCTTTGTTTTCTATCAGTGAGATAGGATTCAACCCATTTCAAGGCAACAGCCTGAATCCGTAATGATAAAGTTTATTTAGCAGTATTCTGTGATCTACGTAATCAAATGCTTTAGAGAAGTAACAGAACCACTTCACCCTCATTTAGTCTTAAATAAACTTTCTCAAGAAAAGAAAAAATTTCATCAGTTGTGCTTTTGGAGTTCTGGAATCCAAACTGGCTTCAAGACAAAATGTTATGTTTTTTAGAAACTGCATGATTCTGCTTTATATGAGTTTTTCTATAATTTTTGAAAGGGTGCAGAGGAGTGATATCGGACGATAATTTGTAGGATCGTCCGTTTCACCACCTTTGTGATTATGATTGATTCTTTCAAGGAAGTGGGAAATGATCCAGACTCGAAGGATTTATCGATACGTTCCACTAGAACATATAGAGCGGTTCCTGGTGAATTTTGAAATATATTGATGGAAATTTCGTCTACATCAGCAGATTTTTTGTTCTTTATTTCCTTGAAAGTAGCTTTCAGTTCATAGATATCAGTTGGTACCAAGAAAAAGTTTTCACAGATTTGATTTTGGAGGTATTCCATGGGATCAATTTGACTCTCTAAGCGCAATATAATTTTTTCCGCAACTGAACAATAAAACTGGTTGAGAGTATCTGGGTCAATATCCATAGCAAGTGATGACATATTATTTTTTCCTCTTAAATCATTAACTACTACTTGCCAAGGCTCCCTTGTTGTATTTTGGGCTTTTTCAAATGTAATACGCAAATAGAAATGCTCATGATACCGTAAGACAAAACAATTTATATATAAGTAATGTAACAACAAACATAGCTTCAAATAGCCCACTGAACAGAAGTATAAGTACATTTAACAATCTGCTAGAATCTATTAGGCATAGTCCTAACTATAATAAATACAAAAAGAAAATTAAATTACATTTTCAAGAGTTTAGAAATTGAATTCAGAAGGGTGATGTGTGAATCATCACTCTATTTTGTTAGTGTTTTATTATGTATTTTAAGTATTTTGTTCCAGGACCGACACTGTTTGCCGATTAGGAGAAGCTCTTGTTCAAATGTATTTGTGTAACACTATTGAGAAATGAATTATAATGCTTTTAATATTTGAATTAATTAAAAAAAAACACCAACATCAAATTCACAACTCTGTAGAAATGATCTGTGTCCCACGAATTGTTTGATATCTGTTATATCTCAGTTTTTTTTAATTCTCAACTGTTCGCTACCATCTTCTACTGTATAACTACTATTGTGTATGTGCTGATGCTTATAATAGTCTATATATTAGGAAGTCTATTTCAATAAATATATTATTATATTATTTCATCTAATGTTTGAAATCCATTTTTTCCCTGGAAGTAATAGATGTGATTTTTAGGTTTGTTCCGGTTTATTTCTGTGATTTCTTATTCTGGATGCAAAAATATAGTTATTTTTTTTTTCTATTTTTCGGTAAATGATTTGGCTACACAGGCGAAATCACGGAGTAATCAGCCTTAGCCCTGTGCAGAGAACACGGCTGGACCAACCCCTTCCCCTACCAACGAGCCAAATTACAGAGGGGGAAAGAATACAACTCCCTGATCTCAGTTAATTATGTTTCTTTCAGAGCACTAGAGACAATGCAATTCCTGCATAATATAGGATCGGAAGAGAACTCTTCAGGGTGCTTAACAAATAAAAAAAATGGGTCGGATAAGGGTCATCCAGATAAACCTCCAGCACTGTAAGATGGCCCTGGCAGGACGTGCAGTTGCTATGAGGGACTTCGAAGTAGCCCTTATTCAGGAACCATGGCGGAATAAAAGGTCTGGAAGGGACAAGTGGAGAGCTATTATATCAATCAATCAATATGTACTTTATTGTCTGAAGAAATAAAATTATCATTGACAAAGCATAGTTTACAATTTACAATAATGAACAATGCAATAAATAAGTATATGTAGGTACATGTATAAAATCGATCAATAAACGAGAAACAATCACATCTGACAATATAAAAAGATAAAATAGTAAATAGTACTCAATCAGTTTGCTTAGAGAGATAGAGAGAAAAAAAATATAAATTATTGTCGTCAAGAAATAAAATGATATGGACAAAGCACTTACATAAATCTAAAATTATATCTATATATAACACGGTCATGACACTAAAAAGAACGAAGCAACATGAGTATGATGTTGGTATATGAGATTAATTGAGTATATGAGATTAATTGATAAGATTAAAGGTAGAAGAGTAAAGGGTTAAAAAGTGTCAGAATAAAATTCTTCCAAGCTATAATAAGGTCGATCACATAATAATAAATGAACAGCCTTTTTGAAATAATCATTGTTGGTAATATCCCTTATATAATCTGTTAAATGGTTGAACATCTTGCAACCATTGTAGATAAATGAGTCCTTCACTAAGGACGAATTTGGTATTGGTAAATTGATACTGTTATGCTTGCGAATAGAGTAATGGGAAGGAGTAGTATTAAAATTATAGAAATGTTTTTTAATCAAGCATACTGTTTCAAGGATGAAAATGGCGAAAACAGTATGTATTTTAAGGGATACAAATAATGGTTTACAGGGATCACGTGCCTTTGCTGTAGATAAATATCTAATTGCCCGTTTTTGTAGTATCATGGTGCTTTGTAAGAGATTGTTATTGCAAAATGGAATTCCGTATCTTAGGTGGGACTCTATCAAGGCATAGTAACTTGTTTTTGCTACTGAGAGTCCGAGCTCTTTTGTTACAAGTCTCATAGCAAAACATCCAGAGGCTAATTTCTTATTTAAATTGAAAACATGTTGTTCAAATTTCAATTTATTGTCGATGAATATTCCCAGAAATTTGCTGTTATCGCGGCTTTTGATAGAACCATTATCCAATTTAATATTGCTTAGTTCAGACCTAAAAGATATAATGTTTTTTCGTTACATTCGAAATAAGACGATTAGAATTACACCATTGTTTTATTAATTTTATGTCAGTAAGAATTTTTTCTTGCAGAGAGTTAGCATTTTTGTCTTGCCATAAAATGGTAGTGTCATCGGCAAAAACTGTGAATTTTCCTGATATGTTTATGCTAAGCAGATCATTAATATATAACAAAAAAGGGTGGGGCCCAATATAGATCCTTGGGGTACACCACAAATAGCAGGTGCACTATCTGACAGGGTAGTGGTTCTTACTATTTGGTAGTGTCGGTTAAATAAGACTTCATCCAGTCGTTTACTACACCTCTAAAGCCGTAGTGGTGAAGCTTAGCTAACAGTATCTCGTGATCAACACAGTCAAATGCCTTTGAGAAATCAGAAAATACTGCCGCAACAGCTTCACCACTATTGACATTTGTGTATACTCCCTCAAGGAAAGAGAAAATGGCATCACTGGTATTTCTTTTTTTCCTGAAAACCGTACTGATTTAGAGAAATTATGGAATATTTTTCAGAGAATTTTGTTATTCTATTTTTAACTAACTTTTCAATGATTTCAGCTAGAGTAGGTATAAGAGAAATTGGTCGGAAGTTTACTGGGTCGTCATAATTACCTCCTTTATGTATAGGTATGACAATTGATGTTTTTAGGAAATCAGGGATAATCCCTCTGCGAAATGAATCATTAATCAGTGTGGCCAATACATCAAGAGTCTGATCTGGCAGATTTTCAAAAATTTTAATAGAAATTTTATCTATTTCATGGTTTTTTTAATTTTTTATTGATTTTATAAGTTCTTTCAGTTCCCTAGTATCAGTATCATAAAGTAAGAAAGATTGAGGAATAGGGGGATTTGTAAAGTGGTCCATAGGATTAATATTTCTTGACAAGTCTTTAGTTAATGAGCCAGTTTTATAGTGCAGTAATGATTGTTTAGTTCATTGGGAGATAGAGTTATTTCGGATTTATTTTTGCTGTTTGTGCCTCTTAAATCATTTATGATATTCCAGCTAGTTTTAGATTTGTTATCAGATTCGTTTATTTTATTTTAATAATGATTTTCCTTTGCAGTTTTGATCAAAGTTCTATAAATCCTCCGATAGTTACAAAAAAAAAATGTGAAAACAAGTTGCATATGTGTATTTTCTGCTGTAATGCAAACATCTAAGAATTTTAGAAGACGTTTTTATTCCCAATGTCAACCAATGTTTCTTTTTCTTTTATTCTTGAGTTTATGTACAGGAAAGGATTTATTGAACAGTGTTACAAGATGTTCATAAAAAGTTTCGAAAGGTTTTTCTAAATCAAGGATGGATTTCCAGAGAGAATTGAAGCTTCTTTGAATTTATCGATTTTTTTTTGTTATATAATCGACTATACTTGTTTGCTTTTGAGTGAGTATATGAGACATTGAAAGTGCTTAATACAGCTTCATGATCTGACAAACCTGCATTTATAACCGAGCAAGAACTGAAATTATCATGCATAGTCGATATTGCTTGCTGAGTGGATAGAGTGGTGAGTAGAGTCATTAACATGCATGTTTAGATCAAAAGATAATAGTAAATTTTTTAATGACCTTGTATACGTTGAATCTTCATCATAGTTTATATTCAGATCTCCAGTAAGTATAATGGAAGATGTTATTGGTAATTAATTCAATATCAGTTCAAGCTTGGTTAAAAACACATTTACATCACTAGAGGGGGCTCTATAAATGCACAAAATATACAGATTTAATTTCTTGCTGTATATAAGTGGGAATTCGAATTGTTTTTTCTTTCAATAGATCATTAAACTTTTCTACATCTAAAAAATTCAAGCTTTCAATTGCACAGTTTTTTATAAGTATCTGTGTCCCGCCATGAGATAATATACTTCTATTGTAGGTGGAAACTTCAGTGTAATTTTAATATAGTTCAATTCGTTAAGCTGCAGCCAGTGCTCAGTTAGCAAAACTATATCAGGGAAATTAATACTTTCCAGAAATATGTATAATCCGTCAAGACTTATTTCTTATCGATTATATATTCAGCAGCATCAGGGTGATTTTGGGCTTAGGGGGGGTAGTTCTAAAAAAGGGTTTTGGTTAGAGCCCTTTTTTGACGTAGATGAAAGGTCGAGTCCTTTTCTTCCAGAACATATGCATTCTTGAAAACGCACTTAAGACGATCCAGGAGCTTCCAGCCTCTGTTTATTATGAACTGGTATCTTGCATTCCTCCCATGGAACTGGGGGGCTGTTTTTATCTTGATTTCTAATGAAGAAGTGGTTTACAGCAGACATTATCGATTTGCTGATGAAGCATTTTCCTGCGTAATTTAGACTTCCATTTGCATTGAAGTTTGATGTCCTTAATGTGTTATTACAATCGAACATTCTGAAATGATGCAGCATGTGAGTGGCGTAGATGTGTTTGTTTATATCCAGATTATTTTGATATATATATATATATATATAATATGATGGTTTATTCTATTTGTGTGGTATCCATATTTGTATGGTTCAGAGATGACAATAATGTTGGTATTTTTCAGGCCTGCATGTAATTTGTCCAGCGTGAGAGTTCTTAATTTGTCGAACCAAAGGACAAGCATATCATCCTTAGTGAGATATTTGCCGTTTTCAAGGGCAGTAGTGATTAATGCATTTTCAGAACAACTTGGTTTAAGTTTTGTCTGTATACTTGTGTTTATTCCTTTATGTTCTAGAAGATGACTCAATAAACCCCTTCTGTAGGATCCAGATATAAATATTATTTAGATTTCTGGCGGCAGTCAGATTTCTCGTGCTTAGATGTTGCCCCGTCTTACTATGGTTAGATTTGAGTCCAGTTGAATCTTTGTTTGTTTGGTGTCCTTTCAAGGGTTAGTTTATTTTTTAGCTGACCCAATTCTTCTACATAAAGTTTGTTTTCTACTGTTAATGTTTCGATTGAAGTCAGCATACATGTTTTGTTAGAGATTAATACAGTCAGGCCATCTTCAAGTTTTTTCCGTTCTGCATGTGTTTTTTCCATTTCCTTTTGCAGGTGATTGTTTTTTTTAGTCAAATCTGAGATATGTTTATTGAGTTCAATGATGATTAGCTTTTGTTCATGTACTTTGCTCTCCAGAATATTTTCAGCATTGCAGACTTCTTCTTTGAAGTCAGTGGACATTCTCTTTAATCTTTTGATATATATGCTCTTTTCTTCATTTTCTTTCGCTATTTTATTGTGTTCCTTGAGTATTTCGATCATTTTTTCATCTTGCTCTATTTCCATTTTTTCTAGATACAAGTCCTTCTCCATTATTGCTTTATTTAAGGTTTCAATCTTTCTTAGAATTATATTTTTTTCAACTCTTTCACTCTTTTCTAGTTATGCACTCTTTAGAGCATAATATTTTTTGATCCTCTACTACTTCCATAGTTTTTCTCCTCTCTACGCAGAGGTGCATTCCTTATTTTTACAACATTTGAATTTTAAGCTCATGTTTCTTTTATTTTCTAATTTACTTGCCTTATTTTGGGTTTGTTCCTCCTGCCTATTTTTATTCAATGAAATAGGATACATAAACTATTCATTTTCGTATCACCTTTTTTGTTTGCTCCTTTGGATGGAAATAGAAAAAAAAACCTCCATTCGGTATTCCAGCAAAAACTACAGGTTCGGTGATGGCAGATATGTTAGCATAAAGAAGCAGAACTGGTTGTTTTTTTTATTTTTCGTTTTATTTGATTTTATGAGGTTTGCAGATGTGCACTCACTTTTAGTTCATAATGCAGTGGACAAATTTATATTCTGTTTGAGATAATTTATAGAAGACATCCAACTGATTGTAAGTCCGAAAAATCACATTTTTCACTCAACGTAAAACGTAAAACTCTGTATAATGAGAAGCTAATTTGGAAGCACTTGACTGAATAATATAAAAAACAATATTTTTATAGGGAGGAATATATATTGGGGGATTTATTTATTAATCGATGTATTATATTGGTATTTATATTTGTTTTATCTATAATATTCTTAATTGAGACCCCCGGACCTGCACTCTTATTAGGTAAGATACAATGGGTCAAAAGGCACAAGGCAACAGCCAGACGAGTATGCGTAGTGGAGTTTTTAGTGGGTACATCTGAGGCGAAAGGACTCACTATCAAGGGGTGTCCATAAGGGATTTTCTCCACCTTCCCCCAAAATAAAAAACTACCCTCATTATTAGATTGACTTGAAATGTATACATAGTTCGTAATATAATACACTTTAAGAGGCATCAATATCAGTCCGCTACTATAAAAAACTTTATTAAATCTGGAGACGTTAATAATTAATATTTTTCCAATGTGTTTTCACAGAGTCAATAAAAATTCCAAGAGATCAAATTAAAAAATTTAATTTTTCTTTAAATTTATGAATATATTCTACTGGATTTGAATGGCAATTATTCACTTAATATTTATAAATTGAGTCGTCTTGAACTGCCCCCACTGATCTATGTAGAGCTTCATTTGCCGTTACATAGTCCAGTTTGGCGAATCGAGTTGTGTGAAACAGCAATTTTTATATTTGGGAAATCATTGATATGGGTAAAACATCTAACTCTAAACATAATTCTTCATGGCCAGACACAAGTTGAATATTTATTAAAACACGTCGAGGACCATCCTCGGCCCGGCTACGAAATTTAACATTTAATTCTCTCTAATTAAAAAGAAAAATTTCTGCCCTGGCCGAGAATCGAACTCACGACCTTTCGATCATGAGTCGGACGCTAACCCACCGCGCCAATCCCCCCACTCCCTAGAAGTTGTCGAATACCTTTATGGTAAGTGATAAATAAACCAATAATAATAATTTTTATTTCAGCAATTGACTTGTAAAAAATACAGGAAAATTGTGAAAAATGTCAAAAGGTGAAAGTGTGTACATGTAATATAACAAATCATCTCAATAGATTACAGACTGAAAACATTGAGATTTATAATGATTTTGCAAATGGATTCTAATACTCATTTTGAAGTATACTGTTTTTAATAAAAAATTAGGACTTTTCTATTTGAATGAAATTGTGCAGAAGAACTCTTTGTCAAATTGTAGTAGTATTCGCTGCAGTAAGATTTTGAATATTTTAGTCTAATTCATAAAATCAGAAGTTAACAAATATAATATATTTTTCTACAAGTACACCTTTGTTGTTACCTAAAGTGAGTATTTTTTTTAATAATATATATATATATATATATCTATTTATATATATATTTATATATATATATATATATATATATATATATATATACTCTGTACTTTTTAGGGAGAAATGTGAAAACTTTTTTATGGTTCCTGATAGTAATCATTCACATTAGGCCTAGGTAGCTGTGGCTGTCCCCTTCAGAAATTCAGAATAAACTAAATAATTATTGAATTAATAACAAAAAATTAGGAATTTAATATAAATAAAATGTGAAGCAAAAATGATGGAACACCACACGAGATTCGATATAGTGCAAATTCAGTGGTACCACAAAAATTTAAGAAATAATACGATAATTTCACAAATTTCACAAAATACACACTGTGGTTAGTGTATTTTTATCTGTTTTCTATCGTGGCTTGTCTTATATCATTGTATGATGAATAAAATATTATTATTATTACTGCAAGCTTTTGTCGCTAATCGTGTGCTGCAGATAAAAGATCTAACAAACCTGGCAATATGTCAGTATTAAACATAATCATTATGTCCTCTGGTAGTCTTGTCCCCCATGGTTGACTCATAAACCTGAAGATATTTGTCCTATATCTAACCCCACTAGTTTTCAAAGCCTACCAGAGAGTAAACCATGCCATTCCAGCCTGATCTGTGATCATCTTTTCTAGATCCTCCTCTTTAAAACGAATTGATGGCATTTTATGTAAGATTTATTCATAACTACAAGGCAAAACTTGATAGATGAACTATTTTGTCATTCATGCAATCCCTTCATGAGACTCCAGGTCTAATAGCCTATTGACAAAAAATACCAAGTCTTAAATCTCAAATCCTTTCTCGATTTGGAAGAAGTATCAAGAGTAGGAGGTAGACTGAAAGCTAAACTCAAATTTCTCATATTGGCCCATTTCAATAAAAAAGAACCTTGCAAAGAAAATATGACATAATTCTGTCAGATGTTTCCATGCAAAACCCAAGCCAGAGATAGCCCTAATTGGACCTGTTCCATTCTTTCGCATTGTTCCACAAACCCTATTTTTTGTAATAGGTATCAATTACACTGGATCTGTCCACATAACCACCTGGAGCTTGTCTCTGACTCAACCACTGATTTATTCCTAGCCGCCTTTCGGCGATTTGTAAGTCGATGAGGTAAACCTACCCGAGTATACTCGGACAATGGTTCTAATTTTGTTCGTGCTGATTCTGAATTATCTGAACTAGCAACATACCTTCAATCCTCTTCACACGAAATAATATACAAAATTCTGTATTCTAGTACACTCGAGGTTACAGCCTATAGAAGTCAGATAATTGCATACTTTCAATTAAAACATTTTTACTTGAAAACTTCTTAAATTCTCTTGAGGAATATGTAGAATGAGTAAAGCAAAGTGTACTCATACCACTGAATCATAACTTGTATTTTAATTTGTGCGATGTTACCATGTATGTCTATAACCATAATCATGTAATATTTTATGTTATTTATACATATAGTTTGTTTGCATTTTACTAGGTACTTGTACCAAATGTATTTTGTATATTCATCATGTTTAAATAAATATATCTATCTATGGATTCTCTTACCTGTCACATCAGGAGAAGGTTCGTTAAAGTCTCTTTCTCTCACATCTGGTACAGTTTCACTAATAGTGGTATTAGAAGACTGTGTTTCTCCATTTTGATCTTCTCTAACAATTGGTTCTTGATGCTCATTGGTACAAGGTTTATTTACAGCCTTGTGGCATTTTTTATGTACTAGTAACTTGCACTGTATACACTTGAAACCTTGCCTTCCTAATCCCCAGATTCGGTCCTTGCAATAAGCACAAAATGCTCTCTAAAAAACAGTAAATATGCAATAATTTTCTTCGTTTCAAATATCTATAATATAACTATAAATATAATATATATAAATATATATATATATATATATATATATATATATATATATATATATACCGGATATAACGACATTGAAGGGACCGTATACTTCGGACGTTATGTCCGATAGTTGTTATAAGCAATATACACAAGTATGTATATATTATGTCTGTTTGTAGTATGGGTATAGGTTATGCATATGAACTTGTTTTCAAATAACTTTATGTAGATGTCCTCGATCGTTTAATTTTCAAAGAGTTGTTCTCGAAAAGAGCTTTTATTTTATCTCTATCCTTCAAATCGTTGATATCGTAGAGTGTGAGACTCCACATTCCTTTGCAATTTCACTATTTGACTCGCCATTTTCTAATCTCCATATAATATGTGATTTTTCTTCAATATTAAACACTTTCCTATTTCTTTTTTGCGACATAGTAACGCGTAATCACACGATCTAAACCAAAAGTTTTAAAATCAACCTGTAATTCACGCGGTCAACTATCGCACTGAATAAGGTCAAATGGCAAAGAGCGGGAAAGAGGTTCTATAGCAAAATATTCCTTCATATTATTAGTATAAAGGTGAAAATTGTTCGTAATGTTTTGTTTTGCTGGAATAGGTAAACGGTTGGTCGTTATAGCCGATGAATATCGATAAAGTTTCGTCGTTTTAAGCGATATGTCGCTGTATTCGATGTCGTTATAGGCGTATGTGTACTTATTAGTTTATATAGATTCGGCCAGGACCTTGCCATTCGGTTGTTATAACCGATCTGTCGTTATAAACGATGTCGTTATATTCGGTTTTAACTGTATATCTATATATGTATATATATATATATATATATATATTGTTATGATTGGTACTTTTCATTTATTTGTAATTTGTTTCATTGATTTACCTATCTTTTTAAAAAATTTGAAAAATGAATACTCTGGCTATGTTGTCTTACTCTTTTTCAACACTCTCTTTACCTTATCCCAGCTCAGTCGGTACGCCTGTGAAGAATGAGTCATCTCTATCATCAGCAGCAAGGTTCAATAGTGCCAACTTGGCCAACCTGTCAAGTATGCTGTTATATGGTTAGGTGCTCAAAAGATAAACACAGGTTGCAGAAAATCGTCAAATATTTGTTTTTATTGAAATTAATCCTTAAAACTGACCTACTCTGCGAAATCCAACTGAGGACAGTAATATGAAATGGTAAAAATTGTTGATGTGTGATAAATACTAGTTAAATGAACGTTTGAAGGTTATGAAGAGTCTGTGAGCATCGAAAAGTCATTGAATGTTCAAAAGAACGGACACAAGTGATACCAATATGAGTTTCTGGACCTGATATGTAGCACTTTATTTGGTTCAGCTTATGAAATACCTTGTTATTCTTCCTTTGTGGTGTTTTCCTGCCTCTTGGAAGTGTTCATGCTTACTGGAAAATACAGCTTCACTGCAAAAAGCCCCCTTTTTCGTTCCTGGCAATGGCATGGACTGGACTTTTGTTATTTTAATAAGGTGAGCGATTTTTTTGTGTTTTTATATTCCCATTCGTATCTGAATTATTTATAAAATGTTTAAAGATAGTTCTGCTTGTTTTCTTATGATAATTTTCTCTAAAATTCGTCACTGGCTTCGTTTACTAACACAATCTTTCATCTCGCCCAAACTTGTTACAGTTCCTCTTGGCAACCCGCACATTTTGTTTATTTTCACAAATTTTAAAATATAACTTATTCTAATGATTTTATTCAAAATGTAGTATTCTAGACCTTATATTATATGTACAGATTTGGGTGAAATTCATATTTGACATTTTTCTGTGTTCATAATTTTTATATTTCATTGTTTGCCTCGCATAGTTTTTGACATCTCGCTGTTGGTTTCCTCCTGATATGATTTACCATACAGGATGTTCCAACCTGTATACCATTTGATCTACTTGAAATACAAAGTTTTTTCATGAATTTAAATTTCCATATTATTTTTATTGTGTATTCAACATGAATCTATTGTTGGTCACATACTTACGACAATAGAGATACTTCAGGACTGACATTTTGATACAAATGCGTTGACTAGAGCATGTTATAAGATTCTAGAATAGTAAAAAGCATAGAAAAATTGTAAAACAAACATAGCATGAACCACGATAACTTAAATACCTAATAATAATAATTATCAGTTTTTATTTTTAAACATTTCCTAACATAATATATATATATATATATATATATATATATATATATATATATATATATATATATATATATATATATATATATATATATATATATATATATATATTGGAGTAAGCAGCAATGAAAAAGTAAACTCTTTAAGGTTTATCCAAGCTTGCGGAAATGTTTATTTCCATCACCAGAGATACTACAATAGATGAAAAAACCAATAGTAAGACATATTCAAGTGCAAAATGTTATGCTACTTACAACTTTGTTGAGGTTGGTTTCAATTATGTTAAACATATTCATCTAACGTAGTAACTTAGATAACCAGATTATAACAAATAAGCCACAAACTAAGTTTCTAGGTCTAATTATAGACAACAAGCTAAAATTTGATGAGCATGTAACGACCTTGAGCAAGAAGTTAGCCTCTAGCTGCTTTGCAATGAAAATTGTTTCAAGAGAATTAAACGTAGCCTCGGCTAGGATGGTCTACTTTTCCCTAGTTGAGTCACATTTGAGGTATGGCATTGCCTTCTGGGGTTTATGCAATAACCAGCTGTTTCAATGTGTTTTTATTCTACAAAAAAGAGCAATCCGATACCTGTGTAAAGCTCAATATCACGATCACTGCAAACCACTTTTTATTAGCCAACAAATATTATCACTCGTTTGTTTATTCATTTTGGAAACTGTATGCCTCATCCACACAAAATATGGTTCAACACCTACTGAAACACGAAAATATAAAACAAGAAATGAAGGTTGTGTTCCCTTACCCTTACCTAAATCATAGCAAAGACATAAATCACTTGAAAGAATCAATTGCTCTCGATCTAGAAAAAATTAAGCAATGGTGTGACTCCAATCGACTCTGTTTCAATTTAAAAAAAACAAATCTAGTCACCTTTAAGTTTGACTTTGATAATTTGTACTTAGATAACCAGATTATAACAAATAAGCCACAAACTAAGTTTCTAGGTCTAATTATAGACAACAAGCTAAAATTTGATGAGCATGTAACGACCTTGAGCAAGAAGTTAGCCTCTCTAGCTGCTTTGCAATGAATATTGTTTCAAGAGAATTAAACGTAGCCTCGGCTAGGATGGTCTACTTTTCCCTAGTTGAGTCACACTTGAGGTATGGCATTGCCTTCTGGGATTTATGCAATAACCAGCTATTTCAATGTGTTTTTATTCTACAAAAAAGAGCAATCCGATACCTGTGTAAAGCTCAATATCACTGCAAACCACTTTTTATTAGCAAACAAATATTATCACTCGTTTGTTTATTCATTTTGGAAACTGTATGCCTCATCCACACAAAATATGGTTCAATACCTACTGAAGCACGAAAACATAAAACAAGAAATGAAGGTTATGTTCCTTTACCCTTATCTAAATATAGTCTGACAAAAAACTCCATCATGTATGAAAGCAAAAAAATCTATAATCATCTGCCAGCCAGTTATAGAAACATAACTTCTCTGAAGAACTTTCGAAATACTGTAAAAAAGGCTATATTGCAGAAAGCTTATTATAACCTACAGGAATATTATGATGATATACTATAGTTCCTTATGGGAATTGATTTGATACTTGATATTTATTTTATTGTATTTTTTATCTCATATGTTTTGATTTATTATACAGACTCCTGTTAAATCTTAAGGGTGGTTGTAATGACATCTTATTTTATAATGTGTTTGTTTATAATGTGTTGTTTCAATAGTCCTTTTTTAAAGTAGATTGACAATATGTTTTTTATTCATATATGTAATATTTATCTTTTATGTTTGTACATTTTATCCACTTGACATTCACTTATCTAATTATCTATACATTTCTTATTTTTTTTTTCTATTTTCATGCTTTGTCAATAGGAATCAACTCTTCAGACAATAAAGTATATATTGATTGATTGATTGAAAACAAAAGAAAAAAATAATTATATGAATATAAATGTGTGCTCTATGTGGTGTGACAAATGAAACTGACAGGTTAGGAATGAATCTCGTAATTATATTTAAGCCATCGACACCTGACGGGAGTCACTTGGAAATAGTTACAGTGGTGCCAACTGTTAGATTAGTACCAACTGATGTTACCAGGGGTGGCGGTAATGTTAAAAAGAACTATTATTTGATATTACATAGTTGTCAATTTTAATTGATATCTGAAGAAAATAAATAAGAGTAGATCTCATGCAAATGGTTTTCTTGGGAAATGAAAGCCATTTCTAGATGTTTGTGACTCTGTCGTAATTCATCTGGTGGTCAAATTTATTCACATGTTCTGCCAGAGCACATTTTTTCAGGATGGCAGAACATGTGAATAAATTTGACCACCAGATTGTAACACCGTGATTCAGAATAATACGTTAACACTGCGGCAAGGATTGCCGCACGCACCAAGATTGCCGCACGCACCTGTTGTGCATTACAAAGCTGTTTACGACCAGATCCTGCTACTGTTTTCTGATTGGCTGGTGAATGAATATCTTACTTAGCAACCTATCAGAAAACAGCACGCCATGATCAGGAGAAATAATTTCAACATTCTTGTCTTTAGCTGATTTGAACACCGAACTGCTCTACCACAAAATTCAGACAAATACAAATACTGCAAAACAAAATAATAAAAATACTGTTCAACTACCAATATCGCACCCCAACAGAAACGATCTACCAAGAAACAAAAATAGTACCCATAAGAAAATTCTTAAATTAGAGCAAGGCAAGTATATATATATATATATATATAAAGTAATAAAAACCAACAAAAAAGTGACAAATCTTTTAGTTATATCAATAATATTCACAATCATGAAACTAGACAGCTAAGTAACAATAACCTCTACTTAACAAACGTAAGATCCAATCTAGCCTTAAACAATCCAGTTAACAGAAGTGTCCCTATAAATATAAGGAATATTGATAACTATAAACAATACAACAGAAAACTTAAAGCACACATCCTATATGAAAGCCAAATTTAGAATGCAGTGTGGGCCTTATGGAGCGCAGGGTTGCCGCCGATGTCAGGTAGTCGGACACGTTAGAAAACGTTGAGCACGCCAGGACCGTATCATGCGGCCTAGACGATTCTGGGTTTTGTTCGAAGCATTGACAAAATTTATTGATGGTTATATGTATCTCTGACTGTTAATAAGAAACATACAAGCAATTTATTATTAAAAAAAAGAAAATAAAATGTACACAAAGAACTCCATTATTTCATCGAGTGAAATCGTTTTATAAAAAAAAATCCTATGACATAAGAAAAGAATTAAATATTACGGACGTAACATTGTAGGTCAAATCACAATACATAGAATTTGGAATTCCCATAGTAAAAACATAATTATCTATGAGAATATATATATACAGGGTGTAACTGAATAAGTGTAAAACATTTAAGGAGGTGATTCCTCATCGAAAAAAAGATAGGATCTTTCATATAAAGAAACTTCATTGGAGCATCCCTTGTTAAGATACAGCCCCTTAAAGGGGGTACATAAAATTTGTATAACAATTTTTTCACAAGCACTGAAAAAATAGGATCTTTCAATAAAGAAACTTCTGACGTTTTGTACTACCAAAAGACACTTAGCCAGTAATTTATTTGGTTTACCCCATGGTTGTAAGGTGAAAAACGCAACCCCTAAAATTTATTTCCAATGTAACTTTTGTCTTATTATTTGTTTACCATTTAAAAATTTATTTCCGATAGCCTGTTTCATTCTAAACAAAAAATGTCTCTTGGGTTTTTGCCCAAAATAAACCAGTAAGCAGCAAAACATTATTTTACGAACAACTACAGAGATACATCGTCATAAATGCGAAAATACGAAACTAATCTATCTAGTAGGTCGCTATTAGCGATAGTGACAATTAAATTGGTATGACGCTGTCAGTTTGGGAATTTTCGAAATTGAATTAATACTAATTGTGTGTTGTTGTTCTGTTCTTAATTTGTTACTTTAATAATTCACTTGTTAATAAAATGGCATACACAAATGAGGAAATGGCTGATATGCATTACGCTTACGGTCTGTCGAGGGAATGGGTTAGAAGCTTCTAGAAGATATGCTGAAATGTATCCTCAACGGCAGCATCCTTCACATAGAATATTTGCTCGACTTCATCAATGATTACGAGAATATGGTTCATTCGACAAAAGAACGAGGATTGTGGTCGCCATCGGAGAAATACTGAACACCACAGCTTGAGGAAGCAGTACTTAATTTGATTGAAGAACAACCTACTACCAGTACTAGAAAGATTGCTTTCCAGCTAAATGTTGATCATATGACGGTATTTCGAATTTTAAAGGAACAACTCTTATACCCTTACCATCTGCAACGAGTACAGGCACTGTTACCGAGACTTTCCGAACCGCCTTGAATTTTGCAATTGGATGCTGGAAATGATTAGAAGAAATTGTGACTTTCTGAAGACGATAGAATTCACAGACGAATGTAGTTTTTCTCGGGACAAGATTATTAATTTTCATAATTACCACATATGGGCTGATGAAAACCCTCACGCTATTGTCGAAACTAGCCATCAAGAACAGTTTTCTCTTAACTGTGGCTCGGAGTTATTGGGGATGATTTAATTGGGCCTCATTTTCTACCTCCTCGATTAAATGGTGAGGCATACGCTCAATTTTAAGAGAAGTGCATCCAGTACTGCTGGAGGAAGTTCCTTTGGGCGTCAGAAGGGATATGTTTTTTATGCATGATGGGGCTCCGCCCATTTTAGTCAAGTAGCACGTCAGCATTTAACTGAAACATATGCAAATCAGTGGATAGGTCGAGGAGGACCACATAAATGGCCCGCCGATCCCCGGATCTCAATCCTCTCGATTTCTCATTTGGGGCCATTCACAGCATTTGGTATATCGACTCCTGTTCGCGATGTAGAGGACTTAAGAAACCGCATCATCGATGCGGCAGGGTAATCAGAGAGACTCCAGGAATATTTGAGCGAATACGTGGCTCAATGCGCCGACGTCTAGACGCATGCGTAATGTTTGAAGGTAGACATATTGAACATTCACTATGATTTCTACATGTTGTGTGTTTTGTTATTAATAACTTAGTTTTGTTTATTACCCTTTAATCGTTTAAATGCAGGTACTAACTACAAAATAACAATAAATCCAGTTCGCATTTATGACGATGTATCTCTGTAGTTGTTCGTAAAATAATGTTTTGCTGCTTACTGGTTTATTTTGGGCAAAAAACCCAAGAGACATTTTTTGTTTTGAATGAAACAGGCATATCGGAAATAAATTTTTAAATGGTAAACTAAATAATAAGACAAAAAGTTACATTGGAAATAAATTTTATGGATTTCGTTTTTCACCCCTTACAACCATGGGGTAAACCAAATAAATTACTGGCTAAGTGTCTTTTTGGTAGTACAAAACGTCAGGTTAATTTCAATATTGTAACTTTTTCAGTGCTTGTGAAAAAAATTGTTATACAAATTTTATGTACCCCCTTTAAGGGGCTGTATCTTAACAAGGGATGCTCCAATGAAGTTTCTTTATATGAAAGATCCTATCTTTTTTTCGATGAGGAATCACCTCCTTAAATGTTTTACACTTATTCAGTTACACCCTGTATATATATATATATATATATAGATATATATATAATTTATATATAGAAGGTTATGATTTTTCCTGACTGTTCCGTATAATATAATTATTGTTTATTTTCCTGGGATCTCAGTCGAATTTAAACTCAGAGTTATTGGTTAGAGTATATTGTCGTTTCTGCTTTTTAGGCCACCTTCAGAATAAGCAAATATATATATATATATATATATTTATATACAATGAAATTAATATTATACCATTAAATAAGTTTTTACAAATAGAATTTATTATTATTATGAAAATTTTGCGGAGGGTCATTTTCATCGTCGTCCTCATCAAATTCGTCATCGCAGTCTTCCAAGTTAACTATTATAGGTTCTATATCATCTTGTAAATCATCTACTTTCCACATGTCCTCCTCGACTTTTTTAACGTGGTTTACGTAATTGCTCTTTAGTCACTTGTCGGTAAGCTTCTTTAATCAAGTATTCCACCGTTTGATGTTTAAAATCAGTATTGTGTAAAGCTACATATCTTTTCACTTGACTCCATACCATTTCAATTGGATTTAGCTCGCAGTGATATGGTGGCAGCCTCACGATATGAATATTATGCTTTTTCGCTATTGCTTCTATTTTATATTGATCGTATTGTGCTTTATATGCATTAGCCATATCGATCAGTTCATTTTTGAAACACCTTGTAATAAATTAAGAAGGAATTGTTATGCTCTGAGATTTATGGCCAATTTCTGCAGTAAGAGGATACTACCAAATTTGTATTATGCGACTATAAACTGTCATATGCGCTACGGAATCCTGAATTGGGGGACAGGGTCAGCTGCTGAAAGAGTCTTTATTCTGCAAAAGAGTGCAATAAGAATTATCTCCGGTATCGGATGGAGAGAATCTTGTAGAGATGCATTCAAAAATCTTAGAATACTTACTATCACTGGCCTTTATATTTATGAATCATGTATCTATATATACAGAAACAAATCAAAATTTATATCTCGGCAACATCAGTACGCAACCCGTTTCAAAAATCAATAAATGCCAAATATACATCGAACTACTCTATATCAAAAAAGCTTTCTTTATCTTGGACCTAAACTTTTCAACAAGTTAGATGATGGGATAAAAAATTCTCCAAATTTAGACATTTTCAAGGCAAGATTAAAGAAAGCCTTATTGAAAAAAAAATTCTACTCACTAGATGAATTTTAACTGATAAAAAATGTTTTTAATTGTCTTAATTGTACTAACCCTCTGACGTTTTCCTTGTCATTGTACTTATATACATCTTTCTTTTTATTTTGTACTTTTAAACGAGGAATGAATAAATATTATTATTATTATTATAATAGTCTTCCCCAAAGAATATGTCCTTTTCTATCAACCATGCCTGGATTTGAGCTTTATTCCATGCTTTTTTGGGGAAATCAAACTTACGTGAGTGATGAGACGCATTGTCCAAAACAACAACGTTTTCTTTGTCTTTCGGCAAGCTTGGAATTAGCGTACGCTCGAACCAATCTTCATATAAGTTACCATCCATTTCATCATGGTAATCCTCCGCCCCCTTTTTAGCCAGGAAAGTTAATTCTGCTCCTTCCACAAAGCCTTCTTCAGTTCCAGCATGCAATAGTACGAAACGAGGTCCCCTTTGAGTTGGAGCTTTCAGTCCCGTGGTTAGCCCTTTCACAATAGCATCTCAAGGATTTTTTATGGTCTTGTCCTTCCATTCCTTTTTCACCGGCGCACCAATGTTCGTCCAAGCTTCATCCGTGTAAATGAGGTTCACATTCTTCTCCCTTAATGCCTTGATTTGCCTGCGTCTCCAGGTAATAATATCCTTTCTTTCCATCAAGAGAGATTCTCTGCATCTTTTACCATAGACAACCCTATGTCACTCAGCAATCTTCGAAAAGTTGTTTCACAAAAATTTGGCAAGTCATCGTCCTTATTCACTCTATCCAGAATTTTGTCAACTGTAGGTGGGATATTTTCCAAGAAGAAATCGTGCACAATTATCCAACTTTGTGGCAATATTACGCCAAATCTACTCAGCGATATGAGATTATCTCTGTGTGACAGATTTGGCTATTGTTTGGCACAACAAGGTGGTTTATTTGAACCTTTATTACATTAGATTTGTAGTTTTTTTTTTGTTGCATTTTAGTTTATTATTCAGAATTTGTTTTTTATTTCGTAGAATGAAAGTGTTTAGTTTATTTTTCATATCACTGTTATGTTTTTCAATTCGTAGAATATATTTTATTTTCAGAGCCGTTATGGCAAAAAGGAACTACAGCCCTTATTTTCAGAAGAGAAATTATTTGTTACATTTATTGCAACAAATTATTTCTCTCATGCAATCAAACTTCCGTTGAGTGTGTTTCCTACATACATATACATACATATACATCCTCACTCATCAATAATATTTTCGTACTGAAGCCTAAAGCGCTTAGAAGGGAAGTGGGAAAAAATAAACGTAGAGTTGCCCAGTTGCATTCGTGAATGTTCGTCCCTTATATTTGTTGTGTTTTCATATTATCCGTTCGAATTTGTCAACATCTGTATACGTAGATCTACCCTATTTGGGTTTTTATGTTAGTACCATCAAAAATACATTAGAAAGCAATTATCTATACTGACAAGAGGTCGTTAAGCCGTTTTACCTGAAATATAAATAATCCTTGCAAACAATTGTGCGACTCATTAGGAATTTTCAGTGTATAATTCCAAATAGGTACACCTACCATCGTAATGATCTTTTGTAGATTATTTTCCTTTTTCGAATAAAATAAGGTATTGAAATGTTATTGAAATAATGTGATGAATGAAAACCGCTTAACACTGTTCCATAATTATTTCACTGAAGACGGATCTGTTCGGTTGTCGCGCCAAGCTGGCATCACCGCCGAGCATTCTTCCGTTTAAAATGCATTGGGCTATGCTGCCTACACTGCATTCTAAATGTGGCTTTTAGTATAGGAAAACAATGAGGTAATATTTCATTTCTAATTCTATACCTACCACAAACCAATATAAAACGAAAAGTACTTCAATAACATCTTGAACTTATATTTTTAATTTATTGAATGAAACACAGCTAAGTGAAATAAATTGTATTGCCAAAAGCTACTGTAAATCCACATCAACAGTAACTGTACTCCGATACCAGCTACTATTGCTGATTAGGAGTTTATATTCTTTATTTCATAAAAATTATGTATATATATATATATATATATATATATCTATTTTAAAAAAAACTGTTACATGCGTATTTTGAAGAGTAGAAGACAAGAGAAATAACTCGTCGCATTCACGAATGAAGTAGTAAATTTCAATTCTGGTTGGATTCTGGAGTCGCCAATCACGAGTCAGGAAAATACAGTGCATATCTAAAAGAAGTAAACGCTTCGGGCGTTTTTGCACTAGAGATATTAACATAATATAAATTTTTAAAGAATGGCAATTTTTTTAAATGATATCGCGATATTAAAGCTCCAAATTTAGTCAGAATTGCATGATTCAATAGTGGTTAGCTTTGGCTTCAAAATGCAGTCGAAGAATTTTACATATCTGCTACAGGTTTAAGTAGTAATTTGCTCATATTATTGAATCTTAAATAAGAAACATGGAATTATTAATTGCCAATCTATATAAAATGATAGATGATGATATCATCGGCGATGAATTAGATAAGTATGTGCCACTAATACGAGGATTAAAACTTCTAATTGGATTCTCAGGATTGAAGAAGTTATACATCCTATTCTGTTTCTGTTATATATTAATGACTTGACCAACATATCGATTACATGATGCTTTACCTTATTTCCTGACGACACCACATTATTGTGGCATGACAAGGACAAAAACAGATTGCATAACAGAATGTGCCAAGAAATAAAAAAGTGAAGAATTGGTGTGACTCAAATCTTTTATCATTGAATACTAGCAAAACAAATATATTAGCATTCAAGTGTAAAATATTGAAACTGAAATTGTTCATTGAAATAGGAATCCTAATATACCTGATATCCCCCTCGACAATAACATAATAAAAAATAACTCCACTTTGAAATTCTTGGAAGTCTGTTTAGACAAAAATTTAAAATTCTCTCAGCATATTGCACACATCAACAAAAAATTGGCATCAGGCTGTTTCGCACCAAGAAACGTCTCTAAGGAACTGGGGTTTACTGCAGCGAAGGTAAGGTATACCCTTTTGGGGTGTTTGCAGTAAACAACTTATGCAGTCGGTTTTTGTCTTGCAGAAAAGGGCTATTAGGTACTTATGTAAAGCGAAATGGCGGGATCATGTAAACCCTTTTTTCGAGAACATAGAATCCTTACCGGTATTTCAATATTCATATTGGAAACCGTATCAATTATACATGAAAATAGGGAGAACTATGAATCTACAGCCACATACCACACAAGGCGGTCAAATGAACTGAATCTACCAATTCCGAAAACATGTTTTGTTCAAAACTCGTTGATATATAATGGAATCAGGATGTACAATAAACTTCCCATTGAAATCAAAGAGACTTCTTTTATAATATTCAGAAAAGAATGTAAAAAACTATCAAGTGATAAAGCCTATTATGACCTTCAAGAATATTTTGACGATGCCCTGTAATTTAGAATGTGTAGTATTTGCGATTGAACTGCGTGGAAAACATAAATTTTAATCGTAGTCCTAGTCTTGTCCTGTAACCTTTGTATATGTATGTTTATATATATCTTATATTTTAATTCAATTATTGGTACATTTTATATTTCATGTTTATATTAGTAATATTATTTATGACATTGTGTTTGTAATAAGAATTCTATTCTTAAACAATAAACACATTATATTGTAACGAACCTAGGCCGGACCTGTCGCCTCGCGCGTTGCCGTCGACAGCGATGAGGTCATCCCCGGAGATGTTCGAGAACAGTCCAGTCGCTCTGCCGTGGAGAGCAACGGTCGATATTGGAAACGATTGGAACATGCTGGTCGCCAACTGCCGGAATTCGAAAGATCGGGAATTCTGTGACGGAGATAAATAGGTAGCCCTCAAGATGGCACGGACAGTCTGAACGAACCCATACGATCGAGCTATACAGTGGCGTAATATAAATTAAGTTGTAGATTTAGGTGTGAAATAAATTATTAAAACCAAGTTAAGTTTATTTACGTTACAATTGGTGTCGGAAGTGAGATTTTGAAAATAAACAAGTGATCGTGGAGTGGATAGTCAGAAAAATAAATTGATAGACCTCTTTGTACGCCCAAAATAGACAGTGGCCCGGTTTTCGCGAAGTGGACAATTGTGCGTGGGAATATAAACTGATAAACTTTTCGTGTGAAACAGACTGATACCTCGCAAAGACAAAATGTGTTCAAGAAAAGTCGCTATGGACTTGAAGGTAGCGGAATTGAAACAGGAATTGGAGGAAAGGGAACTGGAAACAACGGGTAAAAAGCAAGTACTCCAGGAAAGACTTGCAGAAGGACTTATACAAGAAGGTGAGGACCCGAAACATTTTTATTCGAAGTTCCCGGAGGTGATTTGAGTTTGGTAATGAATAAACTCGAAGAAACTACTAAATCCGTGAAAGAAGAACTGCAACAAAATTCGAGGACTTTGGAAGAAAATGCTAGGAATCTGGAAGAGAAGCTTCTAGAAAATTTTAGAAATCTGGAAGAGAAGCTTTTAGAAAGCCTGGAAGATAAGCTCCTTGAAAACACAGAAGGCCTAACAAAAGAACTCTGTGGTGTGGCGAATCGTCTCGAAAAAAGAATAGGACCCGTCGAGGCAGAGCTGGACAATATGAAGGAATTAATCAGCGATGAAATCAAAGACGGAATCGAGGCAGAAATGGACAAAATAAAGGAAACGATCAGTAAGCTGGAAAAACGAATTGATAGTCGCCTCCACAGAGATGGTTAACAAAATGCAATGTTGGACTTGAGTTTGAACTTGGATAAAGTTCAAGAGGGTATACAAGATGTCAAGGTCATTTCTGAAATAGGAAGCTTTCCATGAAGCCGCTCAATTCGACGGAAAAACTCCATGGGAAAATTACCGCCGACAGTTTGAAGCAGCGGCCAAAGCAAATGGATGGAATGCAGGGAAAGAGCTGTAGCACTAACACTTGCATTACGTGGAGAAGCGACGAATATTCTACAAACTCTTACCGCCCAAGAACAGGAGGACTATGATCAGCTGATTAAACATCTAGAATTACGATATGGGCAGGCGCATTTGGAACACGATATACCACTCCCAACTTAAAATCGCTGCCAGAAATCGGGCGAATCCTTACAAGAATTCGAAGCTGACATTGCACGCTTGGTTCGTCCTCGCATATCCAGCCACACCGAAAATGTAATGGAGCGATTAGCGGTTCAGGCATTCTTGGATGGACTCCGGACTAAGAAACCAGACAAGCGTTGACACTAGCTCGTCCAACACATCTCGTAGACGCACTGGCACGCGCTTTGGAATTTGAGGCAGCAAAACAATCCTGCAAAACCAAAGTAAAGTTCGAAGTATTGAAGAAGACTCACAGGAGCATGCTGACTTGGAAGCTGCCATAAGAAAAGTGATGAAGGAAGTTTTGCCTGAGAAAAGACAGATAAGATGCTGGAATTGGAAAATTGACATGTGCGTAGCAAATGTCCAACATTCGGAACACGACTCATGCAGGAAAACTAAAGAAGTCGACGAGAAGGCAATCGTCGGCCTGTGTCCAGCAAGCCCCGGTTAACAACGCATATGTCGCTATCCGCAACGACAGAACAGAGGTGTTTTCGTAGACGGTCTCATCAATAACGAGCCTTGCACCATGCTGCTAGATACAGGTCGACTAGGACAATTCTCGGCCTTCCTTTGCCAGAACACCGAACGAATTGAACCGACAACTTGAAGCTACGCACAGCAACAGGGAGCCAGCTACTGTATATGGCGAGCTACGGATTGAAATAATTTGGCAGCACTAAAGTGAAACATCAGGCACTTGTAGCGACATCGAAGACGATGCAATCATCGGAATGGACATCATGAATTCCAGAGGGTTTGAATTGATTTCAAAGACGGCGTCCTACGTGTCAACGGAGAAGAGCTGGTGCTTCATGGGAGGAGTGAAGAGTTGATCCGGTGCTGTTGGCTGAAGATATAAGCGCACCTGAGAGGGCTGAAACCATTCTGGAGGCTCGCCTGACGGGAGTGCGAGCAGTGGAGACGGTGATGTTCGAGCCCAAACTTCATGATGAGAAAATTGGACGAGGGATTGCACTAGGGAAGACCTTGTTGCGTGCTGACAAATTTGTGCCGGTAAGGGTCATGAATGTCAATTATTTCCCAGTGACCTTGAAGAAAAGAACAATTTTGGGGCACTGCTCGTCAGTTTCATCTGTGATCCGAGGCGTACGAGGTACGATTAGCCAACCCAACAACTTGCCCACAGAACTAGAAAAATTAGTTGCCATCCCTTCCAAAGACATAAAACCAGCTCAACAGCCCAAACTAAGAGATTTAGTCAAAAAGTACCAAGACATCTTCGATACCGGACAAGGAAAAGGGGTCAACTAATGTGGTCCAGCACAAAATTGATACTGGAGGTGCTCGGCCGATCCGGCAATCAGCAAGAAGACTTCCTCTTGCCAAGAAGGAAGAGGCTGACAAAATAGTCAGCATATGGGAAAAGAAGGAGTTCTCGACCCATCTGACAGTCCCTGGTCCTCTCCAGTCGTACTGGTGAAGAAAAAGGATGGATCGACACGCTTTTGTGTAGACTATCGCCAACTTAATAATGTCACGAAGAAGGACAGTTACCCTCTCCCGAGAATAGATGACACCCTAGACACGTTGGCTGGTTCCACGATTTTCTCGACTCTTGATCTGAAGAGTGGATATTGGCAAGTAGAACTGGCTCAGGAAGATCGAGAAAAGACTGCTTTTACCATCGGCTCAGGATTGTGGCAGTTCACCGTTATGCCATTCGGGCTTTGTAATGCTCCCGCCACATTCGAAAGATTGATGGAGACAGTGCTGAAGGGACTCTCATGGAACACGTGTCTAGTGTATCTCGACGACATAATTGTGGTCGGCAGATCGTTCGAGGACCACGTGAAAAACTTGGAGGAAGTATTCCTGCGACTGAGGAACTCCGGATTGAAGCTGAGCCCTAAGAAATGCCATCTGTTCCAAAAAGAAGTACGATACCTCGGCCACGTTGTCTCTGGGGAAGGAGTAGCAGTGGATGACCAGAAGATCAAAGCTGTTAAGGATTGGCCCATCCCAAAAGACATTCACCAACTTCGAAGTTTCCTTGGTTTATGCACATACTATCGCCGATATGTGCTGGATTCGCCAACATCGCTAAACCACTGACCAGGCTCACGGAGGGCCAAACAAAGTTCCAGTGGTCCGAAGAATGTCAAGACTCATTTAGGAAGCTGAAAGGAGCTTTGATCAACGCACCTGTACTGAGCTATCCCCTACCCAAAGGGAAATTCATTTTGGATACGAACGCCAGCAACGTGGGACTTGGAGCTGTCCTATCTCAGATCCAGGACAACTGGAATGACAGCAAGATCCAGGAGGACCAAGAGAAAGACCCCGACCTTGGCTTAGTTGTCAGCTGGAAGAAGGGCAATCGAAGACCATCATGGCAGGAAGTCGCAGGTTACTCGCCGGCTGTTAAGTCCTATTGGGCACAATGGAACTCTATTATTCTGGACAATGGGATCCTGAAACGTGTGCTGGAGGCCGATATTGGTGGGGAAGACAGACGCCAAATAATTGTTCCCAGGAACAGAAGAGAGGAAGTGCTGCGGGAAATCCATGATGGAGTCGCTGGAGGACATCTGGGAGTGACGAAGACCCTGCAGAAAGTGAGGCAACGGTTTTACTGGATCAATTGTCAAGCTGACGTCCAGGACTGGTGCAGAAAGTGCGCTGTATGCGCTGCTAGCAATGGACCTCGACTACGACCCAAGGCCCCGATGCGTCAGTACAACGTAGGCAGCCCGTTCGAGAGAATCGCCATTGACATCGCCGGTCCGTTTCCCGTATCCGACCACGGGAATAAATACATCCTTGTGGCAATGGACTACTTCAGTAAGTGGGCGGAAGCCTATGCTCTGCCCAACCAGGAAGCCATCACCGTCGCCGACGTCTTGGTGAAAGAAGGGATATGTCGATTCGGTATTCCAATGGAGCTGCACTCGGATCAAGGCAGAAATTTCGAATCCAACATTTTCCAAGAAATATGTCTACTGCTGAACATCCGCAAGACAAGAACCACGGCCCTACATCCGCAGTCCGATGGAATGGTGGAACGGATGAACAGGACGATCAACCGCCACTTGTCCAAGGTTGTCTCTGACCATCAAAGAGACTGGGACCAGTATCTTCATTTGTTCCTGATGGCCTATCGATCCGCAGTACACGAGTCAACCGGTCAAACTCCTGCTAGTATTATAATGGGCCGAGAACTGCGACTGCCTTGTGACCTGAAGTTTGGGATACCGCCAGGACAAGACACTGCGGGAGAGGACTACGTCAGCAAACTTCGGCAGAGAATGGACGACATCCACGAACGAGTCCGGTTGAACATCCAGAGTGCCAGCGATAAAATGAAGAAGACCTATGACATCAAGGCCGACGCTGGAGGATTTAAGGTTGATGACCTGGTTTGGCTGTACAACCCCAAACGTCGTCGTGGACTATCACCAAAGTCGCGGAACTCGTGGGAAGGCCCGTATAAAATCGTGAAAAGGATAAACGACCTTGTGTACCGAATCCATAAGCCACCCCGAGGGAAACCAAGGGTCGTCCATTTCAACAGGTTGGCCCCTTACGCTGGAAACCATGACCAAGTTCGCACCCTCAAGCCACCGGAGGATGATATGACGTTCGAGAAGTTTATGTCCTTGTATTCAAACGGGCAGAAAGTTCTACATGGGGTTACTAGAGAGGAGTCACGAGACCTTTCGAGGTGCCTGCTGACTACGCACTAGCGCACTGTGTGGCAGAAGATCTTCGAATGTCCAGGGGCATCGCCGTAGTGTTCTCCAAGAAATTTGGTCAACTCCAAACACTGCGGGAGCAGAATCCAGAAGTTGGTGGGGTGCTACAGTTGAAGAAAGGAAAGAGAAACATCTACTACCTAGTTACCAAGAGGCATTCCCAAGATAAACCGTCCTATGAAGATGTCTGGAAGAGTCTCACCAAACTAAGAGATACTATGGTGGACCAGAATCTGGTGGATCTAGCAATTCCAAAATTGTCCTGTGGTATTGATGGGTTGGACTGGAGAGTCATAAGAAGTATGCTGGAGGCGATATTCAGATCCAGCGGCGTCAAGATTTTGGTTTGCTGTAACCCTCTTCCACGACCGATCATGAAGACCGTGGAGTGTTACTTCCATCGAACTTCACGGTGCAGATATGGGGAGTCATGCAGATATCGTCCCACTCCAAGGATGAAATTTCGGGACGAAATGTCTTTAAGAAGGGGGCAATGTAACGAACCTAGGCCGGACCTGTCGCCTCGCGCGTTGCCGTCGACAGCGATGAGGTCATCCCCGGAGATGTTCGAGAACAGTCCAGTCGCTCTGCCGTGGAGAGCAACGGTCGATATTGGAAACGATTGGAACATGCTGGTCGCCAACTGCCGGAATTCGAAAGATCGGGAATTCTGTGACGGAGATAAATAGGTAGCCCTCAAGATGGCACGGACAGTCTGAACGAACCCATACGATCGAGCTATACAGTGGCGTAATATAAATTAAGTTGTAGATTTAGGTGTGAAATAAATTATTAAAACCAAGTTAAGTTTATTTACGTTACAATATTATTATATTATAAAGCTAACTACTAATGACTCATGCAATTCTGATAATTGTAGATCTCTTCAAGTCAATTTGGCGCCTTAATATTGCAATATAATTCAAAAAATTTGCCATTCTATAAAAAATAATTTATATTATGGGAATAGCTCTAATACGAAAACGCCCGAAGTGTGTACTCATTTTAGCTATGCACAGTATTTTCATACATGAAAGTGTCATGCCCCATAATTACAGAAAAACTTTCATTCATAAGAAACAACACGATATTACTTAATATGAACGTCCTAGCCAGAAAACTCAAAAGGAATGAAAATAAATTAAAAAGCCAAATATGCAACTGAAACTGAAATGGCACATGCCCGTTAAAAATACTTCATCATCTGTTCAGACAAGGAAATGCACTTAAAAATAACTATAAAAAATCAGCCTTTTTCTCGATAGAGCTATTAATAAATCGTCACCTCCTAGTTATGCATATCTAAAGAATTTCTTGTTGAACAAAGTCTCTATAAATTAATAGTTATTGACTCGCCTAATTGCCCTAAATACCATAAATCTGTTTTTTATAAAATTTTTATGACAGCCCATTAATGTAACTCACCCGCGGAAAACATAAATTGTTCATCTTTATCCATTTGCGGTGACAATAGCAAGCCATTAATTATCAAGCCGCTGATTTATTATGACAGGGTGAAGATAATTATGATATCAGGGATTTTTACCCGCGACGATCAAAGCCATCACGTGATCTGGTAGCGGATTATAAAAGGGCGCAACTCTTCGGACAAACTCTCTCTCGGTGTTCAGCAGTGGAGCAAAGAACATGTACTCTAAAAATGAGGTTAGATTTCATTCGATTACAATATAGTGAAATAAAGATGAGAAAAGTAAGAATATAGACGTCTTGCAGTTAACTTAATAAGCCATTGAGAAAAATTACTTTCAAATTGAATTAAACCAAGTAGTGACAGAAACCAAGTGAATTCACGAGTAAACCAGTATTTTTTTTCAAAATTACCTATTATTTATCAACGCTTCAAGAACGAGATAAGTCAACGAAAAACCTCAAATCAAAAGTTCATGACCTCATGGAAAACCATATCCATACATCGATAATCTAATATACAGTGCGAAGTAAAAATACAATAACCAATTTCGGCGGGATTAATCAAAATAATACAATTTAACTAATTGTCGTTTAAAATCCATCTTAAGTGAAAAGTGTTGACCCTGCTGATTTATCGTAAGTTCAAAGATGTTTTCTGTATTTATGTTTTGGGCAAATTGAATCCTTTATAATGCGAATGTGTCTCTAACTGTATCTCTATAATCTTATGTACCCTAAGTTGCCAAAAGATAATTATTTCCAGTTGTTTTTGACAATTGATGTCACTATTGTTTTTAGTCAATCTATTCAATTTGTAGACTGATAAAAAAATTGCTTCAAGTAAATTACACTACATTCTTGGAATATTGTATTTTCTTATCCGTATGTAGAACGGATGAAATACTTTGTTAACTTTTATGAAATATATATTTATATTCTTAATATTTTAACGAGTGCATTATTTTTTTTTCAATCTTTCTGAAAACGTATTTCCTGGATAAACAACTCAACGCCCAAGTAAAGAGAGAAAGAGATATTTCCTGTAGACCGCTCCAGTGGAATAATCTCGGTTCGACCATCCTCAGACAGTCGATGCTCTTGATGCTTGTTTTCTCAATCTAACAACAAGTTTGGTGTTGCAGGTGTGTTTTGTTAATTCATAACACCATGTATAGTGCCGGGCTAAACAAAAGCGACGAGTGATTTCTCGTTTTCTACTCTTCAAAATTCGCATGGAACAGTTCGGTATTAAAACCAGCAAAAGACAGCTTTGTAATGCACAACAACAGGCACGTGGGGGAATCTTGGAAACAGTGTTTACGTATTATTCTGAATCACTGGCTCACAATGATGGCCGATAATATTTTGAAAACAATTACAATATTCTTTTGTGTTCTTACAACTGATTTTCTTATAACTTTGATCCGATAAGTGCCTCAAAGCTGTGTTGATTTAATTTACTAGTTCTCACTTCATCTACCAGTTTGGATATAACGAGGTTAGTATTTTCTTCACTTTCAATTGAATATCTATCTCAGGCAATGAAAATGTACTCTCTTATGTACATTTACCACACAATCAGTTCAACATTCTACATCGCCCAAATGTCGAGTAAAATGTTTATTGCATTCAGCAATTGCCAAAGTTTTCCTCTTTGTCGAATTTTACAAAGAACAAAACATGTTTTCAATTATTTTTTTTAAATATTTTTAACCACTGTAATTTGTTATAAAATGGCATTATACACTCGTCATTCACGGGTGTGCCAGAGGTTAGATTAAAACTTATACAGAGGGGGCCATTGAAAACGAAACAGCGGCTCTGTAGGTCGGCAGAACCGAATTATATAAAAACGCTCGGACACGTCAACTACATTTTCCTGGGGGCGAACTACATCGTTCGCGATGAAATTCACCCTAAATACATTCCATCCCTCGGAGCTGTGACCGCCACCCCTAAATTTTTAAATGGCAACATATGGCAAGTGATACCGCATTTGAAAGGTATTTTCCTTCTTAATATCAAACAACAAAAATAAATTAATTCTCTTGATTCGTTTTCGAGATATAGGAACTTGAAGTTGGGAAATCACTTTTTATTCACTCAATCAATAAAAACAATATCTGATAAAGCAACTGTCGCAATAATTATGATTGTCAATGAACTGAATGTTCAAACTGTCTAACACCCATTTCCATACAATAGTACAAGTTCTGTTCAAAACGAGACCTCACATTTCGTAGCATTTCCGGCGTTATTCAACAGCATTCTTCAATAATTCTCCTTCGTAAATCTTCCAGAGATTCTGGTTCGGTTGCAAAGATTTTGTTTTTGAAGTGACCCCACAGGAAAAAGTCGAGTGGGGTTGAATCTGGAGATCTGGCTGGCCACTCTATAGAGCCTCTTCTTCCAATCCAACTTCCAGGAAACATTCTATCCAAAAACGCCCTAACAGGCTGTGCATAATGTGGAGGTGCCCCGTCTTGTTGAAATATCAAGTGGTCTTCATGGTAACGATCGTCATTTTCAATGATGTCTACTAATTGTGGATAAACAAATTCATTCAATAATTCCAAATAAGTTTCTCCTGTCAGGTTACCGTCGAGAAATACTGGTCCAATCAAACGGTCCCCAAAAATACCGGTCCAGACATTGAGTTTTTGGGGAGTTTGAGTATGGACTTCGTGGAAACATGTGGATTGGCATCTGACCAATAACGACAATTATGACGATTCCCAGTCGAATTCAAAAAGAATGTAGACTCATCAGAAAAGCAGATGTTGAAAAGGAAATTCTCATCAGCATCTATTCTCGTAGTCATAATTTCACAAAATTCCTGTTGCCTACCCTCAATTGTGCATTTCCCGAAATGATTTTGTAATGTCATTTATGATCTTCCAGGATTCGGCGGATGTACTGAGTTCTACAGGATATGGTAACTAACTAGCCACTTATGAGCCTTTCTCAATCCGTTTCGCATGAACTTCTATCCCTAAAGGCTGTGCATAATGTGGAGATGCCCGTCTTGTTGAAATATCAAGTGGTCTCTGGTAACGATCGTCATTTTCAATGATGTCTACTAATTGTGGATAAACAAATTCATTCAATAATTCCAAATAAGTTTCTCCTGTCAGGTTACCGTCGAGAAATACTGGTCCAATCAAACGGTCCCCAAAAATACCGGCCCAGACATTGAGTTTTTGGGGAGTTTGAGTATGGACTTCGTGGAAACATGTGGATTGGCATCTGACCAATAACGACAATTATGACGATTCCCAGTCGAATTCAAAAAGAATGTAGACTCATCAGAAAAGCAGATGTTGAAAAGGAAATTCTCATCAGCATCTATTCTCGTAGTCATAATTTCACAAAATTCCTGTTGCCTATCAAAATCATCTTCATTCAATTGGTGTACCAAATGTATTTTGTAGGGGTGGAATTTATGATGTTTCAGGATTCGGCGGATACTGGTTCTACGGATATTGGTAACACTAGCCAATTTCCTTGTGCTCAATGTTGGGTCTGCATGAACTTGTCCTAAAAGTGTGCATAATGTGGAGATGCCCCGCCTTGTTGAAATATCAAGTGGTCTTCATGGTAACGATCGTCATTTTCAATGATGTCTACTAATTGTGGATAAACAAATTCATTCAATAATTCCAAATAAGTTTCTCCTGTCAGGTTACCGTCGAGAAATACTGGTCCAATCAAACGGTCCCCAAAAATACCGGCCCAGACATTGAGTTTTTGGGGAGTTTGAGTATGGACTTCGTGGAAACATGTGGATTGGCATCTGACCAATAACAACAATTATGACGATTCACAGTCGAATTCAAAAAGAATGTAGACTCATCAGAAAAGCAGATGTTGAAAAGGAAATTCTCATCAGCATCTATTCTCGTAGTCATAATTTCACAAAATTCCTGTCGCCTATCAAAATCATCTTTATTCAATTGGTGTACCAAATGTATTTTGTAGGGGTGTAATTTATGATGTTTCAGGATTCGGCGGAAACTGGTTCTACTGATATTGGTAACACTAGCCAATTTCCTTGTGCTCAATGTTGGGTCTGCATGAACTTGTCCTATAAGTGCAACTTCAACAGCTTCATTTCACAACGGAAATTCACGTTCTGGGTCCCGTTTCTTGTTGGCTACTGATCCAGTTTGACGAAATTTTTGCACTAATTCTAGAACGTATCTTCTAGCAACAAGTTTATCTGGATGCGTTTCAATGAACAAATTAGCTGTACGGTTAAAGCACTCATCATTCTTAAAAAAAATTGTATTATTTCAACTCTGTCTGCGATTGTATACACCATTATTGCGGAAAGATATTCAGCAGCTTTAGTCAAGTAATTCACTCTAATGTCGTTCAATCAAAGATCAGTTTGACACTGATAGATGTCCACAATTGCGATTTGGCGAAAAAATTTATCTCATACATGTTTTTGTTGTACTCGCATTCGAGTCGAATTCGAGATAACGTCTTTTTATCGATTCTTGAGAACCTTAAAAAAATGTCGATCAAGTAAATGAGGATGAAATAAAAATTTGAAACGGAATTGCATGTTATTTGTTGGTAAACAGTTAGATCATTTAATTCCTTGACAATGATAATTATCTTTAAACAGTTGCATTGTTAGATGTTATTTTTATTGATTAAGTGAATAAAAAGTGATTTCCCAACTTCAAGTTCCTATATCTCGAAAACGAATCGATAAGACTTAATTTATTTTTGTTGTTTGATATTAAGAAGGAATATACCTTTCAAATGAGATAGCACTTGCCATATGTTGCCATTTAAAAATTTAGGGGTGGCGGTCACAGCTCCGAGGGATGGAATGTATTTCGGGTGAATTTCATCACGAACGATGTCCCCCTCTAAAATGTAGTTGACGTGTCCGAGTGTTTTTATATAATTCGGTTCTGCCGGCCTACAGAGCCGCTGTTTCGTTTTCAATGGCCCACTCTGTATTTATAGAATAGAATTTATTGATCTCATAATATCAAATAATGACATAAGATTCGTCAAATATGAACAAATTAAAAGTCTAGCTGAAACTAGAATATTAAAATAGAGCAGCAATTTAGGTTAACAAATACACTAACCTAATATACAGAAATTATTACAGAACTAGAAACACACAGGTACTTAAAAAATTAAGATCAAACAAAGTATATGTTGCAGTTTAAACAAATTTCAACGAGTATTTTCAAGATATTCTTCAACCGAATATGGACACATGTCCATATATATATATATGGAAAATATTAGGTATGGTATTTCAGCGGCTTCTGTAAATCGTCATTAGCAGTATTTGTTGATAACATTTTTTGTACGACCATGCTATTTTTAGAAAGGTAGGTTTTGTTTACTACTTGCTAGGGATAACGCGACGGTACGTAATTTACTTACCGTTTCAATGTCTTGGCAACTATAGATATTGAAGGAAAATTTACCTTATTCGCGGACGATACAACGACTTTATGGCACGGAGAAAGTACAAACGTTCTCCATAAAACTATCAGTTCTGATGTAAAAAAACTCAAAGATTGTTGTGAATCAAATTTTTTATCTTTCAACATCTCAAAAACCAATTTAATATCCTTCCGATGCAGTATCAATGACATTCCTTCAGCTTCAAATAGATGCGCGATAGAGAACAAAACTTACACCAAATTTCTGGCGGTATCTATAGATATTAAAATCAAATTTGATGACCACATCGCCGCGCTTTCATCAGGGTGTTAAGCAGTAAGAGTAACTGCCAATGAATTCGGATCTTCTGCAGCAAAAACTGTTTATTTCTCACTGATAGAATCGCACTTGCGATATGGAATTTCTTTCTGGGGAGTATGTGCAAAAACTCATTTACAGTCGGTTTTTGTTCTTCAAAAAAAGAGCAATTAGATATATTTTCAATGTCAAACGACGGAAGTCTTGCAGGCCCTTATTTCGGTACATGCCATTTTTGTAACAGAAACGGTGTGCCTGATAAAAAAACATATATTAAAATATTCCTCAATAACTTCTGATTATACCACCCGTCAGACCGCTGATCTCAAACTCCCTATACCAACATCAACTCTCGTTAAGGATTCAATTGCTTACTATGGTCTTAACACGTTGAGTGCGGATGGCGTCTAAAGAAGTCATTCGCTTCTCACGCAGAAGGCGGATGGCGCCTTTCGACGCCATCGATACCTGCAGAAGAATTACTTATGGATGTCAATTATCATCATAATGCATATAACCTTGAAATCGCTGTTGTAAATGCAGAGGAATCGTTGAAATTTGAAAATTATTACTATGATTTTAAAAATATGAACTCAGCTGGAATGAATGATTTTTTAGCATCGGCAAATTGGGATTACTTGTATGGTCTAAATGATATCAATGTAGCAACTCAATTTTTCTACGACGTTCTATATAACAGTATTGAACTTTTTGTACCCATGAAACGTTTCAAAACATCAACTTATCCAGTTTGGTTTGGAGAAAATTACTACACAAAGAATTTAAAATGACAAATGATAACACACTTATCTTGAATTTTCCCAAGTTCGTTCTCAATGCAAAGAGCTGAGTAAAGATTGTTACAAAAATTATCTAAACAATATTGAATGTGATATTCAACAAAACCCAAATTTGTTTTGGAAACATCTCCAATCTACGCAAGGCATCATCATACCCTCAATCAATGTATCTGGAAAACCAGACCAGCCATAGTGGAAATGATTCTGTAAATTTGTTTGCCCAACACTTCGCAAAAGTTTATTCTAACACAGACTGTATAATTCCTAACTACTGTTATAGAGATACAGTTGATATAAACAAAATTAATATTGGATTAGTTGATGTTATTGATGGTATTCATGACTTGAAGTATTCTCATGGGCCTGATGGTATACCGACGGCATTATTGAAAAACTGTATCTACACTTTAACTGCCCCAATACAGTTTCTCTTTAGCTTATCTCTCTATAATGGGCATTTTCCGGATTACTGGAAAAATAGCTATATTACACCTATATACAAAACAGGTAATAGGGAAATGTTACAAATTATAGAGGAATTTGCATTCAGTCTGTTATACCTAAGTTGATGGATAAACTAGTAACTTGTCGGTTGACCTGGGCCTGCAAGAATATAATAATTCCACATCAACATGGGTTCTGTTCAGGACGATCTACTATGACAAATCTTATAACATATAACAACACTTGTTACATGCCTTGGGGAAAGGTAACCAAATAGATTCTATCTATACCGATTTCTCGAAGGCATTTGATAGGGTTAATCATTTGTTGTTGTTGGAAAAACTGAAAGCTCTAGGTTTTGGTACTGGTATACTAGATTGGATAAGAAGCTTCCTAACACAACGTTTTCATTGTGTTAGAATTAATAATTACATTTCAGAAACAATTCCTGTAGATTCCGGTGTACCACAAGGATCACATTGTGGACCATTATTATTCAATCTATTTGTAAATGACATTGGAGATTGTTTACAGCATGCAAGGTTCTTACTGTTTGCAGATGATTTGAAATTGTATTTATCAGTTAGTGATGTCTTAAACAGTCTGATTCTTCAGAACGAATTAGATATTATATATGATTGGTCCTCAAGAAACAATTTGTACCTGAACATAGAGAAATGTCACGTAATCACTTTTTCCAAATAAAAAAATATCCTTTATTATGACTATAATATTGATGGAAAAGTACTCGACAGGGTAAACGAAATAAGAGACCTTGGGATTACTTTAGATCAGCAACTGAACTTCAAAAGACACTTCAATAATGTTTCTGCAAAGGGAAGCAAAATGTTAGGATTTATAATGAGAAATGGTAAAGAGTTGTCATATAATACCCTTAAGACTTTATATTGTTCTTTAGTTAGATCAGCACTGGAATACGCCTCAGTTGCATGGTACCCATATTACAGATGTGACATTGAAAAAATTGAAAATGTTGAAATTCGATTTCTAAAGCATATATCTTTCAAAATTATGACATATCCCAACTTTAATCGTCAAAATACATTAAATAATCTTAACTTAACTGAACTTACCAACATCATATGACATTCATTTACAAACTACTATCAGGAGAAGTCGACTGTCCTTATCTTTTAGAAATTATTAACTTCAATGTAAAATCTTACGATACAAGAAATCCTCTACTTTTTTGCATAAAAAATCATAGCACAAACTATGGTTACAACACACCGATGTCTAGATGCATGAGATGGTTTAATAAGTATAATTAATGTCGATCCCCTTGTAAACTCATTGAGAGAATTGAAAAAATATATTAGTGACATAAGGTTAGACTAAATAAACTTGTAAACTAATTGAGTGAATTGAAAACTTTCTTAGTGACATAAGGTTAGACTAATATTATTGTTGTCTTATAATATGTATAATATGTAACTTCTTAGAATAGTAGTTCACTGTTAAAATTGTAATTATATTGTTTCTAATGGTGAATCCGTAAATAAATAAAAAATTAATGAATAAATAATAAATAAATAAATATATTGCTTCAGTACGCTGTTAGCTCGTGAGAGAAGTGGTTGTGCCGTCATCAGCCTGTAGTATAGAGCGATATATACGAAAAATTGTCTCAGTTCGAGTTCACCATGAATTTCAACAAGAGGCAACAAGAAGTGAAAAAGCCAGAAACTGTTATACAGTACAATAATTTTATGGGGGAAATTGATAGAAAAGATCAAATGATGGCATACTACCCATGTGAGAGGAAGACTATGCGATGGTATAAGAAACTGGGTATACATATAATATACATGAGTCTAATCAATTCTTTTTTTTTTATATATATAATATGTGAGTCCAAGAAGTTCATTATATGATTATAGACTACAATTGTTGGAAAAATTATTACCTGAAACAGAAGATCAAAATATTCAGAGAAGGCAAATGCTAGCAACGCATATTCCACAAAAAAATCCTCAAACCGGAAAAGGGAAAAAACATGCACATAGAAGATGCACGGTTTGTAACAAAAATAAGATAAGAAAAGAGACAGTTTACCACTGTCCCGCTTGTCCTGGAACGCCAGCGCTTTTTTTAGAACCGTGTTTTTCTATGTCATATACTTAAATTATTTTTGTTATTTATTTATTTTACTATATTTTGAGTTTCGTTTTTCGAGTATATTATACTATATAAGATATAAGTATCGAAAATTTCTTTTTAGGATATATTAGAATAAGGATATGGGTTTCGTTATGTTTTTATATAATATATGTATTTTATAAAATATGTTTTTAATAACTATTGTTACGCCCTGTAATTACAGGAAAACTTTCTTCCCTACAAAACAAGTTCAATAGGTTTCACATGCTTGACTGAAAGAACTGATAAGCATATGCTCGTAAAAACATATTTCACCATGGGAAGACAATTAAATGCACTTAAAAATCATTATCGAGAAATGACCCGTGTACACTGGAGGCATAAATAACTTATCTAGGAAGGATTAACGATGGTAAGCAAGATTATTGATTGTCACTTGTTTACATCACAGCGCGATATTAGGTATCATAAAAACGGATTCAATGTAATTGTACCACAGAAAAACACTATCAATTCGCTAGTTTATGACCGACAAATAAAATCAACTCAATAATAGAATAGATAACAGCCCGCGATTCATTCAAGCATGCACTAACAAAACAAAGCCATTATTTTTTATGACCATGATTCATTTTGAAAAGAAACCAATTAAACGAATGACGCGAGATAGGGTTGAATAGTATAAGAAGCGCGAGTTTTCATATCAATTCATTCATTCGGTGTTTAGCAGTCAAGCACGTACGTTCAGAGATGAGGTTATAATTCGGTCATTCACGACATAAGTCATTCAGTCTTAGAGCTGTAGCCAAGTATCATATTCGTTACTCCGGTAATATGTTTCTCTCAAAAGTGAGGTTCAGAAGTCCATCGAATCACAGTATCGTACAATGATATGATAATGATGAGAGTTTCCAATCAATGTAGTGAACTTCAGAAAACATTAAACTAAGCAACTGCATAACAATTATTGAACGCTCCAAGTGAAAACGCGAGTGAACAGTAGAGTTTTCCAAAAATTACCTATTTTGTCACCGCTTCCCGAATCGAGATAAGTCAAGGGAAAACCGCAACTCCATAGTTCATGATCTCTCAGAAAACCCATAGCCATATCGCGCTATACTAATATACCGGGCGAATAAAATAAAATAACCAATTGACGCGGAATTAATCGAAATAATAATAAAATCAAAACTAATTGTCGTTTAAAAACCTACCCCAGTGAATAAGTGTGAAACAGGGTGAGATATGTAAGTTTTTCTATATTTATGTTTATGGCAAACCCAACCTTTTTTTTTATGTGCATGTGTCTGTAAAAGTATCTCCATAGTTTCAAGTTAACAAAGATCTCAAAAGAGAATTATTTCTAGCCGTTTGTGGCAAGATTGTGTTCAGTAAATCTATTTCGATTTTGTAGCCAACTGTAACATTAACTGCCAATAAGTTACACTCGGTTTCGTTGCATGAATATTGTTTCATATTATTCGTCTATAGAACGAATGAAATTATTGTATCAACGTTTACTAAATATATATATGTACATTCTTAACATTTGATGAGTGCATTTTTATTATTTCATGGTTAATTATTTTTTTTTCGAAATCCTTCCGAAAGGTACGTACTTCCTGGATAAACAACCCACGTTCCGGTATTGAAAGAAAGGAAATTGGTCTATGCCGACCGCTTCATAGATCAGTTCCGGTTTGACCATCTTCAGGTAGTCGATGCTCTCAATACTGTTTTTCCCAATCTAAGGAATAATGTCTGGTATTACAGGTGTGGTGTGTTAAGTCATAACACCCTGTAGTCTGGTCTTTAACAATGGTTGGTCAGGTGTGTGGTTTTCACAACACCCTGTATATAGGCCAAGGCTTACAACATTGATGTCAGGTGTGCGAGTAATAATTAAGGAAGTACATTAACGCATATATGATATTTTCCACAGAAAAAAAAGTGTCAAACAAAAATTGAATTGAATTTTTTTAATAAATTTTTTTTTTTTATTACAAATAATTGTCAGTGGGAAAAAGACTAAACTGAACAGAAGTGAACTAGTAGAAAAAAATATTGTGGAAATAGTTTAATATAAAATCGTTATTTTGTAAACACGATATTGGGAAAATAAATATATATAGCGTTTATACCGATCAAAAACTCAGGAAGTACTCGAAAAGGCAATTGAAGTTTTATTTTCAATCAATGGAGATTTTTATTAAAATAAAACCGTGGAAACTCAGACAACAGTGCCGTGGACTTATAGGGTTAGATATGAACCGTCAATTACTATCACTTTGGATAATATTCCTTTTTACGATGGTACTACAGAAATCAAAGATTTTATTAGTGAAATTGAGAATATGGCAGCTGTAGCAAAATGGACAGACAGTCAAATAAGTTCCATAGTTAGTTTAAAACTGAAAGGCATCGCTAGATTATTTATTGAAGCAGAAGATAGATTACAAAATACCGACAACTGGCAATTAATTAAAAAGGAATTATTGAAGCAGTTTAGCAAATTGAAATTACCTGGAGAAGAACAAAAATAATTTTTGAATTGTTATCAGAAAACGAATGAATCAGTTAGGAATTTTTTCATAAGATTGAAGATATGTGCAGCGAATATAAGGCACCTCACAGGAAATAATAGAATTGATAATGTATTAGAGCAAAAATACGAGCAGGATATATTGGTTCAATTTGCCATGGGATTGCTAGATCCTGTTAGGAAAACAGTTTTATCTGAAAGTCCTGTCAGTTTAGACGAAGCCATCAAATTAGCAGAAAAAGAAGAATTAATTGAGCAAATTACGAATACACCGAATATGAATTTTAGAACTTTCAATGCGAATATAATATTGTGCACACATTGTAATTGGAAAGGTCACACAGCAGGAGATTGTTATATGAAAAATTGTGTATGCCTAACATGTCAAGAATCCGGACATATGTCATATCGTTGTCCAAATAGGAATAGTTTTCAAAATAAGAGATTAAATGATTCAGGAAAATGGTTTTCCAACTACGCTAATGAAAAACGATTGCAAAAATATGGAAAATTGAATAAACATAGGAAAAGGTTTTCCAACCATTCGAAAGAAAATAGATTTCGATCACATAGAAGCAGGAATGAACGAGGACATACAGGAAATCGTTATCGAAATTTTAGGAGAATAAATTATAGAAAGCAAACAGGAAATAGTTATGGAAATGACAAAAATTTTTTAAAACAGATGAAGGTGCAAAAAGACTATTTAGAAAGGAAGGAAAAACTTAAAAAAATGTAATAAATTTAAGAAGAGGATGAGGCATATATCCATAGATATGAGATCTCAAGTGTCAGTGGCTCACATTAATATTGTTAGAGGTATGAAATTGAATTATGATTTGCCGTATAACCTCAGAAATGGACAAGGAAATTTCACTCATTATATTGGCTCGGTTTTATTACCAATAAAAGTAAAGGAAGGAAAAATTATTGAACATGAATTCCTAATGTTGATAATGATCACAGTAGTACTGAAATAATACTGGGATTAGAGTTTTTACGAAAATATAACGTGCAAATTGATTGGAGAAAAAATCAAATGTATTTATCAGGGGAAATTATCGAGTTGAAAAAGAAAATCCAACACATATGCCAAACAAATCGGGATGACGAACAGAGGGAGTTGAAAAATAGATTTGAAGAGGTAGAAAACGATTGAGAGACGTCACTACCATGATGGGAGATTTGATGGAACGGAATTCTGTAGAAAAACTAGGATTGAAGAGGGAGGGCCCGCCCAAACATCCGCGAAGTATTCCTAAACAGAGTTTCATGCCATGAAACGAGACGTACAAACTCGAATCAAATAGAGATATCAGGGACCGGTGATTTAATTGTGACACCAGGTTTCGAAAAAACAGTTTCAAATGAAGAATATGGGAAATCGTCTGGAAAAAGCGAAACAAGCGTTTAAACGAGCAACAAGGAGATAAGGATTTAATGGTGACTTTATCCCCAGGAAAAGAGAGAAGAGATGAATGTAGAAAAGTGCCACATATGGAAAATGGAAAAACCGACGCACCCTGTACATTAGGACAGATAGTCACACGTGACAGTCGACAAGTGGGAATGCATACGTATAGGTACGCGCATTTCCTGCCTGAAGAAACAGAGAGATGTAACGGAACATTGCCCATGAAGCACCACAGCGAGAAGGAAGAAAAGTATTAAGGGTTAGTCAGAAAATGGAAAAAGTTGGTATGAAAGCTTTTGGAGATATGAATCACCCAAGGGAGATGCTCTATCCACCAGGAAGTTGGAATCTGCCAAGCACCTAGGAATGACAGTCGCCAAAGATAAGACTTTTTCTATAGTCGAAAATCACAAGGATGAAAATTTCTTGTCTAAGGACAAATTTTTACCGCCCAGATTTTTGAATGTATGTATAGTTCAAGCAAAAAGTATAGTGAACTCCGAAGATACGAAATTACTGAGTATTGCAGAAAATGGATTTTCAACCCCGAGAAAACGTAGTACAGTAGAAGATTTGGATATGGATACAAAAGTGGAAAAGAAAGTAACCCCCGAAGTGAGAAGAATTGGAGCCGTAGCCAGGAAGGAAGGAAAATCTAATTTAAAAAAGTCATCGCACGTTAATTTTGAACTCCAACCAGTGGAAAAACAAAAAGTCAAATAATACCCGCTAATCGATTCAACACGTATATGAATATGGATATGAATGAAATCTGTCGACAAGCGACACAAGAAAAGAGGTAAAATTAGATCGAGTTTAGTACAAACTCAAGAAAATATGCCAGATGAATTGCCAGTACTTAATGCCGAATGGAAAGAAAATTGTAAGCCCAGTGAAATGTCCTACGAAAATGAAGAAAGCACTCCTGAAAATAAATTCCCCCTTACAAAACCCATGACACACGGCACTGTTCAAGAACAATTGTGGAAAATTTTTGGTTAAATCAGTTAGATATCATTAAACAAGAAAATTTTCAGTATGCACCAAAAATGTAGGAACGTATATATAGTATGTAATTATAATGGTTTTAGGAGACTGCAAAAAGATGCAGAAAAATTGAAAAAATTCCTGAAGGTTAATTTGCCAAAGCATATTTATAGCTACGATGAACTTGTAATAATTGGAATGAATAAAAATACGAAATCCATCGATACTTTAATGAAAAACGGAATTAAATTAGTTGCATCATAGTACAGGAACAAACTGAAAAAATATATAAGGGAATCAACTGAAAACGTGAAACGCGAACAAGGACAATTTTATCAAGTGTTTTGATGTAAAATAATGACAGCAAAGTCCCCGGAAAATTCAAGCAAAGCTTTTTTGAGACTAATATAATTCATTGCGGGTCGTAGAAAAAAATAAAGAATGGTCGATAGAACTAAAATAAAACACTGTACGGATTGCAGGCTATAAAAACCAAAACACGATATGTTATGAAATTAATTCAAATAGAAACAGTATAAAAATCGAATCACCGAGATTTCCATAAAGATAAATAAGATAATTACGATTTCGGAAAATGTAGACAAACCGGCGTGTGAGGCGAAATTATGGGACCAGCAGATTCCAGAGCATTGCGAATTCACAGTATGGTTTGAGTTCAATCACTCCGCACAGAATTCAGTAGACACTATTCACAAAACAAATCACCTGTGTGATTGGTACCGCACAACTAAGAGTCCCAGGAACGAAGATTTTTTGAACGAATAAATTACCACCGTTTGACCACTGAAACCGAATACCATTCACGACATTATGCCAATGCACTTGTTGCCTAACCAGAAAACACAGGCAAGTGTTATCTGTCCCGTTTCGATACAGACTAATTATCACGGATCACTGACTCGAAATCGTATGAAAGGCCTTAAAATCCCAAAATTCAGATGTCTAGAGAGGATAGATAACGAACAAATCGCCCCGTACAGCCGATACGTCCCCTTAGCACCCAGCAGCGTAGCAGGAAAAATTCCCAGAGGATCCACCGGATAGAAGTGAATTGATGCCCACCGGAATAAAGGTAAGAAAAACCCCTGTTTGAAGAGCCAGGACATACCCTTGCAGTATGGAAATTACTCCCATAGAAGAAAGAGACTTTGTGTGTTTGCATGATTATTTGCATGTTATTTTTAGGAATTATTAGGCTTAAGAAATGAAAAATGAGGATCACCATTTGTGTTTATTGATCATAATTATCCTCCAGTAGAGTAAAACAGTAGTCTATTGTATTGTCAGAATAAGACTTACAAAAATTTGTCGCAAGACTGGGAGTACTCTCCAGAAAGTTAAAACATTTTTGCTTATTGTTTATGAAAGAGATGTTATTTGAAAAAAGATTTGAGTTTGTCAAAACTTTTTTGTATACGGCAATGGCGAGTGTTACGCCCTGTAATTACAGGAAAACTTTCTTCCCTACAAAACAAGTTCAAATAGGTTTCACATGTTTGACTGAAAGAACTGATAAGCATATGCTCGTAAAAACATATTTCACCATGGGAAGACAATTAAATGCACTTAAAAATCATTATCGAGAAATGACCCTTGTACACTGGGGGCATAAAAAACTCATCTAGGAAAAATTAACGATGGTAAGCAAGATTATTGATTGTCACTTGTTTACATCACAGCGCGATATTAAGTATCATAAAAACGGATTTAATGTAATTGTACCACAGAAAAACACTATCAATTCGCTAGTTTATGACCGACAAATAAAATTAACTCAATAATAGCATAGATAACAGCCCGCGATTCATTCATGCATGCACTAACAAAAAAAATAACCAATTGACGCGGAATTAATCGAAATAATAATAAAATCAGAACTAATTGTCGTTTAAAAACCTACCCCAGTGAATAAGTGTGAAACAGGGTGAGATATGTAAGTTTTTCTATATTTATGTTTATGGCAAACCCAACCTTTTTTTTTATGTGCATGTGTCTGTAAAAGTATCTCCATAGTTTCAAGTTAACAAAGATCTCAAAAGAGAATTATTTCTAGCCGTTTGTGGCAATTTATGTCAAGATTGTGTTCAGTAAATCTATTTCGATTTTGTAGCCAACTGTAACATTAACTGCCAATAAGTTACACTCGGTTTCGTTGCATGAATATTGTTTCATATTATTCGTCTATAGAACGAATGAAATTATTGTATCAACATTCATTCTTAACATTTTATGAGTGCATTTTTATTATTTCATGGTTAATTATTGTTTTTTCGAAATCCTTCCGAAAGGTACGTACTTCCTGGATAAACAACCAACGTTCCGGTATTGAAAGAAAGGAAATTGGTCTATGTCGACCGCTCCATAGATCAGTTCTGGTTTGACCATCTTCAGGTAGTCGATGCTCTCAATACTGTTTTTCCCAATCTAACGAATAATGTCTGGTATTACAGGTGTGGTGTGTTAAGTCATAACACCCTGTAGTCTGGTCTTTAACATTGGTTGGTCAGGTGTGTGGTTTTCACAACACCCTGTATATAGGCCAAGGCTTACAACACTATTTTCTAAAATTTATATTATTTTGTATGTTTGTAGAGTAAATCGCATGACGTCTTTAGACGTCATCAGCCCTTGGCATACTTTTTATCATGGGAGGCTGACGACGTCTAAAGACGTCATGGCCCTGTTGACGTTATTGTTAGGATTTTTTTATAATACATGTTAAGTTCATGCTAGTATTTGCCTAGAGCATTTTTATTTCCCAAAAAACCTTGTCAGCCCCTGGGGTCATGTATACGACTTTAATTAGCAGTGAACGTGTTAAGATGTTTAATCACCTTTCAAATCATGTCAGGAATATTAGTGATCCCACTCTTTTCAGAAAGTCTACTAGAGACCTTTTTGGTGAAAGACCCTATTATAGCTTGCAAGAGTTTTACGAAGTTTTTTTTAAAATTATTTCTATATTCTATCAAACCTTGATATCTACTTGGTACTATTTGGGATGATTTTTATAATTGTACTGGTAGTGTTTTATATTTTTAATTTGTCATTGGTAATCATGTTTTTTTACATCTAGATACATAAAATTTATATTTATATTTATTTTGTCAATAAGATTCACTTTCTGGACAATAGAACATATTTATTATTATTATTATGATTCTGGAGCTTGTTTCAATGATGGCTGGAGTGAAAGATGTATTATGTGAGGTGGTTTTTTATGTATTCATGAAGATATGATCAATTAGCACTACAATTGATCATGTTATAAATATTTTATAAACGAATATAGTAATAAAAAAAACGTTTTGAAATGCATTTGTCAGACAAAACTATTAATGTAAAATATCAATAAAAAAAATTGTTTGACAATATTTATTCCATTTTTCATATTAAAAAAAAAATTTATAGCTTAGTATTATTGAGTATTATTATGTGAAATGTGCTCTGGGAAGCAAAAAAATTATAGAGTCATTCTGTAAACGATTATTGGTTTTTTTTTTTAATAAAATCTGTGGTTCCAAAAACACCACTTAATCAACAATAACCTCACATTAACAAATCAAAAATGAAATTTTTTTCCCAACAAAATTTCATTCTTTTAAGTGTTCAGATGATCCAATATATTTTTTTTTAAATTTTCAAATTCATATTTAATAGTATATATACAAAAATATTTTATGTGCATTGCTCTCTCAAGAGGTGCTGTACCCCTGGCATAACGTCCGCGCGGAGCCCTATTTTCAACGTTGAATTGAAATATTAAGATATAGTACCCGGAATTAGGACTCTTTTATGAGAAATTTCCTCTTCAAGAATCTTATTTTTCATTTTCCCTATCAGTAATAGTTTTTGAGCTATCCAAAAAACTGTTTATTGTTGTTTTTTGTTAATAAAAATTAAAAATTTTCGTCGGCGGAAAAACTCGAAAAATACATCTTTCTCAGAATGACATCTCGAATCCAATGAGCCATTGCTCATATTGTTAGTAGACTTGAAACGATTTTTCGCAGAAAACTCATTCTCGACTAGACTATATACAAATTATGCCAACAGGATTTTTCCGTTTAAAATCTTTGCCTTGCTTCCCTCAAACCACTTCTTGAAAGTTCTGTACGTTTTTTCATATCGATGTTTTCACTTCTCTGATATTATGCAGGAGCATCCTATTTCCCACTATTGTTCAATGTCTGTATTTTCTTCGCTCTCATAATTTCAGCTTGTCACACGCGTTTGACAATAATGTGGCATTTACTATGGGAGTTTACAGAGTTTCCAGAGAAAAATACATAATACTAACCTGCCACCGATCTCCATCCGGTATATACGATATTTTTGCTACGAATCTAAATTCTCTGCTGGACAATATTTTCAGCAAAAATATAACTATAATCTTAAATGGTGACTTTAATCTGAACTCACTTGGAAAAAATTATGTAAAGTTTTATCATCTACTGACATCGTATAATCTCAGTACAATCTCAGTAAAGAGGCCAGCACAAACAATTCTTGACCAAATTTTCAGCAATCATTCAGACTATGACAAATATACAGTCTTCGACAACAATATATCAGATCACCAAACTATACTTTACTCCCTCAGTATGAGGAACTCTGATATTCCTGAAAATAATACCTTATATACTTCCAAGATAATATTAAATGATTCAAACGTCAACAATCTCATAGCAGAGTTAGAAAATGAATCATGGGCAGATGTATATTCAGCAATAAGCGTCGAAACGAAATTTAACATTGATTTGTTGAAAATATGAACAGAATATCTATCAGATGTAGTTCAATGTCCAGCGTGGCTTTAGTCGGGGAAGTAGTTGTTTTCTGTTGGATATTCACAAAAATAACTTCATTTTTATCGTGAATTTTTCAATTCACAGAAAAATATTTCTATGAATATTCAATTGAGAATGTTTGTCTTTTCAAAACGAAATTTAACATATTTCACATTTAATCATTTTGACAGAACATGTCCTCGAAAAACGATTGAAATCACCAAAAACACTGGAAATGGAAAAGAATGGGTCAATGACAAAATTAAACAATCGAGCAAAAATCTGAAACACCTATTTTATGCCCAGAAAGAAAACTACAATCTGAAAGAAACTTATAAAATTTCAAAAATAAAACACAATGAGCTCATCAAACTTAAAAGCCAATTCACAACAAAATACATTATTCCTCCAACATTAACAAAACTACTTGGAATATTATTTCTGAGTTGAGCAGAAAATCTTCCACGAATAAAAATATTTCTCCCAATTCAAACGATGAAGTAACTCTCTCTTGTAATATGCCAAGCCTTCAATAACTTTTTTATACAGGCCTCTTATGATACTATCAATAAAATTAACGTAAAGGTAAAATCACCAAACAAATCTCAGAGATGCATACCTGACGGAATTTTTATAGAATATGTTAAGGAAAAAGAAATTACGGAAATCATAAAATATAAACTCAAGAAAAAACATTCATGTGCTCCTGACGAAATATTAACATTTTTATTAAAAAAAGTCGATGACTATATCATCTAACTCATATAATAAATATATCTTTTCAAAAAGGCATTTTTCCTACCAGATTGAAGAATGGCCTAGTCGTCTCAAAAAAATCAGACCCGCATGCATAATCTCGAAAATTATCGGCCAATCACAATTCCTCCCGTAAAAAAATGTTTTGAATATTGTATGTTCTCTCAACATGGTTTTCGTGCAGGACACTCAACAATCAGTGCTATTCACTCCTTCTATGGAAACATTATATAACCCTTCGAATCTGAGCAAAATCCAACAGAAGTATTCTGTGATCTCAGTAGAGCTTTCGATTGTGTAGTACACAAAAAATTCATTATTAAACTGGAATTGAATGGAAAAAGAAGGAAACCTTACGAATGGTTCAGTTTTTTCTTGAAGGAAGAACTCAACGAGTAAAAATGAACCACACCAATAACAACAACAAAATAACTCATGTCTCAAGTCCACAACAAAATAACATTGGTGTTCCTCAAGGGTCCGTCCTAGCACCTATACTATTCATTGTATATATAAATGAACTGCCAACTATTCTACCACGAGCCTTCAATGTTTATATGCTGATGACACTACCCTGCTTTTTCATGACCAATCAGCACTTGAACTCCAAAATAAAATAAACTACACAACTGATGCCTTACATAGTTGGCTGAGCAACTACTCTCTGTTTCTCAATACATCAAAAACAAGTTTCACTATCTTCCATAACAGACAAAACACTAATCTACCTTCCTTGGACTTGAACATCTGCAGAACACCTCTTGAACAAAGTACTTCCTCCTAATTTTTTGGCATCCTAATCGACAACGATCTCAGCTTCAAATCACACTGCAAAAATCTGACCAGCTCTCTGCACTCTAAATGCTACCAAACCAGAATTCTAAAAAGTGTTTTAGACACATCTAGTCGACTCCTGTTCTACCATGCTCAGGTACAATCAAGAATATGATATGCAATCACAATATGGGGAAACTCCCCAGTAACGAAAGATGTATTCATCGCACAAAAGCGAATAATTCTTCCACTGCCTGGTTTGTATATTTTAGAAGCAGTAACATATATATATATATATATATATATATATATATATATATATATATATATATATATTTATATATATATATATATATATGGATTACGAAAGGCATAAAAATATCAGCAGAAAATCTCGATCCCTACATTCAATTGTAAATATTTGGGTAACGATAATATATATATATATATATTTATATATTATATATATATATATATATGAGTAACGATGCAGCCTTCAACTCCTTTTACAATAGGTATAGAAGTATTTATAGAAATACTATAAAGACTGCAAAACAGCGTTACTATAATGAAAGAATTGAAAGATCTGCAAACAAACAGAAAGAGAGCTGGGCAATTATAAATGACCTCAGAGGGAAAAACAATACGGCTCCACTAAAAACTGATCTAAACTCTGATTTTATAAATAACTATTATTGCACTGTGGCATACAACTTATCAAAAGAAATAAAATCTAATATTCATCCATTAAGTTTTCTCAAGGACAGATCCATATCAGAGACATTTTTTTTCATGCCTACAGATGCTACAGAAATTAAGCAAATCTTTAAAGAAATTAAAAATACAAACTCTTCCGGTTGGGATGACATGACCATAAAGATATTCTCCAATTTACCAAATTTCGCTCTCACTGCCCTGGCGGAAGCTATAAATGCAAGCTTTACATTGGGAATATTTCCTGCATGTTTGAAAACAGCGATTGTTATTCCCTTACACAAAGGTGGTGACACCAGCAATCCGGCTAACTTCAGGCCTATTTCTATGCTACCTACCCTCGCGAAAATCATAGAAAAACTTGTTAAAAAAAGAATTATGTTGTTTCTAAATAGAAATAATATTATTAGTTCCAGTCAGTTTGGATTTCAAAGCTCAAAAAGTACGGGAGATGCTATGTTCCATCTGTTAGAAGAGGTATATCTACGTCTTAATAATCGAGAAATGGCAGCAGCGGTTTTTTGTGATCTCTCGAAAGCGTTTGATTGTGTGGATCACGAAATCCTGCTGCAAAAGCTAGAAGTATATGGCTTTAGAGACGTATCGTTGAGATGGTTCAGATCATACCTATCAGAACGCACTCAAAAAGTCACACTCCATGGCAACATATCACAATCCCAGACAGTAACTCTTGGAGTTCCACAAGGGTCGGTTCTCGGCCCAATTCTCTTCTTGCTATATATCAACGATTTAGCTTGCATTGATATAACTGCAAATATATCTCAATTTGCAGATGACACCACATTATTTTGGCACAGCAATAATGAGATGCAACTGCAGCAAAGGATTAGTGAAGATATAAAAAAAATAAAAGAATGGTGTGATGCTAATCTTTTATCATTCAACATCGCGAAGACTAGCATTATCACACTCAAGTGCTCCCCGCTGGAAATTTACCTAGGTTCTCAACTAATTGAAAACAAGGAGTCTGCAACATTTTTAGGATTGCAAATAGACAAAAACTTGGTTTTTGCAAATCATATAACTAATCTTTGTAAGAAAGTTTCTTCAGGTTGCTTTGCTGTCAGAGTATCAGCAAATGAATTGGGCACTATGTCGGCCAAAAAGATGTACTTTGCTCTGATTGATTCCCATTTATGCTATGGTATATGTTTTTGGGGAACATCTTGCCAATATTTATTTGAAAGGGTATTTGTACTGCAAAAAAGAGGAGTTAGAAATATGTGTAAGGCAGGATTCAGGGACTCCTGTAGGTCCTGGAAACATTCAAAAAACACAATATCCTGACCTTGCCTTGCATTCTTATTTTGGAAATGGTATGCCTAATGCAAAAAAAATACAAAGATGAAATTTCTACTATATCTCGAAGTCATACTAGAAATACGTTCAATATAAGTTTACCAATTCTAATTTCTTCAAAAATTAAGAGATTGTTCATTTACAACGGCAAGAAAATGTTTAATCACTTGTCAAATGAAATTAAAGGTGAAACATGTTCCAAAAAATTTAGAAAATCAGTAAAAAAGTTTTTGATATCGAAGGCCTATTATTCATTAGACGAATTCTACTCAGATAGGAATATCAGCATAAAATCTTTAATTATTTTAAATTGTGACTATTTATAATATATGTTATATGTTTTTATATATTTTATATGTATGATATGTTTTATATTTTTTATGTTTCTTATGTTAATTAACAATTTTTGTGACTACGTATGTTAATAACGTGATTGTGACGCTATATGTATATTTTTTTCCTATCTACATTGTTATTTATATATTTACATATTTACCTTTAAGTACTCGCTTTGTCAACAAAAAATTATTTTTTCCGACAATAAAGCATATTTTGATTTGAGTTTGATTTGATATACATGCAAACAAAAAATGTATCCCACAAATAACCAATACCACAACTAACACGAGAAAAAAAAATCGACTTTTAATTACCAAATTCATACCTTACCATTCGCCAAAAATCATTAAACCTGATAGGACTGGGATTGTACAATGACTTTCCAATGGGCTGAAAGTATTAGAACAAGCACATATTTTCAGAAAAAAAAACAAAGCTTTTCTAGTGGGTATTACTCCTTACAACCTCATCTATTTGATTACTGATTGATGTCGTTGATTGCCACATTCACTTATTCATTTTTTATTTATATATAAATATATGTATTTATATATTAACTATAAGCGTGTTCTTATGAATAATCTTATTACTCTTATTCTATTTAGAAACCTTTTTTCACTTAATTTTTTTGTCCTTTTGCCACTATCTTGTATCTAGTTTTATATTTAGAATAATAAACCCTACTATTACTTTTAGAGCAGGACCATAACTATTTAGCTAGTACCTTACTTTCTTCAGCGAACTACCTAAAATTTTTCAAGGAAACAATATATTTTCTTCCTTCATTGAAGTTTTCTTTCGCGGAATGATAGAATTTTTAAAATATTTTCGAAAATCAGGAAGAAGTCAAAACACAAGTTTCTCTAATACTATCTAAAACCTGGAATTTAGAATCAGTAGATTAATCAAAATGACGGATTAGTGATTTTTACCAATAATAAAATAAATACTGGAGTATGTATAATACCCTTGACTTAAAAAATAATACTGAGACTCGCCCTTAAAACCGCAAGTGGGGTAGCAGACAGGTAGCATCTGGCAGATACAAAGTGTGTTGCAATTATTTGATGACTGCCGCTAAAGGCGAAGGATATATCCGGCAACATCGCCGGACGCTCACCAAAAGAGAGGATGAAAGCAAACTATACAAACCGCTAACTAGCGGGAATTCATGGATATATTGGACGCTCAGAGGCGGGTGCATGAAAGGACGCCGTGATATACATGAAATAAAACTTACAAATATGTATCGTCAAAAAACAAAGCTTGAACACCGTTTATGGCATCTAATGTTTGAAGCTTAAACATATTCATCTGTAAAACTAGAGGTTCTTTCAGAACTACATAGAGGAAGCTCAGATACGGAGTTGTGAAAGGACGCCTGGAAGATAGTTGGATGTATATATATATATATATATATATATATATATATATGGTGAAACTAGAGATGGCACAAGATACCTACTAGACAAAATGTACTTCTTACAAATTTTAAGAATGGTGCCATGTCTAGTTTTCCATAGACCAGTTTAAACGAAATGACTTTTTTTATTTAAAAAAGAATTGTGAATAATCATTTGGATTTGTGTGGTGCTACTATGATTTTGGTCCTATGACTATAACTTATGTTTGTTACTAGATTTTCTAATTCTGATATTTACTTAACTGTAATATTAACGTGTTTATTTTATATTTCCAGTCAAGTTTTGTAATAAATAATGATAATAGAATACCAAAAAAACATTAGAAAAGTATGCTGAGCCTCAAAGAATGGCAGACTACATTCAAGCATGGCTCAACAAATGGAAGTTGCTAACAAACCCATTGAAAACCTAATAACTGATATTCAACCATACTATATTCAAAATCACTAAATAAAACTGTTGAAACGAACTACTAATCAAGGGCAAAGCACTTCTCAGCTTCAATTTACGAAAATCCAAGGCATCAAATCAAGCACCGGGATTGCATCAAATCAAGCAGCCGGAATGCATTAAAAATTCCAAAACTATAAATAGATTTTTCATAGAATATGAACTCCATACTTTTGTTAACTGTAATATGTCGCCACTAAAAAGTCTTCATGTAGCAGGAACTACCACTTTCTAAATAATTACAGAAATGTGCCATCCAAACACAAGATCCCCTTGAATACTTTACGACAAAACAATGGTGCAACCAATCCAAGAAAGTTTGAAAATTCTCATAAAAAAATTAATCACATCAATTTAATATAATTTTTGTTTTATTCTCAAATACTACAGGAATTATCATCATTGTTAACAACTTAAGGTGGATTTATTCAACTTTTTTTTGCAATAGTAATAGCAATAACGTTAAGAGTTGAAACTGTTGGCTCAAATGGTTTCATTTAGTCAACTATTTTAATTTTACCAATAACGATAACTTTAAGAACGCGACTTTGAATATTCCAACTTTTAGAATCTTATGGCTATCGCTAAAATATTGTCTACTATGCTCATGTCATGACAACTGACAGATACGAATACATGTTTCATAGTTTTATCAGTTGTAATATCACAAGAGAGAGAATAAAGTAAAAATTATTCGACAGATTTTCGAAAATTTGTTGCCAGGCAAGACACGAGAGCCCGACAAGCTCGAGTGGCTATTGCCACATGGCAACAAGTTTGAGAAAGAAATCTGGAGCATTATTTTATCAAACTCTCATGTGGTATTCTGTAGATTATTTTTTTGTTACCATCATAAACACATTTCCTCGCAAAATGATATAATGTACTAAACCGTTTTTCATTCATTTCTCACTTTTCATGCAAATTGATGACAGACGTCAAATAAAAAATATAGGTTGTCAGACAATAAAAACAAAATACCCCAAATTATTCCCGCTGTAATAAGTTTCTAGGTAGAATATTCCCACTATAATAATGTTTTGATTGGCCAAAACGTACATGAATGATTTAATTGAAAGTTTCCATTGGTTTCTAGAAATGTCAAAAAATAATCACAATTAAACTGCTGAGACATACTTGCAATGCCATCGATGCTTTTCCTTTCGTTCCTTTCCATAATATAAAAAAAACACATTTCAAGTTGTATTTACTAGAATACAGAATTAAGCGAACTGTCACTTGTCATACGTGTCCTGTCATTCTTAAAGTAATTGCTAAATCTAAATTCGTTGTATAAAATAGGTTCAGTACATACTTAATTATTCTTACGCTTATTATTGCTATTATTATTCCTATAGACCTTTTCATTTAAGCATTTTCGCTGTGCGCATGGGGAACCAACGTTCACTTGTTTTTTTTTGGAGGGGATTTAAACATTTTTCGACGAATCAAATGTTGAGAATAAATGTCACTTGTCATCAAATTTTTGGTACGTTCAGTGTCGTTCGTTTGGGTCGGTAATGATTTTAGAAATTTTGTAAGTGTCGATTTGAACTCTAAACTTCTTTTATTACTTCCCGTCCTGTTGATTAACCTCCCAGTTCAGTTCAGAAACTGTTTTTGTGGTTGTGTATATAATAATCATGGTTCCAAAGTGCATATCCTGTGAAGAGAAATTCATCGAGAATCAGGCGAGATCTTTCCACCGGTAAGTTTGGCTGTTGATTTTCACTACAATTATGTGTCTATTAATCAAGTTGAACTCTCTGAAGTTTTATTCAAATCCAATTGCCATTCATTCTTTCTCGCCTTTTTAAGGTTATGTTCCAAATTATCCACTCAAAATCTTTGCAGATTTCCTTTTTGGAAATCATCCATCTCAGGTCTTGATAAATATCTGGAATTATTCAAAATGCAAAGGATTCATTCATCAATACAATTCAAAATATTTTATAGCACAAAATATAAGGTATTTCTGGGTGATTCAACCTGCGCAGGTCTTCTGGGGTGGCACAATTCTGTAAATACCATTAACTATTTTCTTGGCCTATGTATGTTTCAAACGAGTAATGGAAAATTGGATTGTGTATATTTATTGTGAAATTTTGAAACCACTTTATATCATTTTGAATACCTATGCAATTTATTAACCTGATATCAATGTAATAGATTTCCTGAAGAACCTAGGAGAACTCAGCAGTGGTCATCTTTTCTGGGGTTGGAAGGTGTAGACACCATTGGTAAATTTGCTCAGATCATTTCACCGAAGAAGACTTTATTACGAAACCTGGTGGTAAGAGATATTTGAAGTTTGGTGCCTTGCCCATCATTCATCGGAAGCCTCCAGTTAGAACACCTCCAAAAATGTGAGTTTCGTTTCATTTGGTTCAGTAGGTAGTATTTTATTTATATTAATAAGAATCTGTCAATATAACAGATCGATGGGTTTTTGACAAAACATTGTAAGCAACAAATTTGTTGAAAATTGGATTTTTCAACCAAATTGTTACTTATGATAATCTACACGTGATTCAACATATTATTTATGCTCATTTGGACATAAGTGCTTGAAATCATTATTGTAAGTGCAAGTTTGGTTCCAACAAAATACCAATAATTGCTATATTTTATTGTAAACGCCAATATTGTGAATTGGGGTTGTTCACAGCTAGCTTTTGTAGAAAAATAGAAAAACAACATTTATTTAATTAGGAACAAGAACACTTATCAAGTGAATGAATCTCATTTATTATGGCACGACTGAAAACTAACTCCCCGATCAAACCATCAGAAGCTTTTTTATGAATCGGTATTTGGTGTTTTTTACATTGAAACTTTGACACAATAAAACAAGGCATGTTCCGAAAAATAACATTACCTTGACCAGTTCAAAAATAAAATTAAATAATGTACTCTACAGGGTGTTCAGACATTTACGACAATATGCTACTGACAGATGATCGTAAATGCCAGAAAATCTTGTCGGTTACGATTCTGTCTCTGTCGCTTATGATCATATTTTATTCCCATAATGACAGAACAACGTAACACGTAAAAACCTAATAACGATTACTGCAAAGTGGAGTGCACTTTAATCTAAAAATTGCATGACGTTATATTGCGAGATTACGCTTTGTAGCTGTTCAAAATATCGAATTTGATACCAACAAAACATCTCATCAGTATCTTAAGTGACAGATCCAAATCGAAGAAACTTTGAAATTGTTTTGACAAACTATCATATGCAACAATATTCAATGAAAATATTAACTTGCACTGGATTTTATTAACTTGAACAATTTTTCGCCGAAATAAATAGAGTCCTACACATTTTGAGAGTTCTGAGTATTGAAATAAAGACAGTGTAAGAACAAAAAGCTTCCTGCGGAATTTTACTTTTATGCTTATGATGTTTTGTCAAAAACCAATCGATATATCAATAAAATATATCAATAATTTCAGGGATATTAAATAATTAGTTAGTTCAAAATGACTAGTGAAGTTTGTCAATATCTTTTCTTTTGTTGATGTTGGATTTATCTTTCTTGATTTCTATCATTTCTCGTAATAGTCTTTTATTGAGAGTGGGCTGGTATTTTCGGAATCAAATTTGTTTTTTTTTTGTTGGCTGGTAGTAGAGTTGCTCTAGTTAGCTCATTATGGAGTAATCAACACACAAACTGATTGTTACTAAACGTTTGGCCCAGGATATTTTTCATCAGGAAGTCAAAAATTCAAAAAGTGATATATATGAAGTTTTATTCAGGTTGATTAGAATTATTAGCATAGCCTGAATACCAATAACAAACTTTTCATTGCAGTAATTAAAAAAGTGCAGATTTTGTGATCATTGATTTTGTTTTCAAATCAACTTGGGGAAACTCTTATGAATATCTTGTTGTCATTGAATTTTATATACAACTAGCCAAGTTTTACGATTATATTATTTAAAAATAAAAAAGAGAAATATGACAATTTTCCTTTTTTTTATATGATTATTTCTTCAGGTCTTCTAAAACCTTTTGAGTGAAGACATTTCCTAAGAAAAACTCAACCTTGCCTTTATTTCATGATGTATCCTGTTATTCAATGAGATGTTTTCCATGAAACACAGAACATAGATCCAACTGTAAAAGCATCCATCAAAGGTGAATCTGAAGAAAGTCAAGTAATACAACAGAGACCCAAGATTTGTGTATCAATATCACAGGAGGCAACAGGAGAAATATACAAGGTTTGTTTTGGTTCGAAGTCAGGACGATTCCGAATCGGTTCTAAAGAGTAGGACAAAGTAGCGTGAAATATTTTATTTCAATAAACGACTGTGTAACTACTTTGAACGGTTCTAGGACCATCCCTACTGCAAACCAAAACAAGCCTAGTGTCTGTGCATTACTTTATTTTTGCTGTACATTACTTTATTTTTGCTGTATTGTTTTTCCTCCGCCATGAGCATAGGAGAACAGAAACAATGATAATTGGAAGTTTATGTCAATAAGTTATTCATTTGTCTTCAATTATAACTGATATTTATTATAAAATATCTTTATTGGCATGAAATTAAATACATCAAATGGCCATTGACAGTTCTTCAACCTGTGGGTTTAACAATAATTGATTTATGTATGGTAGATAAATAAATTGACAACTACAAAGTAACATTGACCAGAAGAGTAACTATTTCATCAACGTGTTTTCTGGAAATTTGAATTTCTAACAAACCTCTTTGTATCATCATGGGTTAAATGATTTCCATTGTTAAATTATTTTTTTCGAATTTGCATTTGCATTTTTTTTATTTAGTATTGTTAAGTATGGTTTGTTAGTATTTTTTGTAGAATGACTTGAAAGAACTTCTGTGATATGATGTATATTTTCTGATGTTTTGTATTGTAACTTTAAAGATATAGGATAGGACGTAACGAACCTATATATTGGTGCAAAAATTGTTAATTGAGAAATATTTTCATTGTATATGAATTCACAACTACTTACACGGAACAACAGTATTTTTTTTAGAAACCCAGGTATGTTATGTTCTTTTGTATTATATGTATAATTTATGAATATAATTTTAAATGTAGACAGCAGCAGTGTCGTTCTGTAAACTTCTGCAGTTTTTGAGTCAATACAATAATAATGGTTTGATTAATCCCAAGAAACAGTAGAAATGTTCATAATAGGCATAAAATATAATATATAACAACTAAACATGACTTGAATGTGTATGAATTATTTTTTTAAAATTAAGTTGTAAGTTTTGCCCAATTTATAGAATGAATCAAGAACAAATCAATGAATCAAGAACAAACAAACAAAAGTACCCACCTTTATTATTTTTGTAACAATCACCATACCATAAAAAATATATACGATATTTTTCCCAGCTTCAGAAATTTTTCTCATATGAAATCCGAGTAATTTTCTTCTGGAGCATTTAACTTCGAAAAGATTTCAATACCCAGTTTTCATATTATAGACAGATTTCTGGAACACTTTGAATTTTTTTTTAAGAAATTGGAAAAAATATCGATTTGGAAAGCAAGAAAGTGAAACATATTTCAGATTGTGATAGTCACAATTTTTCAAGATATTAGGCCTATTTGAAATTAAATAGAAATTTTACGGAATTTAATTCCCTTCCCTTGAAACTGGATTTTATAAAGGAGAGTTCCGTTAAAATTTAATTATGTATAGGTACCGAAACTTACCCTGTTGAATCTTTTCGCTTGAAATATGTGACCATTAACCCTATATAATTTTCGCCAACGTCTAGCTCCTCTTCTGTAGATACTCCCTAGAAAAATAAAATAAAAGATATAACACAAGAGCCAAATATTTTGATAACATTTCTAATAGTAATTTTAGTGTCCACATAATTTCAACAATCTATGGTGGCATATTCTCAATTTCAGGAATATAAAAAACGACAAATGAGTGTTAAGTATCAACATTTAAAGAAAATTGATTCATTTCATCACACACCTATTTTTTCTTTATGATTCTGTGTACAAAACATCAAACATTTTATAACACTTTTAACGGTCATTTTAGGTGCCACATAATTTCCACAATCCATCCAGCATGATTCCAACAGTAAATAAATAAAATAGCGAACGAGTCACATCAAAAGATAAATAAAAACTCACACAAACCATGCAGTCAACACAAAAACAAAAAACTTCCATTGCAAAAAAAAACATTCGTAAACACTAAAGCTCAGTTAGCTCAGAGTACTTTGAGAGTGCTTTCAAACTATAGTCATTTTTCTTCGAACTTAACCACGCAAACCAAGTTAACTATCGTATGACGTCACGGTAGACTTCGGTTTAACTTGTGAAGGTTGACAGATGACAGATTTGGTTTTTGTTGTTCAGGGTTAAATTTTTTTATTACGGCGTTGATTAATATTTTGTTATCTTCTCTTTATTTGTGTCTTCAAGTTCTTGAAAATACAATGAAAATGAATGTGGGAAATTTATTATTACTGGAATTTATAGAAGATATTCAGATTTCACCACATCCTTCTTTAGTGTCCATCAATTCATCGGGAATACATGTTATCAATATCTGGATTATGCAAATGCTGGAAGATGATGAACATAATCTGATATAATCTCTCATTCACATATACTTCATATGAATCCATTATATATTTTTAATATACTTTCGCACTGAGATAGGACCTTTATCCTTATCATTCCTCATGAATAAACGAATAACCCAACCTCCAACAAGATAACTACTCAGTGAGCTGGTTTGTGTGGTTGGTTAACTATTACGTCATAGTTTGGAATACACTTCGAGGAATATTGACAGGTTAACTTATTGCTAAGCCGGTTTGTATGGTTAAGTTCGAAGAAAAATCACTTATGTAGAACGCGAAGTGCGGAAATGTCACATAACAATTTTTGAGCCAATCACAACATACCATCAAAAATTTAAAATGTTTTAATTGGCTCCAACACTTGAATTTGGCATTTCCGGACTCCGCGTTCCCCATAGTCTGAAAGCACTCTCAGACCAAAGAGAGTAAACATTATCTGAGTAGGAGAGTCTATTCCCCATAAGACAATGGTGACACTAATAGAAAGAGATGAAAGATCATTTGTGAGTCATAGTGACGTCATGGCCACTCTCTGGACAGTGGCGGACTAGCGCACTTCGTACTCTGAGAGTTACAGGCTGAGAGTTACAGGGTCTTGAATATATATTGGGCCATGAGTATGTTACGTGTGCCACCTGTACTCATGTCCATGTACGTCACTATGACGGGTTAATGGTACAAGATTCCGATTGGCTAGAGCTTATTAGTACCTCCTATTCAGATAACGTTTACTCCATAGACAAATTAAAAATAAAGAGACTGTTTGAAACATTGGCGATCTTGACCACCAAGTTTTTGGTACGGCCAGTCGCGCATGGAGGCGCTGCCCGCAATCAACAGACGACTGACATGATAATTTTTCAATTTCGACATTTGTCAGGAAATGACAAACAACGTAATAATTTCAGAATAATTCTACTGTTAATTGTCATCGAAAAATTAATTATAGAAATTATACTAATGGACTTGAATTGTGAACCCAACGTCGAAAATGGAATGTTTTGTTATTCGAGTTGACGCTGAAATTCCTTGAAATATTCTTTCACAAGGTAAAATATAAGCTGCTTTCCACAAACTGGTACTTATTTCCATCCATCAGTTGCAGAAATTTTTTCACAAACTGATACTTATTTCCGTCCATCAGTTTCCATTTTCTATCACCATTTGAGGAAGTACGAAGATTATCATCAAACTGGAGTATTTGTTAAGTATACCTACTCGTTCTCCTTTGTGCTAATGAATGAACAAAATTATTGAAGGTTTGTTGTAAATGTAATTTGTTTTTATTTTGGTTGATTTGATGATAAGACTGAAGAATATTTTCAATTTTGTTGTTTTTCGGAGTTTTATTATTGTTTTGTCTGTAGTTGTGCCTTGTCCTAGATACAATAAAATGTGTTTTTATAGTGTTCAACTTATTATTCTTGTTTTATAAGATCTTTGATTTTGTTCTTGATATCATGAAATAAAGATTTACTTTGAAATTTTATTTTAACCACGAACGAACTACAGATTCTACGAATCGATTACTGTATATATTTTATTAGTGATCGATTTGCCATTCCTGTATTTCATATGATACAACCATTCATATGGAATAGAAGAATGGCAAATCGATCACTTATAAAATATATACCATATCAATCATATAACAGTAACACATTTGAAAAACCCGCCTTATCTTAATCGGTTCTACCAACTTTATTTAGTTCGGCCAGTTGCGAGATATGTCGCCACTGTCTAAACGTGGTGCCAACTTTTACTGCAGGTTTGACAACTCTCTTTATTTTTAGTTTCTCTATGGTTTACTCTCTTTGCTCTCAGACTAGGCATGGACCTTGCTTGCAACTAATGATGGATCTTTAGGGGGGGAGAGAGACCATTGACCCCGAAATAGTTAAAAAAGGATAGAGTTTCTAAAGGCAAAATATTGGTTTGTTAGTGTTGTGTGTGCGTTTTAAAGTTTTCTTGAATTTAACATTTTCACTATTTATCAACATTTTTCATGATGTCTTTAGATTGTGCACACTACAATTTCTCTCTTGAGTACAAAAAACTTGGATTAGGAATTACATATTTATAGGTGTTCAAAATACCTTCATAATTATTTACGACTCCACTTTTTACTATTGAATATTAAGAGTTTCATCAAGGATTGTTATTAAGGTGAAATTTGATTTTTATCTATTAGGTAGCTCTACTCATGCTCCCTGAGAATAGCAGTTTAGGTCCGATTTCCCATTTTTGCCTCCTGAACACGAATTCGAAACGAAAACGTGGCGCTCTCTTACCCTTGCCGAGTTATAGCCGTCGTTTTCTCACGCCAAAATCTCTCACATTATTGCCTCCTTCTATTTACCAGCACAACTACACAAACTCAATTACAATAGGGGAGTGCCGCACAAGTTGCCAACTTCAAAAGTTCTGCCTCTTTAATGGCAATTGTTTGACTTTGGATGTATGGAAAATCGACAATTTGATATATCAATTCGATTACTTTTGGTCATGAAGCGCTTATATATTTCTTATATCAAATGTGCCATTCATAGAGATTTTCTGTCTAAAAATGTGAACAGTTGGTGGCACAACGATATTTTGTGAAAAAAATATTGAATAAGAGAATACACAACACAATAACAATTGATAACGGATGTCAATCAACAAGAGAAAGAAGTGACGTTCTTCTACTTTAAGGTTCAAATGGCATCGTGACAGATGACAGTCGATAATGTTCGAAAGCACGAATCAGATTGGGACAGGTACCAACACTCGAGATATAGACACAAAATTCCCTATTAATATAACCAAAAAATATAAACACTTTGGGACTAAAAATAAATGATCCAATATATTATATTCAGTTTGTGATTCTCTACACAACTCCAGCGTGGCCACCTTTTTTAAAAGAAATCTACCAATTTCTTGGCCAAATACTACCAAAATCTACTAAACCAAAAGAAAATATACAAAAATTCTACCAACACTTTGTATCACGAATTAACGTTGGAATAAGCTTTTATTGTTATTAATTCGTGCAGGTCTGCACGAATTTAGCGGTCGCTAAAATGCCCATATAGACATTCTTAATTTCAACAACATAACCTCTGACTGGCCGTCAGCAAGTCAGCAGTCAGCAGTCAGCACTGCCCACTGCGTTCCTGCGCTACGGACGTTGCGGTTGCGCGTTGTTGTAACTGGGAAGGGTCAAAGTCAAAAGAAAAAAGAGGCACAAATACACTCGGTGGAAAAATTTATTAACGAAAAATCAAAATCATTGTGATCTGCGACGCAAACGAAACGAACCACGATATAAAAATATAAAAAAATCCGAATCTTCCGGAAACAGAAAAGCAGCAGTGGTGATGACGACTGACAACCGGCGACGTTTAATTGTTTGCGTGGCGTGTTGTCCTTTCCTTTGTTTCGTAATAATCGTAATCGTATTATTCGAATTTTACCACGCTCTGCGGTTTTACTACTGACTGACAAGTGAAATGCGAGGTTGCCCCTTCTGAAATGTAGAGTATGAAATGTAATAACTGAGGAAGGGTTAAAAGGAACGAGAGGCAAAAATGCGAAACAAACATAATACAATATAAATAGAAAATAGAATCAGCCAATGACAACAAAATGAAAGTTCACCAAAATCTACTAGGAAAAAATTACCTACTGAAATTTCAAGAAAAATGCCTTGAATCTACTAAAAAAGTATAAATCTACCAAAAGTGGCAACCCTGATGAAATTATTACAATTGGAAGGCAGTTGTTTTTGAAGGTTTTTTGATGTTGGCAACTTGTGCGGCACTCCCCTATTACTTCGTCTATAGTTATACAAACAACATAACCTCCCATCCTCTACAAACAGTACAAACAACCTAATCACCGGTGTGAAGACAGCAGCCAAAGTTCGCAGCTAATAGGATGATTGCCGAGGGTTCATTGGCGTCGACTTTTTTAGGGGTATCACAATGAATATTGATAATTTCTAAAGAGATAATGACGAATGGAATAGGAATATTATTTGACTGAGAAATGATGATTCACACAAATCGATTGCTACATAGGGTCAAAATGGAATGTTTTTAGAGCCTGATGATTCATATTTAGAAAATAAAATTTTGCGTTTTCTCGAAAATTATAGATATTGAGGATTTCAAATTTCGCTCAAATATAGAACACCTTTAGTAAACTCCATTGTTGAATATTCTTCTTACAGTTAGTGTGAAAACACGAAATTTATGAAAACACAAAATATTAATTTTATTGGAAACTATATACAGTGCTAGTCAAAAGTCCCCTCCCCCCTCGTATCTTTTGAACGGGTATACTTATAATAATGAAATTTGGAGGGTGGAAATAAACGGATGTAGGCTTCTCAACTGGTCATAACAGGTGACGCAATATCATAAGTGACCAGCCCTGTGACCAAGAATTTTAAATGGGACCCTATGGCAAGTGACAGCTCGTTTGAAAGGTATTGAAAATACCTATTCAGTCATACCAATTTTGTTTGGGTTTCGGCTGATTTTGATTGATAAATTGAAGAAATACGAAAATTATAGTTTCGCATTTAATTAATAAAGATTTAAGAACCAGTTCTTATAATAAGTGTTCAAAATGTGCTCCATCTACTTCCTGGCAGTAATGCATCCTATTGCTAAACTCTTGTCGTACTCGTCCCAGTGTGTCAGCGGAAATTGCCCTACATTCTTCAACAATTCGTTGTTTCAGAATGGCAATACTGTCAGGTGCTGTAGCGTAAACCTTAGATTTCAAGTACCCCCATAGAAAAAAATCTAATGGTGTAAGGTCCGGTGACCGAGCTGGCCATTCGATCGAACCTCGTCGTCAATCCATCTACCACGATATTCTTCATCTAGGTAACGTCTTTCTGCACCGTAATAGTGTGCAGGAGCACCATCTTGTTGAAACGTTATTTCCAAGTTGTCGAATTCATCTGGATTATCTTCTAGAATTTCAAGAATTAACGCCCCAATATCATTTTGTAACATCTCCAGATACAATTCACCGGTTAAGTTAGCATTGAGAAAAGAGGCCCAACTATGTGGTTTCCCAAAATACCTGCCCAAACATTTACTTTTCTGGAAATTGAGTATGTTTTTCACGAAAGATGTGAGGATTTGTGTCACTCAATACCTCACATTTTGAGTGTTAACATTCCATTGAGAAAGAAAGTACTTTCGTCACTAAAACAAATTGTCTGTATGTAGCTTGGTTGTTGGTTCATTTTATTGGACATAGTTTCACAGAATTCTAGTTTTCGGTCGGGGTCATCATCTGAAAGTTGGTGCACCATTTTTAATTTGTATGGATGAAATTTGTTTTTAGCCAACACCCTATGTACTGTCCTTTGACTGACTTCACAGATAGACACAACTTGGGCTGTGGAAGAAGTAGGGTTTACTACCATTTCTCCAATTATGTCAATTTTTTGTCATCACTAATTGTTGGTCGACCAGATCGTTTGGCATCTTGAACACTACCTGATGCTTCAAACTTCCGAAGAAGCTCCCTCAAATAAACCCTCGATATAGGGCGATCGGGGTACCTCTCATTAAACAGTCGTTCCGCTGCATGGAAATTGTTTCTACATTCACCAATTATTAAGATAGCTGCTACTTTGTCGGCTACAGTACGTACCATTTTGCCTATGTAAACACTTAAACGTCTCGTTAAACAATAGCTTGGGTAAATTTTCAAGGTATAAACACTTTTGACAAGTAGAGAATTAAAAAACGTCAACCTTTTTGACAATTAACCAGAGGCGTACTTTAAAATCTTTATTAATTAAATGCGAAACTATAATTTTCGTATTTCTTCAATTTATCAATCAAAATCAGCCGAAACCCAAACAAAATTGGTATGACTGAATAGGTATTTTCAATACCTTTCAAACGAGCTGTCACTTGCCATAGGGTCCCATTTAAAATTATTGGTCACAGTGGCCTTGTGACGTCATTTATGACTATTGCGTCACCTGTTATGACCAGTTGAGAAGCCTACATCCGTTTATTTCCACCCTCCAAATTTCATCATTATAAGTATACCCGTTCAAAAGATACGAGGGGGGGAGGGGACTTTTGACTAGCACTGTATACATACTAACAATATAAAATGGTACATTAAAATCTTTCAGGATAGAAATTTAAAAAAAATCCGAAACTATTTTTTTAATTCTTTTTTCGAACAGGGCTAAATACCGACACCGGTGAGCACACTCCCCCAACCGGAAATTTGGGCGAATCCTCTAGTGGTTTCAACCAGAAGTAGGGATCCTTAATGAGCTCAACATCCATGAATTCGGTACCTCTTAGCGTCCCCTCCGAAGGCGCCATATCTTGTGCTCATTGATATGACGCCTACAGCTGTGAATCATATATTTATTAACACCCAATATGGATAACACTATATAAGACGCCATGTTAACAAAGTGAAGTCACGAAAATCAGTCTGACCTTTTTCAGGCGGGCGCTTGAAAACTACTGCGCATGCGCAACTTTTGAATTTCGACTCATGACATAAGTATTTAAGAGTTTAGGTTATTAATTTGTCATTTTGTCCACAATCAGGCAATCCAAACCACATGACCCAATATGGCGGTTGTTGGCACACAAATTGATAATCGCCATAAAAAAATATTTGTCAGTGTGCTCGTTGGCTAGTAAAAGTGTATTTTCGGTTATTTTCGGAGCTTTAGTGTTGTTAGTTGATAATATTTAGATGGAGAGTGATTAGCAGAGACGTTGGTGAACGGTATGCTTGAAAATACATCCCGATCTTCTGTTTACATTTTTATCACTGTATTTGTTACAGGTATAAAATGAAGTTGAGATTGATCAATGATTCAGATCCTTCTACACTGAATATTTCTGAACTGAATTGTTCAATTGATAGTGCTCCTTCTGTACGAATATGGATATTATTTCGTATTTGGTTTTTACTCATAGATTTAATTCCCAACTGCAGATGAAGGCCTATAAGTATATAAATCTATGAATATTTTGATTCTGGCCTCGTTGTTAAGGTGAGAACAAAGATTCAGAACCATTCATATATTTTAGTTGGACATATAAGTATTTTCCTAAGGCTTTTTCTAATGGTGGATACATGTAGGTATAGTCCATCCAATATCAATTGCAGAAGCTGTTTCTATAGGGAGCAAATGAAAACTCACTTCGCTAACACGAGCGTATATGCGAAGAAACGGAACGAAAAATAATCTGTACTACTCGTAAACATTCGCCGTAGGCAAACGGTAGATCAAAAGAGCCGATAGTCAACGTGGACTTGAGTGACGGCTGTCTGTTGTACAACCGATTCGTCTGGGCCAATGAAGTCGGACATCAATGCTGGCAGGTGTGTCTATACGATGGGAGGTCATAAATCACGCGTTATATTTGTGTTTTAATAGCTCTGAAAGATTAAAAACCAGTAGCGTCTATGGTCTTGGTGTGTGCCGATCGAAATACGTTTTAGGATATAATAATAACCTACATCAAACAATGAAAGAAATCATTTTTCTTTCTTAATGTATTTGTATAAATAAAAGCCTGTCTTTAATTTTTTTTCATTTTTCATTATTTATGAAGTATTTTTAAAATCTTAAAATATCTAAATTAAATTAGTTATCTCCGCCACTGCTGCTCACAGGATTTCGCCGCAAGACTTTTTTATGCTTCTGCAATTGATATTGGGAAAACTATACAGTAGCAAATCTCGAGTCTTAAGTCATCGGAGTGAATTTTTCATTTCAAACAGGACTATTATAAATTAATATTAATTAATAACAGGCAATTTATGACTTCTGATCTGATCTATTAGATTTATTGACAACTTTTCTTATTGATTTGATATTTCAGAATATTACTTCTCAACTTTCACACTAGTTCTAATCAACATAACTTTTTCTTCGGGTTAAGCATTCACATCGTATCGTATTCAGATGACCACGAATACGATATGAATGTTGAAGTTATGGATAGTTGGAGTTCCAAGTACCACAAATTAAAGTTTCGTTGTGAAAATTTGATATGCCATAAAGAAAACTCAAAGAAATCAGACTCGGAAGGTAAACTGAAGATTCCCAAACTAGAATTTCGCCAATATGGAGGTGATTTGAAGGGATGGCTCGGTTTTTGGAATCAATTTAGTAGGATTGATGAAGATTCTGATTTAGAGGAGGGAGATAAGTTTCAGTATCTCATTCAAGCCACTACACCAAGTTCTAGAGCAAGACAAATTGTGGAAAGTTACCCTGCAACAAAAGGTAATTATCAGAAGGCTGTTGATAGTTTGAAACAAAGATTTGGTAGAGAAGACTTATTGATAGAAGTATATGTTCGAGAACTCCTTCAACTATTTTTAACAAACCTTCATACTAAGAATAGGCTATCAACTTTTTTTGATAAATCTGATACTTGTGCCGCTATGTTGTATCCGTTAGTGGAGTCTTGCTTAGGAGAAGATTTGTAAGTCAATTTTATTCAACTGAATTAAGTTTAAAGAAGCGTCTTGACGCTCTGATGGATTTTATTGGCCAAGAAGTGATGAACGAAGATAGGATTTCTCTAGCTATGAACAGTTTTGAGGACAAGAAGAAGCAAGAATATACAAATACAAGTAAAAATACAAACAACGTACCCACAGCATCTGAATTGTTCAGTAAAGGTGTCCCACGATGTGTTTTTTGCAAAGGATTATATTCCTCCTATCAGTGTAAAGAAGCTTTGAATTCGAGTTTTGCAGTAAAGAAACGGAAGTTACCAGAGTCCGCATGTTGTCATTGTTGGATACATCAGAACTTTCTTTAGAATGGTTTGACAAGATGAACAAGAACAATGTTGCCAAAAGAACCATTTTGTCTGCAGCACACAAACTTTTTGACCCCATGGGTTTTTCTTGCCCAGTATCATTGTTCCCAAAGTTACTACTTCAGGAGACATGGTCTATGAATATGAGTTGGGATGATAAAATCGATGGTGAAGTTTGAGATCATTTTTTGAAATAGTTACAAGAATTACCTTATTTGATAACTATATCAAGATACCACGTTGGATATCCTGCTCGAATTCTATGTGTTGGTTAATCAATCTGTTCATATTTTATGTGCTACTGCTTATGCAACTTGTATCTTTCTCAGAACAGAAAATAGTGGAAGGAACAACGTTAGATTGGTAGAAGCAAAATCCAGTGTGGCTCCTATCAAAAGGTTAACAATCCCTCGACTTGAACTTTTGGCGCGACAATTGGCGTGAGAATGTTTCAAAATTTCAAGAAAAGCTATGAACCGCAAATACAAGTTCACTATTGGTCAGATTCTTCAACAGTGTTATCGTGGATTAAACGAGAAGATCAGTGGAAACCTTTTATATGTAATCGAGTTGAAGAAATTAGAAGTTTTTCCATGCCTCAGATTGGTATCACGTCCCTGGAAACATGAACCCAGCAGATCTTCCATCAAGAGGTAGTTCACCTAAAACATTAGCTGATGGAAGATGGTGGGAGGGTCCTAAGTGGCTGTATGGTCCGATTTCACAATGGCCGGACCAAAATGTTGGTTATGATAAAGAAGAAATGAATAAAGAAAAACTGTGGTTTCTTCTCTTTCCGTGACCAAAGAATGTACATGGTACTACAGGTATTTTTCAAAGTTCAGCAAAATTGTTAGTCTGGTTGGATGGATTAAACGATTTATAACGATTATCATGAAGCGGGATGGTAAACATAATGGAATTTTGTCTGCTGAAGAATTGGAAGATGCAAGAAAATCAGTCGTTTGTTTGATACAACAAGAAAGTTTTGAGTCAATAGAAGATTCCAAGCTGTCACCATTGTGTCCGTTTTATGATAAGGATGGATTGATAAGATTACACACCAAGATTTCTGACAGAAATGATATAGTAGATTTTTGTATGCCTGTTTTATCATCAAACCACGAAGTTATTAGACGTTTGATTTTCGAGGAACATATTAAAAATGGTCATGTTGGTATTCAGTCATTGATGCAAATTCTGAGAGGAAACTATTGATTCCTCAAGTGTAGACGCACAGTGAGATCTGTAGTAAGACAGTGCACTACTTGCATGAGATACAAAGGTAAAGTACTCGACACACCAGCCATAAGTTTACCAGAAGCTAGAGTCCGTGACGCTGCAGTTTTTGAAGTCCTTGGTATAGATTTGGCGGGTCCATTATACTTGAAAACCAACGAGAAGGTTTGGATAGTCCTTTACACGTGTGCTGCATACAGAGCAGTTCACCTCGAATTGACTTCCCCTTGTCAAGTAACGCATTTTTACAGCCACTAAGAAGATTTATCGCTCTCTTTATCGCTCGTAGGGGAAGACCTTCAATGATATACACAGATTGTGGCATGAACTTCATTGGATCAGAAAATGCTCTTCGTAATTTAGATTGGACAGAAGTAGCCAACAATTGTTCCAACATATACCAAATCGACTGGCGATTCAACCCTCCGACAGCAGCATGGTGGGGTAGTTGGTGGGAACGTCTCATAAGGCTGATGAAAGATACACTGCGTAAGATTCTTGGGAAAACCTGTCTCAATATTGAAGAATTGCAGACAGTGCTTTGTGACCGTGAAGCAGTATTGAATGCTTGGTAACTTACATGTCTGAGAACCAAATGATTGTATTATCCTTACACCGGCGATGTTTTTGCAAGACATTAAAGAAGTTGGAGTAGCAGACATTGTCTTAGTTGAAGCCAAAGATTTGAGACTAAACACTACAGGTATCGTTTAAAGTTGAAAGGAGATATGAACAAACGATTTAAGTCAGAATATTTGGGTCAACTAACACTATTTTCGTAGAAGAAGTCTAATAACACTGTAAAGGTAGGTGATGTTCTCGTATCCGATTATAATGAGAAAAAATTTGAATGACCGATGGGTCGAGTTGTCGAGACGATACCTGGACGTGATGGAGAAATAAGAGTTGTAAGGCTAAATGCTGCCTCTGGGGAGCTATTGCGACCAGTTTAACGATTGTTAATGTTAGAGATGGGAAGTTCGCAAGATCTACCAGAGAAGGTTGTGACAAAGGAAACCAAAGAGTGTTTTCGAAGTAATTGTGAAATCACTGAACAGGAAGTACAGACAAGATATGGAAGAAGGGTGAAACTTCCATCAAGATACAAGGATTAGTTGTGCCTTTTTCTTTTTTTGATGACACAAGGTGGGAGTGTGTTGCATATTACCCTGTATTTAGGATTTTCTGAGACAGTCTGTCATGATTTTGGATAGATGTCAGTTACATGTTGTTGGAAATAAAGTAGATAATTCAGTAGTTTCCGGCTAGTAAATTCGTATATCTATATTGAATAGTTTGACCTCTAGAAAGAAACTGTTGATTATCCGCCTATATAAATATTTTCATATAGTATAATTTCAATAAATATCACGGAAAATTTAACAGAATTTTTTTATTTTAATATTACAATACCCTTCAGAAGACTTGATCGAGTCATTCCAGAATTGCCTGAAATATCTATAAGATTGAAAAATACACATATTCCAAAATATCTTAGGGAAAATTTGTATTCCAATAATTCAATAAGAATGTCTTAATGTTTTTTGAGAAGGTAGGTACATGAACATTCATTTTGAGTTTTCTCACCTTTGGAATTGGAAAATATTTCAATTATCTGTATGTATATACAAACTTCATTCGAAAATAAACTTCCTAATGGACAATTCAGAGATATGCAGGTAGAAAAATCATACAAATAATCGTAAGAACAAATAACAAAAGTTTGAAGTAATATCCATGAATGAATAATGGTTATTTTCATGAATGTGCACACATTTGTCTGCCGCAGACTCTGATACTTGATTTTCGAATCCGTAAAATCATCTCGCTTGATTGCAGGTAACCATAAACATCTCGTGACGAGGCCCACAGTCATCTTCAATGCAAGTAACTGACATTTTCCTTCAGTTGAAGCACGAATTATAATCCAGAATTAAAAAAACTACTCAAATTCGCACAGAAAATCACAAAAAAAACACTTTTACCACTATGGTCGCTTATCACGAATTACAACAATGTGTGCCCTCAGCCGCCATATTGCTTTCGTTTTGACAGATCGCTGGACACGTGAAAAAAAATGTGGTTATGTTACCATAATGAGAATTTGCAACAAATGAAATAAGCTCGTCATACCCCAACATTTTTTCTCGTGAAATAATGACTACTAGAACGAGATAGACGAACAAAATCGCGTCTATGACAAAAAGCGTGTTTATTTCTTGGCGCATGCGCAATCACTTTAAGCGCCCGATTTTGAAAATCGATGTTCAATTGTTTTGTTTTTACATAGGCTATCCTTATTATCAATATATGAAGTTAATAAATATATGCTGTGAATATGCTATTACACTGCAGTTATTCGGGGCTTTCTTCTCTTCCCTGAGGTCACCCATCCAAGTACTGGTCGCGCCCAACCATGCTCGACTTCAGATATCGATAAGACTCTCGTCAACCTGATCAGCCGGCCGGTTCCCCCAAATAAAATAATTCAATTTCTCGAACACTATATACAGGGTGATTCAAAAGTACTTTGACAAACTTCAGGAGGTGATTCCTCACAATGTTCGAATATGAATTGTCCAAATAAATATATGCCCGGAAACGCTCGTTTCCAAGATACAGGGTGTTAAAGTTTTATTTTTATTTTCGTTTTTTTTTTCATAACTTGGTATTGAGAGGTTTTTGGGGTGTCTTATTCGAACCTGATGTTATTATTGCTCTTACTCGTAGGGGGCGCCACCTACACGTCTTTTTATTTTTTGAAGATTTATAACTTTTTTTAGCGTACTTCTAGCATATTTTTCAGTAAAAAAAATCAATTCCTCACATCTATGTAAAAAAGCTACCCTTGTTACAAGTCGCTATAAGCAACCGTTTTCTAGATATTTGAACTTGAATATTTCAAATCGATTATTTGAGAATCGATGCGTGTTGAAGTTATTACCATTATTTTGCATTTTTCACAAGAATGCTTAGGAAATGTATTTGACGTTTAAGTAAGTAGTTTTGGTAATTACATATTATGTGACAGTTAAACGTTTCGTTGAAGTTTCTGTAAGTTTTAAAACACTAATTTTGAAAAAACTTCAACACCCTGTATCTTGGAAACGAAGCGTTTCCGGATATATATTTATGTGGGCAGTTCATATTCGAATATAGTGAGGAATCACCTCCTGAAGTTTGTCAAAGTACTTTTGAATCACCCTGTACAGGTACTAACAACTTAAAATATGGTACATAGTTAATCCCTAGGGAGTAGAGTCGAGCAACATTCACATAATGTTCTGCCAATGTTGCTTACAGGGTGAAAATTTCCTTTAAAACTAATCTACCTACTAACAACTCTAAATATTGCAAGCAGTTTGTTATTCGGGAGTAGAGTCGAGCGGCATTCACGGAATTGTCTGCATATGAAAAAATGTTTTCTCAAAAACTATACATATTAACAACTTTAAATATTGCATACAGTCAGTCATTAGGGGATGGTGTCGAGCAGCATTCTTGAAATTTTAACTTGCTTATGGCGTGGGAATTCAGAATTTTCCAAAAATAAAATAATTCAGGACCTTCACGAATTTATCCAAGGTTGCTTACAGAATGAAAATTAGATATTTCCCAAACATAAAATAATGAGTTTTCTCGAAAACTATGCATACTAACAACTTCAAATATTGCAAGGAGTTTGTTACTCGGGAGTAAAGTCGAACGGCAATCACGAAATTTTCTACCAATATTGCTTACAGAGTGAAAATTCGAAATAATCCAACAACCAAAAAAAATGTTCTCAAAAACTATACATACTAATACCACATATACAGGGTGTAATCTAACCTCTTGCACATCCATGAATGACCAGTATATAATACCATTTTATAACGAATTACAACGGTTAAAAATCTGAAAAAAATAATTGAAAACATGTTTTGTTTTTTGTAAAATTCGAACAAAATTTGGGTAGCGTCTCCCGCCTAATTTCAGAGAAAAACTTCGGCAATTGCCGAATGCAATAAACATTTAACTCAACATTTGAATAAGGTAGAAGTTGAACTGATTGTATGGTAAATGTACACATTGCAATATGCCTGATATATATATATATATATATATATATATTAATTTCAAAGTGAAGAAAACAACTTTCCTTGTTATATACGAACTGGTGATAAAGTCAGAACTAGTTAACTTCATACTCTGCTTTGAGACACTTATCATAATTATCACAGTCTCTTGTAAGAAACAAACAACGCAAACATTATGAAAAGAAACATTAGCAATTGAAAATTGTTTTGAAAAATATTTTCACGACCATTTTAGTTTTCTTCTTCTCCTTCTTTTTTTGAGCTCGGTTCCTAAGACCATCTACTCACCTTCGACTAACAAACAAAGTTTGTCGGGTCCTTCTGTGAGGGTTAAGGTAGTCGGATTCAAGGGCCTTCTTATCCCTCATTATATTTTTCCATTGTAGTGATTCAGACACGTGAACACTGTTGCCAAACAAGATTCTCGCATGCAGGGTTTACAAACCTGCCTACGAACGGAAGTTTGTTAGATTCTACTAGTGTTTTCTGATTGGCTGGTGAATGAAAGATCCAAATTAGCAACCAATCAGAAAACAGTACGCGATGTGCAGGAGAATTAATTTCAACATTATTGTCTTTGTCTTTTGCTGGCTATTAGAACTAAACACCGAGCTGTTCCGTGCGTATTTTGAAGAGTAGAAGACAAGATGAATCACTCGTCGCATTTATGATTGAAGTAGTAAATTTCAATCACTGTCCAGACGTTTTCGTACTAGATATATTATTATAAAATACATTATTTTTTTATAGAATGGCAAAAGACAATAATGTTCAAATTAATTCTCGTGCACATCGCGTACTGTTTTCTGATTGGTTGCTAATTTGGATCTTCCATTCACCAGCTAATCAGAAAACACAAGTGGAATCTAACAAACTTTCGTTCGTAGGCAGGTTTGTGGACCGTGCATGCGAGAATTTTGCTTGGCAACAGTGTTCAGTTCACGTATCTGAATCACTACAATGGAGAAAGATAATGAGGGATAAGAAGGACCTTGAATCCGACTACCTTAACCCTCAACAGAAGGACACGATAAACTTCGTTTGCGAGTCAAAGCTGAGTAGATGGTCTGAGGAACTAAGCTCAAAAAAAAGAGAAGAAGATTAAAATGGTCGTGATAATATTTTTCAAAACAATTTTCAATTCCTAATGTTTCCCTTTTCATAATGTTTGTGTTGTTTGTTTCTTACAAGTGATAATTATGATAAGTGCCTCAAAGCAGAGTATGAAGTCAACTAGTTCTGACTTTATCACCAGTTTGGATATAACAAGGTAAGTTGTTTTCTTCACTTTGAAATTGAATATCTATCTCATGCAGCCTGCAATGTGTACATTTACCACACAATAGTTCAACTTCTACCTTATTCAAATGTCGAGTTAAATGTTTATTGCACCTGAAATTAGGCGGGAGGCCCTACCCAAAATTTTGTCGAATTTTACATGGAACAAAATATGTTTTAATTTTTTTTCTTCATATTTTTAACCACTGTAATTTGTTATAAAATGGCATTATATACTCGTCATTCACGGGTGTGCAAGAGGTTAGATTACACCCTGTATACAAACTTATACATAAGTACTAAAAACTCCAAATATTTCATACAGTTAGTCGTTCGGAAAAGGAGTCGAGAGGCAATAATGAAATTTTCTGCCACTGCTTAGAGAGTGGAAATTCGAAATTTACCAAAAATAAAATAATTAATTTTTCCGAAACCTATACCTACGAACAACTTCAAGTATTGCAAGCAGTTGTTACTAGGAAGTAGGTAGAGTCTGCCACCGTTGCTACAGGTTAAAAATTATACATTGCCCTAGAAAAAAATAAAATTTTCTCAGAAACTAAACATACCAAGTCCAAATATTGCAATTAGTTTGTTATCCGGGGATATAGTCAAGCGGCATTCACGAAATTTTCTGCCAAAGTAGCTTCGAAATATTCCAATATTAATTTTCTCGAAAACTATGAATACTAACAACTTCAAATATTGCGAGCAGTTTGTTACTCGGGAGTGGACTCGAGCGGCATTCACGGAATTTTCTGCAAATGTTGCTTAGAGGTTGAAAATTCTCAACTTTTCAAAAATAAAATATTGAATTTTTTCGAAGGTGTCGATTAGCATTTATGAAATCATCTGCAAACGTTGCTGACGGCGCGGCGTAAGAATTACAAAATTTCCAAAAAAACTATTTACAGTAACAACTAACGAAATTATCCACCAAGGTTGCTTAAAGAATGAAAATTCAAAATTTTCCAGAAATAAAACCATTTAATTTCTCAAAAACAATGAATACTAACTAACCACTTAAAATATTGCAATAGAGTCGAGCGGCATTCACAAAATTGTTTGCCAGCGTTGCTTACTGGGTGAAAATTCTAAATTTTTCAAAAATAACAAAAAGCATTTTTTTTGAAAACTATGCATACTAACAATTTTAAATATTTCAAGCGGTTTGTTACTCGGAGGTAGAGTCGAGCGGCATTCACAAAATTTTCTGCCAACGTTGCTTACAAAGTGAAAATTCGAAATTTCCCAAAAAAATATACATACCATTAATTTTAAATATATTACAAGCACTTTGTTACTCGGGAGGCGAGTCGATCGGCATTCACGAAATTTTCTGCCAACGTTGATAAGAGATTGGAAATTCGAAACTTTACAAATATAAAAGAATTAATTTTCTCGAAATTTAAGAATACCAACAACTTCAAATATTGTAAGCAGTTTGTTATTCAGGAATAGATTCGAGCAGCATTCACCAAATTTTCAGCCACTGTTGCTTACAGGGTGAAAATCAAAAACTTTACAAAAATAAAATAATTCATTTTTACTAAACCTATGCATACTTACAACTTCAAATATTGCAAGCAGTTTGAAACCCAGGAATAGAGTCGAGCGGCATTCACGAAATGTTCTGCCAATGTTGCTTACAGAATAAAAATTCGAAATTTTCCAAAAATTAAATAATGCATTTTTTCGAAAATTATGACTACTAACAACTTCAAATATTGAAAGCAGTTTGTTACTCTGAAAAAGAGTCGAGAGTCATCCACGGAATTTTCTGCGAACGTTGCTTTCAGGGTGGAAAAATTTCAAAAAAAGAACATTTTATCAAAAACTATACTTACTAACAACTTCAAATGTTGCAAAAAGTTAAGTCACTCGGGAAAGGAGTCAAACGGCGATCAAGCAATTTTCTGCCAACGTTGCTTACATGATAGAAATTTTTCCAAAAAAAAAAATTCTTAAATTTTCCAATTCTTGCAGGTTGCAATTTTTCAAAAATAAAATATTTAATTTTCTCCAAAACTTTGCGTTTATCAACTTCCAATATTGCAAAAAGTTTGTTACCCGAGAGTGAAGTTGAGCGGCATTGACGAAATTTTCTGCAAACTTTGCTTACAGGGTGGAAATACGAAATTTTCCAAAAATTTATTCATTTTCTCGGAAACTATGTACACCAACAATTCCAGATATTGTAAGCAGTTTATTACTCGGGAGTAGAAACGAGCGGCATTCACGGAATTTCCCGTCAACATTGATAAAATAATTAATATTCTCTAAAAATATGCATACTAACAATTTCAAATATTGCAAGCAGTTTATTACTCGGCAGTAGGGTAGAGCGGCATTCACGAAATTTCCTGCCAACGTTGATTACAGCGTGGAAATTCGGAATTTTCCAAAAATAAAATAATTTATTTTCTCGAAAACTACGCATACTAACAAATTCAAATATTGCAAGCAGAGAGTAGAGTCGAGGGGCATGCACAGAATTTTCTGCCAATGTTGATACAGGGTGAAAATTCGAAATTTTTCAAAAATAAAATAATTAATTTTTTCGAAACCTAGCATATACAGGGTGTCCCAAAAATCAACGTCATCCTTTGGAGGGCTGATAGTCCAGCTCATGACTGACCAGAATTTCACAATATGACCTTTGTAAAATATTTATAGTTTTGGAGATATTGGCACTTTTATGAATTTCGTGAAAATCGAAACCTCTGATCAGTATTTCGAGTGCCGCAGGTACAAAACTTCATAGTTTAAGATTCTAATTTTTGTTATGCAACCTGTAATAACCCTTCTATTGATTACAATCCAAAATAAAAATATTGGTGCAATACCTTTAGAGAAAAAAAACATGTTTGCCCGATTCACGAGTTAATTTATTTTATTAGCTTACTTAGACTCTTCATACTCACCTTTACACCAATGTCCCTATAGGGACATTGGTGAAAAGGCTCTCCACGTCGAAGCTGATGAAACGATCTTCTGGTCCAAGTTCAACATCTGTGATGGTGTCAACGAAGTGCTTGGAATTCTTGACGTATGAACTGCTATTTCCTTGTAAGGGTTGTAGTATCGGTAGGAGGTATTTCGATAACTTGTAGGTTGGTGAGTTCCGTGAGCTGGTGATCGGTCTCAGTGGCATGTCTGGTTTGTGGATTTTCGGAAGCCCGTAGAGATGCGGTGGTTTGCTGTAGTGTGGCGTTAGATGTGATCGTTCGTTGTCTGGAATGATGTTTTTGAATTTCCTCAGAGTGTTGTAGATCTTCCTTTCTATAGTGGGTGTCGGATCCTTCTTCAAGAGTTTATAGTTTCCTGTGGGAGTAACGACTCTAGCTTGTCATCATATGTTGTGGTGTCCATGATAACCGTGGCGTTTCCTTTATCGGCTGGAAGAATCTTTATGGATGAATCCTTTTTGTAGATGGGATCTTCCCTTTCTCCAATCATCGCCAACATATACATGGAGTGGTTCGAAGAATTGGCTATACGGGAGGCAGAATACAAACCAAAGCTGTGGTTGAGGTACGTGGATGATATGGAATCACGGAGACAGACATCTCCAGGATTTCTTCTCAAGAATTAACAGAATCAGGGATTCGATCAAATTCTCGATGGAAATGGAAACCAACAGTGCCTTACCCTTCCTCGATGTGAACGTTGAGAGAATAGGCAATGAAATCCGCACCTCCGTCTACAGAAAGAAGACACATACGGGGCAGTACCTCAGTTACAGCTCCAACCATCCGAGTTCCACGAAGAGAGGGATCGTGAGAACATTGGTAGGAGAGAGCGACGCACATATGCAACGACGTGGAGTCACTAGATGCCGAATTAAACCACATCAGAGAGGACCTCCCCCCCAAACCAAGAAGCATTGAAACAACTCCGGAAACGAAACATCGAAGAGCAACAACAAAGCACAGTGATCTGCCTTCCGTACATCAGAGGTGTCTCCGAGAAGATCAGAAGGATCGGAAACAAGTTCAACATCAAGAGCTGCTTCCAATCCGGCAGTACTTTGCGGAGTTTCCTGACCAAGACCAAACCTGACAACAAAAATGCAATCAGTAAGAATTGCATTTATGAAGTTCCATGTGAATACGGAGATTCCTACATTGGAGAGACAAAGAGACCGTTATCGGTAAGATTGGATGAGCACAAGAAATGGACTCAACGTGGAGAAACATCAAAATCGGGAATCGCTGACCACGCCTGAACTGAGCACCATCGAGTTCTATGGGACGACGCAAGTGTTCTACATAGAGAGGAGCATTGGTTCAAACGAAAGTTCAAAGAGGCCGCCTACATCGAAGCCAATAACGCCTTCAGTCAACCAAGCGTTGAGATCAAGAACATATGGAAACCCCTGATTGCTCTTTCTGGCGGGCTGCAGAGGCGCGAAACTTCACGCACCACCGCACCGCGCGAAACTACACGCACCGCTGCACATGGCGGAATTGCACGCATCATTGCACCGACAGTCATATAAATTGGTAAGTAGCACCTGAACTTGTCAGTATTCACCTGAAGACGATTGCAGATACAAGCATTCGAAACGTCGTGAAAACCTTTTGAATACATTAAGACGATGGACGTCCGAAACGATAGTAATCAAGTTACCACATCGTCTACAACCTTCAAACAAAGATTGTGTATGTTCATGAAGCCATCTTTTGAGAATGTGCTTTCATATGTCCATAAAATGTTATTCATGAACTCTGGGTCTTCTCTATGTTTTTGCAGCATTCGTTGGCAAAACTGGACACGTTTGGAAAGTCACGAGAAAGTAACTTTTGCACACGTTGCACGTGATATGGGTGGTACTGATACCTTCGTGTAATTCTGTTTACAGTGGATTTAGGTATCCCTGTACGGCTTTCAATTGCTATCGCCGAAGTAGTCGGATCATTTTCAATATCTTGTAAGACTGCGTCATCGTAATCCGTACGTGGTCTTCCAGTCCCAGCGCGAATGTGTAGCGTTCTGCTTTCCGCAAACGCTTGATGAATATTTATGAACACGCGATGATCAGGGTGTCTCAAAGCATACGGGTATCTTTCGCGATAGAGATTAGCTGCAGCAGCACCATTGCCTCTGAATTCCCCATAAATGTAATACATGTTAGCGTATTCCTGAGATGTATACTGGTAAGTAGTAATTCACCTTCAACGCGTAACACAAACAAGAGTCCAGAAGAAGGCCAGGCCAGTCTAATACAATCAATACAAATCACTACACAAACACGAGTCCAACAAACAAAAACCGTTATAATGTGTACTACAACAATATGAACTACGATACACAGTAAACGAGGTAGCATGATATACTGCCAAATAAATGTCACTGCAACTCATGTCACATCACGTTACCATCTGTCGTCGTGCAACGGTAGGTTTATACTACGCAAAACATCAATGCACATCGAATAGAGTCGCTGCAAGCCACTCAGACTCATTATTGAAATAATTTCAAAATAGGCTCCTAGTGAAAGATAAAGAATGTTATTCCACATCAAAAACTACACTGAATATGCAATTTTTCAACATAATGTGCCAGGTTAGCGTAGTCATATTGTACACAGTATGAAGAGTCTAAGTGAGCTAATAAAATGAATTAACTCGTGAATCAGACAAATACTTTTTTTTCTCCACAGATATGGTAGCAATCATTTTATTTTGGACCGTAATCAATAGGAGGGTTATTACAGGTTGCATAACAAAAATTAGGATCTTATACTACAAAAGTACCTGCGGCACTCGAAATACTGATCAAAGGTAAGTGCCAATATCTACAAAACTATTAATATTTTACAAAGGTCATATGTCATATTGTGATATTCTGGTCAGTCATGAGCTGGACTATCAGCCCTCCAAGGGATGACGTTGAGTTTTGGGACACCCTGTATATGGCATATATCGTATAATGCAAATATATGAAGAAGTTCGTTACCCGAGAGTAGAGTTGAGCGGCATTCACGAAATTGTTTGTCAAAACACTGCCTATAGGGTGAAAATTCGAAATTTTCAAAAAAATTATTCATTTTCTCGAAAACTATGTACACCAACAATTCCAGATATTGCAAGCAGTTTATTACTCGGGAGTAGAAACGAGCGGCATTCACGAAATTTCCCGCCAACGTTGATAAAATAATTAATTTTCTTTAAAACTATGCATACTACAAGTTCAAATATATTGTTACTCGGGAGTATTCGCTGTGTGCATTAGGCTGGAGGGGATAGATGAAACTATGACAGCGCCCATGGTGGTAGAAGTAGGTGATCACCATAGAATTGTAATTATAATATACTGACTAGAACGCGCTTAGTCTACTGCGCACCCGAATTTCGTGGCACCCTTATGCGATAGCCAAGGAGGACACCAAACAATGAAGAAAAGTATGACTTCATAAGCATATTACATGCGTGCGACGAAGATAATCAACTGAACGTATGACGGTGGTATTTATATCATCTATTTGTAAACATAACGGCGTTGTCGGTTGGCACTTATAAGCGTTGCCAAATCATTCCAATTTTCTTTAATTTCTTTGTGTTCGGTTTGGATGTGTCTTTGTACTTTTGTCTTTTTTTATATAGTGATCATAGTGGATAAATTAAAAACTGTTATATATATATATATATATTAATATATATATATATATAAAGAAAAGCGTTACATTAGTTTGTAGTAGTAGGTAATGATATGTGGCCATGCTTATTTATACATATCGCCTTTTCAGTGTGTCCATAAAGTAACGCATACATTCATTATTAGCTGAATAAACAATATCAATAAAAATTCCCGAAACAGGTCGATTTTTTATTTTAATTTACTGATTTTTTTAAATAATAATCCAATATACAGGGTGATCTACCTCGAGTGATGACGTCATCAGCGGTTTTATTAAATGAACACCCACAAGCTGCGTCAAATTGGTAGAGGGTGGGCAACAATACAAAAGGTGTTTTCAAAATTTTATTAGATAGTTATACGATACTGTATTTTTACATGAAACGAAATGAAGAATAAACGTATTGAGGATTATTATATGAAATTACGTAGATATGCAGCTACTGGATACACTACCAAAGTTGCATCAAAATGTTGCGGTGCGCCTTCTGCGGTCTAAATTATTGGCTATTTGAATATCAGGAAAAAGCTGGGTCAAATCAGGAATTAATGTATTTTGTAAGAAATCCAGATGCCTACAAAATTACGTCTCGTCTTGTTGATTATTTTTATTAACTGTAGGTCTACCTTGGTTTGGTGCATCCCTCACGTGTCCTAATTCTCTGTATTATCGCTCTATTCTGCTTACAGTAGGTTGTGAAATAGGTTCACTATCTGGGTGCATTTCATGGAATAATCTGCATACCTCTGGTTGAGTCCGCATCATATTGTAACGAACCTAGGCCGGACCTGTCGCCTCGCGTGTTGCCGTCGACAGCGATGAGATCATCCCCGGAGATATTCGAGAACCATCCAGTCGCTCTTCCCTGGAGAGCAACGGTCGATATTGGAAACGATTGGAACATGCTGGATCGCCAACTGCCGGAATTCGAAAGATCGAGAATGCTGTATCGGAGATAAATAGGCGACCCTCAAGTGGAGTCGGGACAATCTGAACGAGCCCATACGATCGAGCTATACAGTGAAGTAGTAATATAAATTAAGTTGTAGATTAAGTGTTAAATAAATTAGTAGAACCAAGTTAAGTTTATTTACGTTACAATTGGTGTCGGAAGTGAGATTTTGAAAATAAACAAGTGATCGTGGAGTGGATAGTCAGAAAAATAAATTGATAGACCTTTTTGTACGCCCAAAATAGACAGTGGCCCGGTTTTCGCGAAGTGGACAATTGTGCGTGGGAATATAAACTGATACACTGTTCGCGTGAAACAGAAAATAGACAGTGGCCCGGTTTTCGCGAAGTGGACAATTGTGCGTGGGAATATAAACTGATACACTCTTCGCGTGAAACAGACAATAGACTGGTGGCCCGTGGAAAAGAATTCGCGAAGTGAATTTTTAACAAACTGATAAACTTTTCGTGTGAAACAGACTGATACCTCGTCAAAGACAAAATGTGTTCAAGAAAAGTCAGCCTTGCGGACTTGAAGGTAGCGGAATTGAAACAGGAATTGGAGGAAAGGGAACTGGAAACAACGGGTAAAAAGCAAGTACTCCAGGAAAGACTTGCAGAAGGACTTATACAAGAAGGTGAGGACCCCGAAACATTTTTATTCGAAGTTCCCGGAGGTGATTTGAGTTTGGTAATGAATAAACTCGAAGAAACTACTAAATCCGTGAAAGAAGAACTGCAACAAAATTCGAGGACTTTGGAAGAAAATGTTAGAAATCTGGAAGAGAAACTTCAGGAAAATTCTATAAATCTGGAAGAGAAGCTTTCTAGAAGCCTGGAAGAAAATTCTAGAAATCTGGAAGAGAAGCTTCTAGAAAATTCAAGAAGCCTGGAAAAGAAGTTCCTGGAAAACACAGAAGGCCTAAAAAAAAGAATTGTGTGGTGTGGCTAATTTCCTAGAAGAAAGAATGGGAACCGTTGAGGGGGTTGGAATGGGGTCGAGGCAGAAATGGACAAAATAAAGGAAACGATCAGTAAGCTGGAAAAACAAATTAATAGTGCGTCCTCCACAGAGATGGTTAACGAAAATGCAATGCTGGACTTGAGTTTGAACGTGGATAAAGTTCAAGAGGGTATAAAAGATGTCAAGGTCATTTCAGAAATAGGGAAGCTTTCCATGAAGCCGCCTCAGTTCGACGGAAAAACTCCATGGGCAAATTACCGCCGGCAGTTTGAAGCAGCGGCCAAAGCAAACGGATGGAATGCAGGGGAAAGAGCTGTAGCACTGACACTTGCATTACGTGGAGAAGCGACAAATATTCTACAAACTCTCACCGCCCAAGAACAGGAGGACTATGATCAGCTGATTAAACATCTAGAATTACGATATGGCCACGCCCATTTGGAACACGTATACCACTCCCAGCTGAAAAATCGCTGCCAAAAATCGGGCGAATCCTTACAAGAATTCGAAACTGACATTGCACGCTTGGTTCGTCTCGCATATCCAGCCACACCAGAAAATGTAATGGAGCGACTAGCGGTTCAAGCATTCCTGGATGGACTCCGTGACCAAGAAACCAGACAAGCGTTGACACTAGCCCGTCCAACACATCTCGTAGACGCACTGGCACGCGCTTTGGAATTCGAGGCAGCGAAACAATCTTGCAAAAGCCAGAGTAAAGTCCGAATGATAGAGGAAGACTCACAGGAGCCTGCTAATTTGGAAGCTGCCATAAGGAAAGTGATTAAGGAAGTGTTCCCTGAGAAAAGACAGATAAGATGCTGGAATTGTGGAAAAATTGGACATGTGCGTAGCAAATGTCCAACATTCGAAAACACGACTCCGATGCAGGAAAACTAAAGAAGGTCGACGAGAAGGGGCAATCGTCGGCCTGTGTCCAGCAAGCCCTGGTTAACAACGCATATGTCGCTATCCTGCAACGACAGAACAGAGGTGTTTTCGTAGACGGTCTCATCAATAACGAGCCTTGCACCATGCTGCTAGATACAGGTGCGACTAGGACAATTCTCGGACCTTCCTTTGCCAGAACACCGGAACGAATTGAACCGACAACTTGGAAGCTACGCACAGCAACAGGGGAGCCAGCTACTGTATATGGCGAGCTACCGATTGAAATAATTTTGGGCAGCACTAAAGTGAAACATCAGGCACTTGTAGCGGACATCGAAGACGATGCAATCATCGGAATGGACATCATGAATTCCAGAGGGTTTGAATTGGATTTCAAAGACGGCGTCCTACGTGTCAACGGAGAAGAGCTGGTGCTTCATGGGAGAAGTGAGGGGTTGATCCGTGTGTTGTTGGCTGAAGATGTAAGCGTACCTGAGAGGGCTGAAACCATTCTGGAGGCTCGCTTGACGGGAGTACGAGCCGTGGAAACGTGGTGATGTTCGAGCCCAAACTTCATGATGAGAAAATTGGACGAGGATTGCACTAGGGAAGACCTTGTTGCGTGCTGACCAATTTGTGCCCGTAAGGGTCATGAATGTCAATTATTTTCCAGTGACCTTGAAGAAAGGAACAATATTGGGGCACTGCTCGCCAGTTTCCTCAGTGATCCGAGTGTACGAGGTACGATTAGCCAACCTAACAACTTGCCCACAGAACTAGAAAAATTAGTTGCCATCTCTTCCAAAGATATAAAACCAGCTCAACAGCCCAAACTAAGAGATTTAGTTAAGAAGTACCAAGACATCTTCGATACCGGACAAGGAAAAGGAGGTCGAACTAATGTGGTCCAGCACAAGATTGATACTGGGGGTGCCCGACCGATCCGGCAATCAGCAAGAAGACTTCCTCTTGCCAGGAAGGAAGAGGCTGACAAAATAGTCAGCGATATGGGAAAAAGTAGAAGTTATCGAACCATCTGACAGTCCCTGGTCCTCCAGTCGTACTGGTGAAGAAAAGGATGGATCGACACGCTTTGTGTAGACTATCGCCAACTTAATAATGTCACGAAGAAGGACAGTTACCCTCTCCCGAGAATAGATGACACCCTAGACACCTTGGCTGGTTCCACGATTTTCTCGACCCTTGATCTGAAGAGTGGATACTGGCAAGTAGAACTGGCTCAGGAAGATCGAGAAAAGACTGCTTTTACCATCGGCTCAGGATTGTGGCAGTTCACCGTTATGCCATTCGGGCTCTGTAATGCTCCCGCCACATTCGAAAGATTGATGGAAACAGTACTGAAGGGACTCTCATGGAACACGTGTCTAGTGTATCTCGACGACATAATTGTGGTCGGCAGATCGTTTGAGGACCACGTGAAAAACTTGGAGGAAGTATTCCTGCGACTGAGGAACTCCGGATTGAAACTGAGCCCTAAGAAATGCCATCTGTTCCAAAAAGAAGTACGATACCTCGGCCACGTTGTCTCTGGGGAAGGAGTAGCAGTGGACGACCAGAAGATCAGAGCTGTGAAGGATTGGCCCATCCCAAAAGACATTCACCAACTTCGAAGTTTCCTTGGTTTATGCACATACTATCGCCGATATGTGCTGGGATTCGCCAACATCGCTAAACCACTGACCAAGCTCACGGAAGGCCAAACAAAGTTCCAGTGGTCCGAAGAATGTCAAGACTCATTCAGGAAGCTGAAAGGAGCTTTGATCAACGCACCTATACTGAGCTATCCCCTACCCAAAGGAAATTCATTTTGGATACGGACGCCAGCAACGTGGGACTTGGAGCTGTCCTATCTCAGATCCAGGAGGGACAGGAGAAGGTCATTGGTTATTTCAGCAAGACGCTTAGCAAACCAGAGCGCAATTACTGTGTCACCAGGCGAGAGCTGTTAGCTGTTGTAAAGGGAGTGGAACACTTCTACAAGTACGTGTATGGAAGAAGATTCCTGTTGAGAACTGACCATGCAGCTCTCAAATGGCTCTTACAGTTCAAAAATCCTGAGGGTCAAGTAGCACGTTGGATCGAGAGACTCCAAGAATTCGATTTCGAGATCGAACATCGAGCCGGAACTAGCCATAAGAATGCAGATGCCTTGTCGCGAAGACCATGTCCAGATGATTGCTCACATTGCCGACGAGCAGAAGAGAAGAAGCAACACTTTGTAGAACCGCGGCAATGGATGACAACTGGAATGACAGCAAGATCCAGAAAGACCAAGAGAGAGACCCCGACCTTGGCTTAGTCGTCAGCTGGAAGAAGGGCAATCGAAGACCATCATGGCAGGAAGTCGCAGGTTACTCGCCGGCTGTTAAGTCCTATTGGGCACAATGGAACTCTCTTATTCTGGACAATGGGATCCTGAAACGTGTGCTGGAGGCCGATATTGGTGGGGAAGACAGACGCCAAATAATTGTTCCCAGGAACAGAAGAGAGGAAGTGCTGCGGAAAATCCATGATGGAGTCGCCGGAGGACATCTGGGAGTGACGAAGACCCTGCAGAAAGTGAGGCAACGGTTTTACTGGGCCAATTGTCAAGCTGACGTCCAGGACTGGTGCAGGAAGTGCGCTGTATGCGCTGCTAGCAATGGACCTCGAATACGACCCAAGGCCCCGATGCGTCAGTACAACGTAGGCAGCCCGTTCGAGAGAATCGCCATTGACATCGCCGGCCCGTTTCCCGTATCCGACCACGGGAATAAATACATCCTTGTGGCAATGGACTACTTCAGTAAGTGGGCGGAAGCCTATGCCCTGCCCAACCAGGAAGCCATCACCGTCGCCGACGTCTTGGTGAAAGAGTGGATATGTCGATTCGGTATTCCAATGGAGCTGCACTCGGATCAAGGCAGAAATTTCGAATCCAACCTTTTCCAAGAAATATGTCTACTGCTGAACATCCGCAAGACAAGAACCACGGCCCTACATCCGCAGTCCGATGGAATGGTGGAACGGATGAACAGGACGATCAACCGCCACTTGTCCAAGGTTGTCTCTGACCATCAAAGAGACTGGGACCAGTATCTTCATTTGTTCCTGATGGCCTATCGATCCGCAGTACACGAGTCAACCGGTCAAACTCCTGCTAGTATTATAATGGGCCGAGAACTGCGACTGCCTTGTGACCTGAAGTTTGGGATACCGCCAGGACAAGACACTGCGGAGAGGACTACGTCAGCAAACTTCGGCAGAGAATGGACGACATCCACGAACGATGTCCGGTTGAACATCCAGAGTGCCGGCGATAAAATGAAGAAGACCTATGACATCAAGGCCGACGCTGGAGGATTTAAGGTTGATGACCTGGTTTGGCTGTACAACCCCAAACGTCGTCGTGGACTATCACCAAAGTTGCGGAACTCGTGGAAGGCCCGTATAAAATCGTGAAAAGGATAAACGACCTTGTGTACCGAATCCATAAGCCACCCGAGGGAAACCAAGGGTCGTCCATTTCAACAGGTTGGCCCCTTACGCTGGAAACCATGACCAAGTTCGCACCCTCAAGCCACCGGAGGATGATATGACGTTCGAGAAGTTTATGTCCTTGTATTCAAACGGGCAGAAAGTTCTACATGGGGTTACTAGAGAGGAGTCACGAGACCTTTCGAGGTGCCTGCTGACTACGCACTAGCGCACTGTGTGGCAGAAGATCTTCGAATGTCAGGGGCATCGCCGTAGTGTTCTCCAAGAAATTTGGTCAACTCCAAACACTGCGGGAGCAGAATCCAGAAGTTGGTGGGTGCTACAGTTGAAGAAAGGCCAGAGAAACATCTACTACCTAGTTACCAAGAGGCATTCCCAAGATAAACCGTCCTATGAAGATGTCTGGAAGAGTCTCACCAAACTAAGAGATACTATGGTGGACCAGAATCTGGTGGATCTAGCAATTCCAAAATTGTCCTGTGGTATTGATGGGTTGGACTGGAGAGTCCTAAGAAGTATGCTGGAGGCGATATTCAGATCCAGCGGCGTCAAGATTTTGGTTTGCTGTAACCCTCTTCCACGACCGATCATGAAGACCGTGGAGTGTCACTTCCATCGAACTTCACGGTGCAGATATGGGGAGTCATGCAGATATCGTCACACTCCAAGGATGAAATTTCGGGACGAAATGTCTTTAAGAAGGGGGCAATGTAACGAACCTAGGCCGGACCTGTCGCCTCGCGTGTTGCCGTCGACAGCGATGAGATCATCCCGGAGATATTCGAGAACCATCCAGTCGCTCTTCCCTGGAGAGCAACGGTCGATATTGGAAACGATTGGAACATGCTGGATCGCCAACTGCCGGAATTCGAAAGATCGAGAATGCTGTATCGGAGATAAATAGGCGACCCTCAAGTGGAGTCGGGACAATCTGAACGAGCCCATACGATCGAGCTATACAGTGAAGTAGTAATATAAATTAAGTTGTAGATTAAGTGTTAAATAAATTAGTAGAACCAAGTTAAGTTTATTTACGTTACAATATCGCCAACACCAATCATAATTAAAATTTCAATCCATTCCCTTTCAGATAAAGGCATTTTCAAAAAACAGTTTTAATATGATACATTTTGAAGCGTCAACAATACAGAATTAAAAAAATGCCAAAAAATATTCTCAAACAATAAAAATATACGGTATAGTCGAGAGGCAAAGATCACTAATATAAAAACTTTTTAACAAAAAATTAAACCGACGAAAAACGGAACTGAAGAGCAAAAAATAAAATAAACCTCCTTTGTCCTAATAAGTAAGCTCCTAAACTAATGTAAGTAACTAATTTTGAGTCGGCGCCAAACAAACAAGCTAGGTGAAGCGTAAAATGATGGCATCGAGATGCACGGTGACATTCTGATAATTTTTTTGAAGTAATTTAATGATCTTCGTTGATTATTCGTTTGGCGCCAAAATTAGTTACTTACATTAGTTTAGGAGCTTAGTTATCAAGACTAAGGAAGTTTATTTTATTTTCAGTTCCGTTTTTCGTCGGTTTAATTTTTTGTTCAAAAGTTTTTATTTTTCAATTTTTTGTGGCTGAAATATACTAATTACTACCTACTTAACTTTTGATTTATTCCAAAATACTTACTTACCCACCTTACTTCAACTAATAACAGTTAAATAATACGATTATCTACTTCAACTATTTACTGTTATATAATATACATTATTTTTGATAGTTCTGGTAAGTTCATTTCATCACTTTGTATATAATTCCATCCTTCCATAGAATGTTATCATTGTGACGGATGTAGGAGAACAAAAATAATGACAATAGCGATCTGTCAATGTCAACTACATATGTGTGCCAATGTTCACAAGTGAAAAATAATCATCCCCATTTTTCACCCATAGCAGTGGATTAATTCATTCCGAACCCAAATAGACAACTATGAGGTATACCCTAGGTAATAAAAAAAATCATCAAATCGCAAAACCCAGTACAAATTTATGCCCGAAAGAATCGGTTAACGATCAAAATTCAGAGGGTGAACGATAAATATTTTCCATTTTGCTACCCTTAGAAGTGGATTTTTTTTCAAATTCAAATGGGACCAACTTAGGAGTATGCCCTATCCAATGAAAAAAGAATCATCGGAATCGGACTCCTCTGTAAAAAGTTATGCGTGGTCATACATAAAAAAATATAGGCGTCGACTAGAGAACCTCCTCCTTTTTGGTTTCGTCGGTTGAAAAATGGATAAATACAATGTTAAAAATATACCTCAGAGGGCAGTGTCTAGTGTCCAGTGAGAGTCCCGTTACAAATTTCAAGTATTTCTTGTCCAACTCGAGAAGCTGTTCAACTTTCTTTGGCGATAGGCTCACTAGCCTTTTCTCTTATTGATTTTATCCTGGCACTTTATTCCACTGAGATTTCATTTCATGTTTCCCAGCCTCGAAACTCTTCTCTCTTATGGACTTAAGAGATTCCACAGAAGGTTTCTGAGTCTGGAAATTGTGTGTTTGTTATTCTTTGGCGAGGCAATCTGTTTCTTTATCTCTGAACCCCCTATGATCTGGCACCCACACCAAATGTGACCTTATAACTTACTCATTTTTCAAATATTGATGTAATAGTGCAATAAAAAATCTTGATAGAAATACCTATTCAATTATGAGGATATGTAAAACATGTCTCATATATCTTCATATAATAGATGGGTGGAAGAGTAAAGATTTTTTACATAGGTATATAACATTTATATTCACAATTCTCTGTACCTTTATTGCATCATTTATTAAAAAAAACGTTTTATTATGATATACCCTATTTTCCATTACAATCAATGCCACTGGAATTGTTCCGCTACTGCGACAACAATGGCGGCCACCATGCATGGGACATTTCGCGCAGCTTGAAACGCATTCTAGTCAGTATATTATAATTACAATTCTATGGTGATCACAAGCACAAGCTGAAAACTTTCAGTTTCTGAGGTCTCCCCGTTTATTCACAAATCACTTAAAAATATTGTTCCATACTTCAGATGAATAAACATTATTATTATCGTAGTGGCAACGGTCACGGTTGGGTAGTATAATAGCAACATACATATAATAACAATGAGCCCTCGCTATTGCTGTGTAGTCGATTGCAAAATAATACGTGTAAATTTTATGCATTTCCAACTGCATCACAAAAACTGCATCAAAGAGATAAGTGTTCTGTTATTCCACGATATTTCAATCTCTAATTCCGGGATGTGAGGTTTTCATTCGATAAATATTTGAGATGTTTTCTAGAAGTGGATAGTAAAAGAATTAACCAAGTTCCGTGGGAAGGTGTTAGCCGGTGATGAGCAGCAAATATCGACTTAAACTGCGAGTTCGGGAACGCCTGGACGGTGTTGAAAACTGATCAATCAGCCTTATGAACAGAGGACAGAGATACTTTTGTGTTTTGAATTTCACGACCTGGTTTCGGTTACAAAAGCAATTGGCCTTACATGTGAACTAATGTTAAATGTAATGCAGTTCAAGTACTAAGAGTAAACATCGTTACTTGTATGTATAAGCAATACCCAATATTTTGTTGACAATTATACGTGTTAAAGAGTGTTGAACGTGTTTGTATTATTTAGGGACCGTTCAACGTTCTTACATCCTTGCAAGGGTAAAAGTGGGATCCCATATTCAGGTACAATTGTGAACCTCATTCCTTTTCTGATTATTATATTATTTGAGAATTCCATTAAATAGTTTTGCGTTGAATCTGATGTTATTTAGTGGTTTCCCGTCAGGTTAAAGCTAGCCAGGGTTATATGGGTACTTTTTTAATTTGTTAAACTACTTGGCTCCCTCACTTTTTTATGTTCTCTTATGAACCTGCGACCAATAAAATAAAATAATTCTTTTTTTTTCGAAAACTATACATACTAACAACTACAAATATAGCAAGCAGTTCGTTATTCGGGAGTAGAGTCGAGCGTCATGCAATTTCTGCCAACGTTGCTCACAGGGTGGGAATTTGAAGCAGCTTACTTAGGTAAATTTGTGTTGTTCAAATTCTAAACTGTTTCCTTTAGCACTTTGACTCGAAAAACTGTCACTAATTGCTAGGCAACAGTTTCTCATTAAACAACCCAAATTTACCCGATAAAATACAAACCTTTCGTTCAATTATAAGTGATAAAACCATTAGTAGATTCGATATTGTTTTGCTATTACAGTGATTTGATATTTTAAAATAAATATACCTTTTTCAGCACGTTAAAAACCTCAGATTTTCAAGTAAGGCAATGAATATTTGAAATCCGTTATTTTCATAACATCAACAATAATTATCATGGTCGGGTTCGATTCCGAAGCCAGGCCTTTTTTTTAATCGGTTTCTGCGGTTCACGAGCAGTGGATGATCATTGTAAATGAATGAATCTGTAAAACATTTAGAAACGGACACACGATTCCTTCAATTTTGGAACGAGAAGAATTGTTGTAATTTTCCCCGTTGAAAATTCAAATATAACATGAATTCTGTTAATTTTATCCAGTTTCAAATGTGATTTGGTAAATATTCTCATCAAATATCATTCGTGCTAGAGGAGTTTACCGCATTTTTTTTTTAAATTTTATCTCAAGCATTTTGCCTCTAGGAAATTTAACTTGCGGCCTTATTATCAAAGAAAATTTCAAAAATGTTTGAGCGATAAAATCCCTAGCACATATGATATCCCCATTACAAATTATCTCCGGACAAAATATCCCCATGATAAAAAATCCCCGTATAATTTGGCGTCAAAAATTGGTTCTGTACAACATCTCGTGGTGGACTGTTAAGTTACGTTTAGTTTCTGTGTGGCCATCTCGTGTATTTTAATTAGTTATAGGTAGTATACGTTCTGTCAGCTGTTTTCATTCTCTGCCTGACTTCACTCTGAACATTTGTTGTGTATCGTTGCTATTGTTGCAAATTAAGGTTCAGATATTTGAAGTTTTGATATATCAATATTGTTGATACGCCTGATATAATATATAGTATATATTTGCAATGCCGTTAAAATTTGTTCCGTCTCAGAAGGGACAATAACTTTATTACATGATGGAATATTGTATTCTAAGAAGAAAGTAAATAAAAGCAATATATCATTCACACGGATTCTGAGCTTCGAACAGGTAACTTTTGGTTAATATTACGATTTATGTATTTGTTAATTTTATAATTTTTTGCAACTTTTTTTTCTTTTAACAATTTCGTTTAACCATTGAAATTGTGGTTTAGGTTATTTATATATTGTATGCGCAATTAATTTGATTATCTGTGTTTTGTTTCAATGTTTATTTTATTCATTCGATAACATTTTTATTTAATTAATTGGTATTTCTTTGAATAATTTGAAAGTATTAAGAAAATTTATCTGTAATTATAATTTTGTTATTTCATGTTATTTATGAATTTTTTTTCTAATGACTTAAATACAAATGTGATTCTATGAATTTACTACCGAATATACTTATTTGTCTTGTGTGTATGTGTGTGTGTATATTTATTTGTCCAGGAATATTTCGTCTTGGGGGTGTTATATCTGGGTTTGTTTTGTCTTGGGGATATTTTGTCTTGGAGATATTTTTTCCGGGGATATTTTGTCGGCTATATTTTGTCCGGGGATGAAAACGCATGGCCCCGAGTCGTGTGGCATTCAAAAGTTTATCTTTCAGTCGCAGATGACTCCACAACTGATTTTATGTACATCCTGTTCATATTTTCAACAAATTGTTCTGCCAATGTTGCTTACAAGATAAAAATTCGAAATTTTTCAAATATAAAATAATTTATGTTCTCGAAAACTATGCATACTAACAACTTCAAGTATTGCAAAAAGTTTATTACCCGAGAGTAAAGTCGGGCAGCATTCCCAAAATGTTCTACGTTACTTACAGGGTAAATTCGAAATTTTTCAAAAATTAAATAATATTTTTTTTTCAAACTATGCATAGTAACAACTTCAAATATTGCAAAAAGTTTGTTCCCGGGAGTAAAGTGGAGCGGCATTCACGAATTTTTTTGCTATCGTTGCTTACAGGGTGGAACTTTGAAATTTTGCAAAAATAAAAAACTATGTACTTACACTCATAATTTCAAACATTGCACAAGCAGTTCGTTACTCGAGAGTAGAGTCGATTTATATTCAATTTTCTGCCAACGTTGCTTACAGGGTGGAAATTCTAAATTTTCCAAAAATGAAATTATTCATTTACTCGAAAATTATGAATAACTTCGAATACTGCAAGCAGTTTGTTACAAGTTTTCTGCATAGGTTGCTTAAGGAAAAAAATTCGAAATTAAAAAAAAAAAATTCTCAAAAACTATACATATTAATAACTTCAAATATTGCATACAGTTAATCACTCGGGAAACGTGTTGAGCAGCATTCATGAAATCGTCTGCAAACGTTGCTTACGGCGTTGGAATTAAAAAAATTCCAAAATAAAATAATAAATTTGTTCAAAAACTATGTACTATTGTGTGCATAAAAAAGTCGTACAAGGTTTGTATGGTGTGAACCTACCTATAATGTTCCAGATTTCATAAAAAAGTAGTACATGTACACATTTGACAAAAATAGTTTCAATTTTTACACTACGTGTCAAATACTTGTCAAAGTCTATAAGAAGTTTAATTAAGATTGACAAGCCTGACTCACAATAGCCTATAGCTGCTGTACGACTTTTTTATGCACACAACTGTACAGTAACAACTTCAAATACTGCCAGCAGTTTGTTATTAATGAGAAGAGACTAGCGGCATTTACCAAATGATCTGCCAAAGTTGCTTACAGAATAAAAATTCGAAATTTTCCAAAAATAAAACCTTTATTTTCTCGAAAACAATAAATATTAACTTAAATTTTTTTCCCAATGTTGCTTACTGTGTGAAAATTCTAAATTTCCCAAAAATTAAAAAAACTTCTCGAAAACTATGCATTCCAACAACTTCAAATATTTCAAGCAGTTTTTTACTCATGAGTAGAGTCGAGCACCATTCACGAAATTTTCTGCCAACATTGCTTCCACGGTGGAAATTCAAGATTTTACAAAAATAAAATAATAAGTTTCCTCGAAAACTATGAATAATCCAACAACTTCAAATAGTGCAAGCAGTTTGTTACTCGGGAGTCGAGCGTCATCCCCGGATTTTTCTGCAAACGTTGCTTATAGGGTGGAAGTTAGAAATTTTCCCAAAAATAAAATAATCTATTTTTTCGAAAACTATGCATACTTACAACTTCAAATATTGTAAGCAGTTTGTAACTTAGCAGTAGAATCGAGCGGCATTAACAAAATTTTCTGCCAATGTTGCTTACAAAGTGTAAATTTTAAATTTTACAACTATAAAATAATTCATTTTTTTGAAAACCATGACTACATACACAGTTAGTCACTCGGGAAAGGAGTCGAGTGGCATTCATGAAATTTTCTGCCAATGTTGCTTACATGATGAAAATTCGAAATTTTCCAAAAATAAAAAATAAAATCTCGAAAACACTGTACCTACACCAACAATTTCAAATATTGCAAGCAGTTTGTTACTCGGGAGTCCAAATCCAAAATCCAAAAAATATTTATTGCATAATAATATGATACATTTCAAACTTAAAACTAATATTTACATATCACAGGTATCCTTGTTGCCTCGTCTTGTTGGGGATAGGAGAGGATGTGGGGATTTGCTCGATTGTTAGGGGTATTTGACTGCTTACTTGCCCTCCTATGGGGGCGAAGTGGCAGCCCCTGCTGTTGTTTGCAGGTGAGCACGTTGGCATATTAGTTCTATGCCTGTTTAAAAAATTACTTTAATAAAACGCCTCCTGCCTGAGCTTATGCGTTTGAGAGCTTATTTTTTATGTTACGAAAATTCAGGTCCTATAAATTTCGTTTGTATTTTATAATTGCTTGCTCCTTACGCTGGGAAAATAAAAAAAACCCAGTTTTAAAAATTGATAGTACCACGACTTTTGACCTTTCGGCTTTATTCAATCTTGCTCTTCAACTTCATTGTAGAGGTCTAAACTTTGATATATTACGCCATGCTTCCTATGATGATTTGCTCTGATTGTCGTTATGCTGGCCGTAAGCGGACTTTTAGGGATATGCGTTCTGTAAAACTTATCCGAGATTTTCATGATAAAGTCCTGCAGTTTTTCTACTCCTGCTAGTTCCCGCAGATCATCTAGTCGGATGTATCTACTGCTGTTAGTGGCTATACGGAGCGCTTTGTTCTGCACCCTCTCCAGTCTCAGCAATTGAGTTTTGGAGAGGCTACAGAACACCGGACAGGCGTATGTCATCGCTGGTCTGATTATTTGCTTATAAATGCGAATTTTATTCTCGTTTGACAAGTTGGAGTTGCGTGCAATGAGGGGGTAAGTTCGCCTTATTGCGGCCGACCCCCTCTGCAACGCCAACGTTATATGGCTATGCAGATTCATACGACTGTCTAGTACGACCCCCAAGTATCTCGCAGAGGGCTTTTCCGTCACTTTGCTATTTTCAATCTTTAATTTCCCGAGGATCTTCACGTTGGTTCGTTTCCTCGTGAAATTAACGACCTCGGTTTTGCTCGAATTTAGCTTTATCTTATTATTCCCTATATAGGGTATGACCAACCGATCCAGGTGAATCTGGAGCTGTTTGGCAGCCACTTCGCTGTAGAACGAATGGGCATAGATCGCGGTGTCATCCGCGAACATAGCCGTATTCGTCCGAGCGAAGGTCGGAAAATCGTGTGTATACAGTGAATATAAGATTGGTGACAGCGAAGACTCTGCGGGACTCCTGCCGACCATATGTTCTGCTGAACTATTTCCGTCAACTTTAACCCTAAAAGTCCGCTTTTGAGATAAGATTCGATAAGTTTCAGGAGATAGAAAGGCATGCCTGCTTCTGCCATTTTGTGATTAGCCCTCTGTCCAGACAGTATCGAAGGCTTTTGCATATCCAAAGGACCATAACCGTATTGTGATCTCTGCTGAAGGTTCTTTCACCCCGTGAACAACTCGGGCTATTTGGGAGGTCGTAGAATGACCCTCCTAAACCCGAACTGCTCAGGCGGGATGATTTTTAGCTCTTCTTCGAAATCAACGATACGCTTCAGAAGGACTTTATCCACCACCTTGGCCACCACGCTTAAGAGCGAGATGGGCCTGTAGCTTCTAGACTGTTCTTGTTCTTCCCTGGTTTATGTAGAGGGATGACTTCCGCTTTTTTTAGGCAGTCTGGATAGTGCTGCCACTTTAGGATTGCATTTATGATGTAGAGCAGCTGGACCAGCGACTTCTTTGGAAGATTTTTGAGCAGAATGGCGTCCAAACCATCCAGACCAGGAGCTTTGTTTCTTGGCAATTTTTGGATCACCCCCAGAACTTCCTCGTAGTTTGCTAGAACTTTCTGAAGCTCTGAGGGTGCCAATATCCGCTGGTGTTTCTTTTATGTTCATGGCTACGCTTGTAATTCTTTCATGCTCGACTGTGCTGTCTGGTTCCGTGACGTGCACCCTGCTAAAATACTCCCCGAACAATTCGGCTTTCTTCTGCGGCTGCGCCACCGACCGCCCCGGACCAGTCACTATAGCTGGAATTGGTTCTCTTTTTCTTTGAATTTTTTTGACCATATCCCATAGTGAATGGTCCACGACGTTGAGGCTTTCAAGCTTACGGTTCCATTTCTCATTCGTACTGGCATTTATGAGATCTTCATCTTCTTTACCCAGTCGCATAAAGTGCTCTTTATGGACTGGGTTTTTTGTTGTTTGCCATTTCTTACGTTCTTTGTTTTTTAGTTTTATGAGATCTTTAATGTTTTGCGAAACCGTAAACTTGTCTCCCCTCACAATTATCTTCCTGGTTGTTTTGTCCCTGGCTTTTTGCATAATTTGTATGAACTTTTGAGTTTCAGGTTCTATTTCTTCCTTACTTATATTCGATTTAATTTCTGTTTCTCTATTCATTATGCTTCTGAATTCTCTCCAGTTACAATTTAGGTAGTCATATTTTGTACTCTCCAGTTTTTTGTATTTTTTCTGATTAATGTTAAACATTACGGGGACGTGGTCCGATGTGAGTTCGTTAATTGTTATTAACTCGCTCATGTCCGTTATGTTTTTCTGTACAACCAGGTCGATAATTGTCGGCGACATTCCGTTGAAAGGGAAGTGAGTAGGTTCACTACTTCGCTCAATTATAACTTCATTGTCAAGGGAATACTTTAGCAGGGTTGCTCCGTTTGCATTTGTTTTTGTTGGGCCGCCATTCCACTCAGCATGCCTTGCATTGAGGTCGCCGGCCAGAATAACCTTTGTGGCTACATTAACCAGACTGTCTAAATCCCTTGCTGAGAATCTAGACTCAGGAGGGCAGTAGACTACGAACAAACATGTTCCGTCTATGAATTTAATCCCTGTGTGTTCTATCACTGAGTTTTGTTTCTGTATTTCTGTATACGGTATCCCTTTTTTTACTAGAATTGCTACTCCACCCGCGGCCCTTACGCCTCCAAGCCTGTCGGCCCTGATGGTGGTGTATCCTCTGAATTTTAGATTATGTTCCTGTCGGAGTTTTGTCTCGGACAGAAGCACTATATCTACTAAATGTGTATGAATGAAGTTGCTGAGAAGCGCAAACTTCCCAGCAACTCCATTCGCATTAAACATGCATACCTTCAAACCTCTATTTACCGCCATTGAAAAGGAAGAATTGTGTGGTAAAACTTTCTCTATTCTCTTCTGGCATTTTCAGAAGCAATTCATATAGGTTTTTTAGCGTTTTCTCTACCCGCGTTAAGTCTACTAACCTGCCAATTTTTTGAGTTAGATCGAAGATATTACCCGTCGTGTTTGGGGGTGTAGGTGAGTAGGGAATAGGAGGCGAACCTGTGTTAGCTTGTATCCTCCTAAGCGGATGATCGGCTATTTCGTCTGGAGGAGGTGGCGTCGAAATTTCGACGTACCTTCTTCTCGACTGGTCGTCGTTACCTGTATGGAGTAGCACCGGACTTCCGGCGTACTCTCTTCTCGGCTCGTTTCTTCTGACTTGTTGGGGCAGCAACGTGTTTTCGTTGTGCCCTCTTCTCGTCTCTCGTACGCTTTCCTGGTGTGAGGTGGATGGGTTCCCCCCAGGCCCACTCCTTGCATCCTTTCTGCTTTGTCCCATTTGAGGCGGTCCTTGAGACCAAGCATTCACTAGCGGTTGGTCGGCTGGTCTATAGCTTGGCCTTCTTTCTTCATCTCGTTTATCTTGCTTACTTTGTCTGTATTCAAGATTTCTCAGGTATGTTTCGCAAACTCTTGCGTTGGCTGGGTGCGCTCCTTGGCAGTTGCAGCACTTTGGGGGGTCCTCTAGAGTTTTCTTACATTCTCTAGTATAGTGACTTTCCGCACATTTCAGACACCTTGGGTGCCTTTCACATTTGCTTGTGGCATGCCCCCATCTCTGGCATCTGTAACATTGCGTAATTTTTTTGTCGAATTTCATTATTTCCCACGTAACTACAGCATTTAGTATAGTTCTGACTCTGTTATTCAGAAAACTCAGTTTTACTTTTTGGGCTTGTGGTGATCATGTAGATTTTTCTTTCAGTGTTTTTTAGTTGAGATATTCTCCTGACTTCTACTCCCTGCTCTATCAAATCTTCTCTAATATCTTCTTCATCCGGTTGGTGTTCGAGCCCCCTGACTATAAAAGAGTGTACTTTTTCTTCCGGCGTTGTATACGAGTGAAACTCTATGTTCGAATTTCTCAATATTTCTCTGAGTGTATTGTAATCTGCTTCTGTGAATGTCCTTAACGTTGTGTTGTATCTTCCGAACTTTGCTGTATACTCTTTCTCCATGTCTTTTTTCAGCCGTTTCCGTATGTTTGGTCCCAAATCCCATTTCCCTTCCACAATTATGGGAGGCATAGTTTTTTCCTTGTTTCCTTTTTTATCGGTTCTTTTTTGAGCCCCGGATTCTTTTGTCTCTGTTCTAGTTACCGGACTTGTTTCCTGTGCCCGGGATTGTTCTATATTGGATGACCCTAGATTCTCCTTACTTTTTCGTGTAGCTGCCTTTTGCCTTTCCCTCTTTTCTTTCCTAGATTCCTTCTTTGCCGCTTCGTTCGTGTCCATTCCCCTGTTTTGGTCATCGGCTTCCGTGTCTGTTTCGACTGTGCATCCTCCTTGGTTGGCTAACACTTGGTACTGATTACTAAGTTCGATATCATTTAGGCTAGGCCTTTTATTTAATAGCCTTTCCCCTTTTTGTTTTTCCTGCACTGGTTTGGTTGTCGGCTTTTCTTTTCTCTGTTTTTGTTTGTTCTCCTTTTCTTCTTCTTGGGGTTCTGGCACGATATCCTTTTCTTCGATCCCAGCTAGTGCGTGGAGTTTCACTGTCAAGAGATGTATTTCGTTTTCGTACTTTTTTGTTAAAGTTTCCATCCAGTATTTATATAGTGTTTCATGTTGAGATTCATAGAGTACACTATATGGGATATATTCAACTTTATTCCTACTTAGATTTCGATGGATATTTTCCTTGGCTTTCTCTGTCCATAGCCTAGCCGCTTTTTTTATGTCGTTTTTCAAGTCGGCTAACTTCTGATGGGTCCTTAGATATGTTTCTTGACTTGGGGTTTTGCCTTTATATTTTCTTCGGTCTTCTGTTCTTATTATGTCAATGCCCTTCCGTCCCGCTTCTGTCTCAGAACTTTCCTCCTGAGTGCGTTGGCTTTCGCTACTGCTGTTTATTTTATTATTCTCGGACGTTGCTAACCTAGGCAATTCTGTTTTTGGTTTTATAAACGTCTTCCCCTTTGTCGGGGTTTTCTCTGATTTCTCTACTATTTCTTTTTCTTTTTGCTTTTCTCTAATTTTCCTCAATTGTTCTCTTTTATCTTTTTCCAGTTTTTCTTGCTCTCTTTTCTTTTCCGCTATGAGTTTATCGCTTCTAATTAATTCAACATACGCTTCCTTAAGTCCAGGGGGTGGACTTCCTGTTTTCTTCTCCATTTGGTTCGTTTCCATATTGCTATCGGCTTCTTTGTTACCATCCTCTCTCTCTTGGTAGCCACTTATATACTGCTCTATTTTCCTAGACTCTAAGACTTCTAGTTCTTTTTCTGTGATTGTTTCGTATCCACATCTCCTTTCTGTGCGTTCTTTGTTTCCAGCGCACATTACTTTCACTATATGATTTTCTTTACTTATTAGAAATTTGTTTTTTTTTTTTTTTTTTTTTTTTTTTTTTTTGATTTGTTGTGGTTCCCCCACAGGTGCATTTTTCTTCTCCTCATTCTAAGTCCTTTCCCTGGTGTTTTCGGAACGATGAACTCGTTATCTCTACTATCCGTTATATATGAGATATGTGATCCATCATCTGATGTTTGGCTTTTCGTATAGTTTGCACGCTCCTCGAGTACCGTGTCCCCCCCCCCCCGCAGTCTTTTCGACTTCAGACGGTCCTGGGGGGTTTTTCTCGAGGGTGTGCTCTTCAATGATTATGCTTCCGTCCTCTATATTAGACACAATTGATAGAATGCTTTTTTCTATTTCTGATTGAATATTTTCTGATTGGTATTCTGCTATTATTTTGTAGTCCTTCTGGGAAGGTTTTTGTGGAGTTTCACCCTCCCAGTTGGATCTTGCATCCGAATATGCTGGTGTATCCGGGCTGTCAGGCAATATCGTGACTTGGTTTTCCTCCTTGTCTTCTTCATCAATTTGTGGTGAATGCGTGACAATTGTCAAATTGCTTCTTTGGATCACTTCATCAGGTTTTTTCCCCTCTGAATTTGCTAATTCTGTACTCTGTCCAAGTTGGAACACCAAGCCCTTGGGTTCCGGCTCGGACTTGGTTTCTTGACTTCCCGAGGGTGGGGCCCGCCCTCTTTGACCTTCATGTAAAGTTTCCTGTTGTTCGGCCTTACCCTTGTCTGGTGGGACCGTTATCTTTGATTCTTCCTCCATCTCGTTTCATTCGAAAATTTCCGAAGTGAAATTTCCGCGAGATTTGCTTTATTTTGATCTAAACGGTGGTTTGTGATCTTTTTGTTTCGAGAGATTTCTTCGAATGAATTCTACTCTCGGTTTTGTTCTGCTAGTCAATTGCTATTGGTGCGCCACGCCCAAGTGGGCATCGCCAGAATTTTTGACTAGTCCAGAGCCAGCCGGCCAGGGGTTCAGTGTCTGGGCTCGCAAGTTCGTAGTCAGACTCGAACTTACCCTGACAACTTTATCCACCCCCAACACACTGGCCACTGCACTTTCACTTACACTTTTTTGTGCAATGCACTCGGAAATGGTTATGTAACAAGGGCCTACTTGTATTTTCGGCCCTTTTCAAAAAATAAGAATAAATTCTTTTACTCAAAAATGAGGATCTAAATTTGTAAATATACTTTTGACTGTATATAATTACGGGAGCAGAAAATTGAGGTTAGGGTATACACGTCTTACCACTAAGCCTCTCAAAACGCGAATCCTTATTTCGAAATTTTCCAAAAATAAAAAATAAAATCTCGAAAACACTGTACCTACACCAACAATTTCAAATATTGCAAGCAGTTTGTTACTCGGGAGTAGTTTCTAGCGACATTCAATTTTCTGTCAACGTTGCTTACAAGGTGGAAATTCGAAAATTTCCAAAAATAAAATAATTAATTTCCTCGAAAACTATGAATAATAACAACTTCAAATATTGCAAGCAGTTTGTTACTCGGCAGTAGAGTCGAGTGGCATTCACAAAATTTTCTGCAAATATTACTTACAGTTTGAAAATTCTCAATTTACCAAAAATACAGGGTGGGAATTCGAAATAATCTAAGAAAAAAAACGTTTTTCCATAAACTATACATACTAACAACTCCAAATGCTGCACACAGTTACTCGGAAAAAGTCAAGCGGAATTCATGAAATTTTCTGCCAACGTTGCTTATATGATGGAAATTCGATATTATCATTTGTCATTTTCTCGAAAACTATGCGCACTAACAACTTCAAATATTGCAAGCAGTTTATTACTCGGAAGTAGAGTCGGGCGGCATTCACGAAATGTTCTGCCAAAAATTCAATATTTTTTTTTGAAAACTATGCATAGTAATCATCAAATATTTAAAAAAGTTTGTTACCCGGGAGTAAAGTGGAGGGGCATTCACGAAATTTCCTGCCATTGTTGCTTAGGGTAGAAATTCAAAATTTTGCAAAAATTAAAAAAACATCTTTTTGAAAACTATGTACACTAATAATTTCAAATATTCCAAGCAGTTCGTTACTTGCGAGTAGAGTCGATTTATATTCAATTTTCTGCCAATGTAGCTTACAGGGTGAAAATTCTGAATTTTCCAAAAATAAAATAGTTTATTTCTTTGAAAACTATTAATAATAACTTCAAATACTGCAAGCAGTTTGTTACTATGGGGTCGAGTGGCATTCACGTATTTTCTGCATTGAAATAAAAAAAAACTTTTCTGAAAAACTATACATATTGACAACTTCAAATATTGCATAAAGTTAGTCACTCGGGGCAGGTGTCGGCCAGCATTCATGGAATTTTCTGCGAACGTTGCTTACAACGTGGAAATAAAAATTTTCCAAAAAAATTAAAATTGCCATTTATTCATGAGAAGAGACTAGCGGCATTCACGAAATTATCTGCCAAGGTTGCTTACAGAATGAAAATTCAAATAGTTCCAAAAATAAAACCATTAATTTTTTCGAAAACAATAAATACTAACCACTTCAAATATTGCAAGCAGTTCGTTACTCGGAAGTAGAGTCGAGCAGCATTCACAATTTTTTCCAAGAAAAAAAAACTTCTCAAAAACTATCCATACTAACAAATGCTGCACACAGTTCATCGAGAAAGGTCAAGGGGATTATGAAATTATCTGCCAATGTTGCTTGAAAAATTCCAAATTTTTCAAACATAAAAAAAAACATTTTCTCGAAAGCTATGGACACTAAAAATTTCAAATATTGCAAGCAGTTCGTTACTCGAGAGTAGAGTCGGGCGACATTCAATTTTCTGTCAACGTTGCTTACAGGGTGGAAATTCGAAATTTTCCAAAAATAAAATAATTCATTTCCTCGAAAAATATGAATAATAACAACTCAAATTTTTATTGGGGGTTACGAAATTTTCTGCAAACGTTGCTTATAGGGTAGAAATTAGAAATTTTCCAAGAAAAAAATATTTTTCCAAGAACTATACCTAGTAACAACTTCAAATGCTTCACATAGTTAGTAACTCGGGGAAGGAGTCAAGCGGCATTCATGAAATTTTCTGCCAACGTTGCTCATATAAATTTGATGGAAATTCGAAATTTTTCTAAAATAAAATAAGTCATTTTCTTGAAAATTATGCACACTAACAACTTCAAATATTTGGTTAAAACCAATTTTTAAAATTAAAAATTTAATTTTCTCGACAACTATGCCTATAACAACTTTTTATTGCAAAATTTTCTCCCAGAGAAAAGTTGAGCGCATTCACAAAATTTTCTGCCAACGTTACTTACAGGGTGGAAATTCGAAATTTTCAATAAATTTATTCATTTTCTCGAAAACTATATAACTATTAATTTCAAATAATGCAGGTAGTTTATTACTCTGGAGTAAGGTTGAGCGGCATTAATGAAATTTCCAGCCAACGTTGATTACAGGGTGGAAATTCTGAATTTTCCAAAAATAAAATAATTCATTTTTTCGAAAACTATGCATACCAACAAATTCAAATTAAGCAAGCATTTTGTTACTCGGTAGTAGTAGGGTAGAGCGGCATTCACTAAATTTCCAGCCAACTTTGATTAAAAAAATGAAAATTCGAAATTTTTCAAAAATAAAATAATTTATTTTCTCGAAACATGCATATATTGCATTTTGCGTATATTGCAAAAAGTTTGTCAACCGAGAGTAAAGTTGGGCGGCATTCGCGAAATTTTCTGCCAAAACACTGCTTACAGGGTGAAAATTCGAAATTTTCCAAAAATTAATTTATTTTTTCGAAAACACCAAGAGTTTCAAATATTGCAAGCAGTTTATAACTCAGGAGTAGAGTCGAACGGCATTCTCGACTCTCCTGCCAACGTTAATTACAGGGAAAAAAATTGAAATAAAAAAAATTTAATAATTAATTTTTTCGAAAACTATGCATACTAAGTTCAGATATTGCAAGCAGTTTGTACTCGGGAGTAGAGTCAAGCGGCATTCATGAAATTCTCTGTCAACGTTGCTTACAGGGTGGAAATTCGAAATTTTCCAAAAATAAGATAATATTTTTTTTTTCGAAAACTTTGCATACCATCAACTCCAGATATTGCAAGCAGTTCGTTACTCGGGAACAGAGTCGAGGTCATTCAATTTTCTGTCAACGTTGCTCACATGGTGAAAATCCGAAAAAAATTAAAAAAAAAAAACTCAAAAATCATTAACAACTGACATAGTTAGTCACTCTGGGAAGGAGTCGAGCGGCATTCATGAAATTTTCTGCCAACGGTGCTCACAAGGTAGAAATTTGAAATTTTTCAAAAATAAAATCATTAATTCTCATGGAAACTATGCACCCTTATAACTGCAAATATTGCAAGTAGTTTGTTATTCGGAAGTAGAGTCGAGTGGATTCACGAAATTTTCTGCCAATGTTGCTTACAGAGTAAAAATTCGAAATTTTTCCAAAATAAAATAATTAATTTTCTCGAAAACTATGCATACTTAAAACTCCAAGTATTACATAAAGTTTATAAGCCGAGAGTAAAGTAGAGCGGCATTCACGAAATCTTCTGCTATCGTTGCTTACAGGGTGGAAATTTGAAATTTTCAAAAATTAAATAATTAATTTTCCCTATGTACACTCACAAATTTAAATATTGCAAGGTTCGTTACTCGGGAGTAGAGCCAACGACCAACGAAAGTTGGTCATAAGCGTTAGAAGGTAACCTATGACAAAGTACATTAGGCAATAAGCTCATTTGAACCGCACAAATCACCGGGACCAGACTGGATTTACCCAGCTCTCTTGCGGAAGGGATCAGAAATAATGCGTGGTAGGCTCTGTGAAATACTCAGAGACAGCTTGGCTCTTGGATATATATCAATGTTCAAGAGCCAATGGAGGAATATTATTGTAATTATATCCGGTGAATGGCGGGTGTATAATGCCATGTTATAACAACAGGGTTCAAAAAATATGTTTTGGAATATTCAAGCGGAATTATTTAAGTTGTCGAACTATATCCAAGAAAAACTACCAATTTTCGAGTCGACACCGATAAAGAAAGTTGTCCACCTGGCTGCAACTTATATTTTACTTTAGGTTTAAAGCCAGATCCAACGCCCACAAATGTGTTAATTTTTTTGTCACATCCAGTGATGGATCATAATAACAACGTCAAAGTTATTCTACCAAAAGGTGCCGCAACATGACTAATTTAAGTTTTGTACACGGACATGTAACGTGGGTCTGACGAGGATATATGAAATAGTAACAACGGCCTTTGCCGAAATAATGGAAAATATACGAGCAATTTTTTTCAATTTGATTAAATCTACAAAAAATGCCTCTGAATTCATTACTACAGAAAATAATATGAGAAAACATGCAAAAAGTGGAAATTTGATGGCAATCGAAGTTATTGAAAAAGTTTTTCTTGTATTAATTGGCTGACGAGATCTAAAATCGTACTGTAAATATGTAAAGCGATATTTTTTTAAATTTTCGATGTTTTCTATAAGAGTCCTCCATAGAGTGTATCTCCAAATCTAAATGTAAAAAAGATATTTCGAAACAAATTACAATGAAATCGATAGTTATTGAAGTGATTGCAAATCATGAAAATACTTTTGAATTTTATTATTATTGAAAGCTATTCAAAATAATAACAAAGGTCAAGTGAGTGTAATAACTACTTATGAAATTTTCTGAAAAAATACAAATGGAGTTTTTGTCCCAATCCTATGGTGAGGAAGTTTCTGTTCAAAGTCAATTAATTACTATTTTTCTCAAATTCCATGTACTTGAAAACGACTGGAAATATCGGAAAATTTCGGACATTTCGATTGAAATGAATAAAATAAAGGTCTCTTAGACAGAGAGGGGGTCGAGAAGACAAGCAGATTATTGTGAAAGAATGGCGTTCCTACGATTTCAAGAATTGCGTCAGAGGACTACTAGGAAAATTGAAACATAGGAATTGCTATTCTTGTAATAGTTAGGAACTTGTTTCCAGAGAGAAGGCCAGACATAACCTTAATCCAGACCACCCAAGTTCATACAACGCCCACTCAAAAAATGCATCACACACAAAACATAACAATTATCTTAAAATCAGGAAGAAGCGTTTTGGCTTGGTGGCAATGAATATTGGAAAAATGATGTGATGTTTCGGTGTAAGATAAGAAGTTATTATTGTAGAAACGTCAAAATGAACCACATAAAATTATGTTACTTGAATTTATTCATAGAAAGTTTATTCTTGTGATTCCACGCCAGTTTCAATTAAAGCCATCTTTTCATTTCAGAAGGTCATTTGTGATGGGTACTGGAAATCGTACAAGAGAAAAGTAAAAATAGAATTTTTGTACAAACTAAACAAGGACATTTACAAAGAAAAACTCCATTGCAAATTACATGCTTTATAATTAAAATAGTGTTTCTGCTTGAGTTTAGACCTGATATCCTATAAACCAGTATTTTTGACCTAAATGTATCACATATCAAACAAAATATTTATTTTCATCCTTTCAAAACATTCGAATTGTCTTTGGACCATACATTATTGAACCGGCAACCTTCAAAGCTTGAATTTTGGCTAATTTAGTAATTTACCACTGCCTCCTTGAGTACTTGATTTCATAAAATTAACTAGCTGTTCCGACAGACGTTGTCCTGTCCAAATTTCTATGTTCTCTAAAATGTTTTTCCAGAAAACTCTCGTCCGCGAAGAATTTCTTTTTTTCTATGTTTTCCTTTATGTTGTTCCATCTAGACTATGCTTTTGACTCCTTCCGCTTCCTGTTGTCCCGTTATCCCGTTTTCCTATTACCCCGTTTTTTCTTTATCCCGTTATCCCCTTATCCTGTCATCTCATTATCCCGTTATCCCTTTATCCCATTTTCCTGTTATCATCTAGACTATGCTTTTGACTCCTTCCGCTTCCTGTTGTCCCGTTATCCCGTTTTCCTTTATCTTTTTTCTTTCCCGTTATCCTTACCTTTTTTCATTTCCCTTATCCTGTATCCCTTTTCCCGTTTTTTTGTTATCCCGTTATTCCCGTTATCCAGTTTTCCTGTTATCCCGTTTTTTATTTATCCCGTTATTCCGTTTTCCAGTTATTCCCTTATCCTGTCATCCTATTTTCCCGTTTTTTCGTTATCCCGTTATTCCCGTTATCCCGTTTTCCTGTTATCCCGTTTTTTCTTTATCCCTTTATCCCGTTCTCAATTTATCGTACAACAATTATTATATTGTAGATAAAATAAAATAAAATTCGCGATGGAAAAATAGGGGTTGATCGTAGAAGGGTGAAAATTTAGGGTGGTATGTATTTTTGAATGCTGTATCATAAAAAAATAAAAACAACAAATTTTATCTAAAAAATAAAATTAAGGGGTGGACCACCCTTAATATTTAGAGCGATGAGAAATAGATGTTGTCCGATTCGCAGACCTAACCGATATGCACACAAAATTTCATGAGAATCGGTCGAACCATTTCGCAGGAGTTTAATTACAAACACCGTTTCACGAGAATTTTATATATTCGATTATTCTCGGCCCCATATATCACAAAATCCAAATCTTGATGTATGACAAAAAATCATAATTTTCTACCCTAAAAAACACCTAGAACCAATTTTGAATACACTCGGATCATATAAAAAACCCGTCCACCATTTTGAATTTTTCAATAATATGCAAACCATATAATTGGATGAATGGAGGTGGGTCGAACATTTTTTTACCATATTAATTACAGATGTGTGAAGCTGAATGGAAGCTAATAGTGAAAAATGTAAGACTTCGATCACATATCTTTTCTTTGGCATCAACCAACCAGAAAGCTATTTGTCTTCTCATTTCGTATCAAATCTTGCTCTGAACAGAAAAATAGATGAAATAGAAACATCGGCCATAAACTTCTATAAATTGAAAATAATTTAGAGTTCATGGTGTGGAATCATCTGCGACTGAAAGATAAACCATCCATCGTTCAAGATAACCTCTTGGGAGGTATTCATGTTGAAAAGGTAAACATTCTCTATTGAATAGAAATATTTTTCTGAAAATTTAAAAATCTACCACAATAATGAAGTTATCTTTTGTAATATATAACAGAAAACAACTACTTTCCCGGCTAAAGCCACGCTGGATATTGAACTACATCTGATAGATATTGTGAAGGACCCTAAAAGAAAAAAATCTGAAAGTGAAAATTTGCATTTTTATTCAGATAGCTCTTTGGAAATTCCAGTCTTGATTAAGAACTCGTATAGATGAATGAAGAAAAATGTTTTCCAAAAAGGAGTACTCACCAGAAATTATTTGTAACATTGATGTAAGAGTGACATCGCATTCCCTTGGTCTTCAATACATTTTTGTCGACGAAAATCTATTTTGCGCTTCCACGATCATCAAGAAGACCGAAAGAATTGGGAAACACATTTTCTAGAAGCACTTTGCGATGATGGAAAAATGGGAATTTTTTGTGTGTATTCAACTCAATTCCTTTTTCTGGAGATTCGACTATGTAATTTGGATATATGACAGAAACTATTTAAATATAATATGAAACGATGATTATTATGAATCCAAAATTATTGCCTTTGAAGATTTCTACAGGAGACAACCATAAAATTTTATCTTAAACACTAGAATAGTGCATAAAACAGGAAAATGTTGAAATTTCATCAGATTACAAGGCGGCCCTACCTCCTTTAGTTTTAAGGCTTCATATTAATCTTTAAGTACCCCAACTATGAGTAAAAACGTTTGGCTATCGCTGTAGTATAATTTTTATAGCATTGTAGACACATATTTGTTTTCAATGCTATTTCCAATCGTACCTTATGTAGTAGTATATATTCTTCGATCCTAAATATACTCACATAACTTAGAAAAAAGATTTGTGTATAAGACTGTACTTACGATCTTCTCCCTGACAGGGCATTCCTGGCTGTTCGGGGACATTTGGGAACACTGTGGACAAAATAAAAAATAGTACATCATTTGTCTCATCAATTACTGTGTGTCTAACTGATTTGGACATTTCTCAAAACGCAATGCACAAAAGAACCAAAATACTGTGAACTGAATATAGTTTTCATAATGTCATTTTTATTGTGATATATGTGTACAGGCGCAAAAGGGAACAGCTCCAAGCAATAATGATTATCAATATGATAAGATAAAGGTTATAATCTATAATAACGTTCAGAATATAATTCAGAAGAAATTACGAAAATTGAAAAATATCTTACATTTGTACTTCGTTGAAATGTGAAAGCACTGTTTTTAACGAATCTTAGTTGAAAAACCACTTTTGAGAGGCAATATGTGAGTCCAGCTCACAAATAACATACTATTATTGTGCCATGTACTACACCCATCGCATTTCGAAAAAAAATTAAATGAATTAAAACCTTGAACCGTAACAGCGCCGAACATAAATGAATGAAATGTTTATTGGTAGGATACATCCTAATATATAACAATAATTATTTCTTTAAGCTTAAGACTAACAAAATAAAAAATATTAAAAATAAAAATAAAATAAAGAATAAAATAAAGTAAATGCCTAAATATAAATATCTTCAAAGTTATATGAATCAGTTATAATAAGTGATAATAATTAGTGACTACAGTAATAACTTCTATAGTAATTTCATACAAGGAATATGTACATACCTTCATGGGTGTACATTACATACCAATTATGGGATAACAAGATTAAAGTTGAGAAATTAAAAATTAAGAAATTAAAAATTTAGAATTGAAAACAAACAATAGTGATCAAATGACATATGGCAGATAAATTCCTTTCACAGCATAATATTAAGAGTCAGTTTTAATATATGAAATTAAGATGTTCTTAAAGCATTCAATGATTTCGATTCTTTGATGGAGGTTGGTAATTTATTGAACTCATTAAGGCCTTTATAAAAAAGTGATTTCATAGAAGAGGACATATTCTGCCTTGGTAAGTGGAGATTATTGCTTCCTCTTGTATAATGATCATGTATGGTAGAATTGTATGTAATGAATTCATTGAAATATGCAGGAAGTTGATTATTCAATATTTTGTAAATAATTATCATTGATCGTAGATAGAGTCGTTGCTTTACAGTCAACCATTGTAATGATTCAAGCATCAGGGATATATTGGTGAGACGACTACACCTGAGGATGATACGCATTCCACGATTCTGAAATTTTTGTAATGATACTTTATTTGCATCAAATAAGTACAAGATACTTGCACAATAGTCGAAGTTTGGTTGTATTATAGAGTTGTATACAGTTATTCTTGAGTGTGTTGACAGTCTTTGGGAAATTCTTGAAAAGAAGTATAATTTTTTTGGTATTTTTTTGGACATATAGTCATAGTGAGCTTGAAATGATAAGTTATTATCCAACATGAATCCTAGATATTTGAACTCGGTGACATATTCAATTTGGCTATTATCAATAGTTGTATTATAATGATTGAGGTTGATGTTTTTCTATCTGTATGAAGTTGCAAGGATCATTGCCTTTGTTTTGTCAACATTAAGTTTAAGTTTAAGTTTATTAGAGTTCAAATAAATCTGAATTTGCTGCAGTGAGTTATTCATTTTGTTTATAGCATCATCCAAGTTGTCACTAGAAATTGACAAAAGTGTTATCATCTGCGAAGAGATTGACGAAGTCACAGGAATGGAACTGATTTATAGCGAATACGCGTTTCGGCGAATGGTTTGGTGTTCGTCAATTTTTGTCACCGTAATATAGTTATGGAGCAGAGGCATTTTTCGATAGATAATATCAAAGGTATTTTAACCGTTGACTCACATCGACAATTTTTTATTATGAGCATACTTTCTTTCAGAAATAATCGAATAATTAAGCTCGTGTAGTGTGTCTTCAGAAACTTCACTGTGCGAACAATTCAAATAAATTATGTACAAAATCGCGAAAAAAGTCTGCGTAGTGCGAATTTACGTAAGGCAATTAACTAAGTAACTTCAACAGAGAAAGGCTGATAAAATAGAGGAAAAAATTTTATATCTGAAAAGTGTTCAGAGGTGGAAACTAATAGAAAATTCGGAGAAATCCGAAACTAATCATCTTAATTAATATATCCCACCGTAATCTTTGTCACATATTCTATCAAAACTCCAATTAGTTTTGTCCAAGCCTCAACAACTACAAATGATGCTTATTCTTCTTTTCTGCAAAACCTTCAGCTCAATCAAAATAATCGAGAAGCGGTGGTATTTTGGGACTTATTCAAGCCTATTGACTATGTAAATCATGAAATACCGCCTAAAAACTTGAAATCTATGAATTTAGAGGTATTGCATAGTATTACGAATATAGTATGCCAATACCTGTTGTTTGTGTCTGATCAACGGGAAATCCTAATCAAGTAGTGTCACCAACCGCCGACGTTACCGAAAGGTCGAGGTAATTCAAGAAACGTTATCGACTTTTCTGGCATTTTTATACCACGTGAAAAGACAGCATAGTACAGGTATTTATCGGGAAGAAAACGTGATTCAGATACAGTGTCGTGCCCAATATTTTAGTAGTGAACTGTGATTGATTTATTTAATTGTCAGAATTAATCATTGTGTAATTTTTTGTAGTGTAAACGAACGAACAATAACTAGTTGACTATTTTAATAGAGACGAACCCCAGATTCGTAACAGTTGGTGTCATTAGTGAGGATATTAATGACTATTTGAGAACAATTGATGGTGAATACGAGAAATACACCCTAAGACGATATGAAGGCCACAGTGGAAATGCAGCAACAGTTTGCCGAGCAAGAGAAACGAATACTGGAAGAAAAACGATTGGAAAAACAAGCAGGAGGAACGTCGACAGACAGAAAAACCAGAGGTGGAAAATGGTCGTCAAAAGGAAGAGGAACGTTCACAAGTAAATTTCCAGATAATTTCAGAAGAACAAAATAGAGAACGAGAACAATAGAAAGCACTTCTCGAGCAGATTATCCAAAAAACTGACGGGCAAATCGTAGGCCTGAAGAAAGATATCGATAATATTGGTGACATCAACACTCTGGAAAACGCTGGAGGGTGTAGCTGTTGACTATTTAAACACAAATTCTTTCTTTTCAAATTTGCCGAAAGTCACAGTTTCCAAAAATTTATATTTGTTTCAAATGGTCTTAAATGGGCGTCTTTTCTGGGTAATCATTGTAGCATTGTTTTTATTACCATGTTCCGGTTAGACTCGGTACGAGCAGATGGGAGACATCAAATATTGAGAGATAGTCGGAGAGCAATATTTAGTTTTCAAGAAGATAATATGTATTGAATCTATTCGGAAATGTAAGTAAATGAAATATGATTATTAGGAAGGATTTTCTGCGTCGACCTGCAGATTTTTCTTTTTCCTTAAACATATTCTATTTAGCCTGTACCCAAATCTTGTAATAAGAATATCATTACTTCAGATGCAATAAATGTTACTGATTGATGTATTTTATGTTTATAAGCATATTGAATTTCGAATCATTTTTTCTATATACTGCAGTTTATATATAGCTGTCTATTTCGGGTAAAACTAAACCATATTTTCTCCACAATGAACTACTTTTTCACCGCAAATCACTATCCGCCATTCTTGTCACTAAATTCAATTATTTGTGTTAGCCTTATGTCTTCTATATTCATTTACTTTCTTTCTGAATGTTTTATTTCAAATACTTCCATGGAATAATATATTTTCACTTCTTTATGTAATTCTTCGACACAAAATGTTTGATGTCGATAAATATGAAGAACAATATTTTCATCCACTCTATCTCAGAATTGTGCAATCCACCCTAATTTTGTTTTTGATAATGCTGGAGAGTTATTTAGACATCATATTACCTCTCGACTAGTGATGAGATCCTAGTGGTTTTAATTGTGGCTGAACTTGGCACTTGGCTACAAAATCTACCTGCCTCAGATAACTACACTTTTTTTTTCACTTTTCTGCCATCAACTAAGTAAATCTAAATTTTTAGTTTCCTCCTTGAGGACTTGAACACACACACACATTTCCTGGATAACTAGCAGGTTTGACACATCTTTTGTAAAATGAGTTGAAGATTTGAACTCATTATTTTTCATTGTAGAATTTTTTGCTTCATTGACCACTCTTTTTACAATCAAATCTGCTCGATATCTGCTGATCAAAATATCGATCGAACAATAATCATTCGACTTGGCGTCTAGCATCTCCTTTCAAAGCTATCTGCAATCTACACATATTTTCCTCATCTAAAAGTTTTGTCAAAAGAAAATATTGAAAAAAAATTGACGACAGTATCAGCAGGAAAAGCGGAGCTTTTTCAGTTGACTGCCTATATATAGGAGACAGTACTGTCCTCTGAGGAACGCCGGCCTCAATTTCTCTCGAATCCGAGAGACTTGAAATGTCCCAAGAGGAACGACTTGATCTACTTGATCAAACTCAGTGGCAGGTGAAAATCTATTAGCATGCCAAATCTTGTCAAAGGCTTTGATAATATCAAGTAAAACAATGTGAGCGCTGTTATTTGAGTTTACTCCACTAGCCTCATCACCTGAAGCTCAGTGGAGTGAGCACGTCTAAAACCAAATTGTTCGTTGGGTAGGGTATTTCTCTCCTCCATTTCGTCGTCAAGCCTTTCTAGAACGATGTTTTCAGCCAGCTTAGCCGAACTGCAAAGACTGATCGGTCGATAATTTTGTGGAAAGGTCGGGTTTTGTCCCTATTTAGGAATCATAATCACAACGGCATGCTTCCACCTCCGAGGGAATCTCTTAAGACGCAGTGAATTATTAATAATATTCAATAATGACTGCACCTGGTTATCTGGGAAATACTCAATCATTCGATTAGTAATTCCGTCGTAACCAGGCGCTTTTTTGGGATTGGGTCCCTTTATGGGCCTTAGGTTCATCCAACGTAGCTGGACGAATGTCGTCATGATTGGGTTCCCTAAGGGTACGATGAACTCGATTTTCCAACGAAATTTCACGATCCAGATCATCGTCAGGATGCTCATTCAGTCTAAACTGCCTTTCCATCGAGTCTGCAAAAGCTTGAGCTTTGGACTCTGGGTCATAGCACAGTCCGGCCTCACCATGAATAGGGGGGAAATCGGTCTTTTTTTGTTTTAAATTTTGATGAATTTTCCAAAATTGATCAGTTTTCTAAATTTTGAAGGGTTATGCCAAATCTTTCGTTCCGAAATTCCGATATATTTTCTCTAACCTCCCTATTCAAATCATTAGCTCGGATTCTGTCCGCAGGGAACAGACTCCTTTGATACGCTCTTCTAGAGCGATTTCTCTCGCGGATGAGATTTTTAATCCTCAAAGTGAATTCGTCATGGAATCTAGGAGCCGGTTCCTTGTGGGAGGAATCCTCTGAAGCATTTTTGATGGAGAGTTCGTAGTGCGCTACGGCCTCATCCAACTCGAGTGGAGCGCAGTAACATATCTCCAGAAGCGGACGAAATCTCTTTCACATGCGATCCGTCTGGTGGATCACCTCCCAGTGATAAAATCACCGGATTGTGATCAGAGCCCAACTCGGCGAGGACGTGTGTATCCCAGTTTCAGGTGATGTTCCTGGCCAGGGCAATGTCAAGTACATCGAGCCTGTATGGACCAAAGTGTGTCGGCTCATCTGGAGCCAACACTTGGTATTCATACCTGTCACTGTGTTGCCTCAAACGTCTGCCATTGACGTTGGTTACACGACTCCATTGCACGTGCTTAGCGTTCAGATCACCCATGACCAAAACAGATTGATCTGTTTCCATCAGGAGCACATCAAGTGCCTTAGGAAGTATTTGATTCCGCGGAGGGTTGTAAGCAATGATTAAACGCAAATGACCACTCCTCGTGTTGAAAATTATACCTACAGCTTCAATACCATGGGTATCATAATTGGAAATGTCAATCTGAACATTGTAACGTTTACACTGCGGAGCAGTATAACTTACAAGTTGTATATAAATCACAATACCATAGACCCACATATAAATATTTAATTTTTATTATTCTCGTAGTTTAGAAAAGATATCTCAAGATTATAATCTTTCATCTACCTATTTTTGTATAAAGTAAATATTAAGGGCCCTCCCTGCATTTTGTATTATATCTCTGGAGTAATTCTCTTTATTATATGGTAGACTTATTTAAAATGATGATAATATATTCATTATTGTTGACCCCATTAGTCAGGCGAGTATCAGGGTTGCCTATCGATGAGTTCTCGGAACTGACAAAGTGGAACGACCACATGACGTCAAAACAGCTGATCGAGAATAGGTGTTATCATCAAATATACTGCCCTTTCCCTTCTCAATAGATTAAAAAAAGTTATTCTAATATGAAAAGGAAGGTGCGAGGTGAATTCAAATTACCAACGGAATTTGCATTTCCGGTTCTCGAGTGAGAAAATTGAAGTGAAGAAGGTTTACTCTTTTCGCTGTGAAAGTGATGGCGAGGCCAACTTTGTAGTTTTACTCTTCTAGTAGTAGTTTTGAGAAAATACAAGTGTAGATTTGAATACAGTTTCCAGTGGTTATGATTTAATCCATCATCATATTTGATAGTAACTATATGAATGCGATTACACTCCTCACGAGATTGGAAATAAGTATGGTTCTCACGAGATTTGTACCACAAGTAATTAATGGAGAATGACAGAAGCCAACTTTGATAATTATTGGATTCAAAGTGTAAATTTCTCTATATATTTGAAATACCCTTCTTTGAATGAAGGTAAGAAAATTCCTCAACAGAAATAGTTTTAAAAGTAAAGATTTTGATATTTCATTGGTATGAACTCCCATGGTTTCTTTAACCTCTAGCAATTCCAATTCTAAGCTCGTTTACTTTGTTATACAGTATGATCAAGAATATTTAAACAAAAGTTGTTAATCAAGTCTAGAGCTACGAAACCAGGAAGTACAAATGAGTTATATATTGGTCAGGTACAAATCGTATAAATATTATAGGGTTCATGGTTCTTGATTCCTGGTAACAGTCAATTGATACAAGCAGTGATCCTGTGGAAATCCAGACTAGTAGCACTGTCGGTGTATACTTATAACTACCCCAGGATTGTTAAGGTCAGACTGTTCTGGAATATTTTTTGTAACTCGTTTTGAGTGGAAGTGCTTGTACACATTACGTTGTTGGTATAAATTTCGTTGTCGATTTTTAATTCCATTGTCTATTTACATTGTGTATGGATTTATTCACTAAAAATCTGATTCAACTTCATTGTGTTGATTTTCCTCAAAGGTATAAACATAATTGATAATGCTACACTGTGTAATATTTTAAAGTTGGGAAATACCCATTTTTTGTTGTCATATGTTTTCTACGGAAGTACAGAGACCTATATTACATAACTGTACTTCATGAAACCTTCTCAGCAATGTAACATTGTATATATGATTATAGTACCGATACCGTTGTTTTTATAAAGTTGATGTTCACATATCAACCTCATTTTAAATTCGAGGAAATGCCTGTATCGATATTATACTTCGAAACGTAACCCAATTGTACAGTAGAGAAAATATCGAAAACCTTTTTTTTCTTGAATATCCATATGTGATTTTTATAATGTGGGATACCACATTATTGTGATAATTGGAAATACATTGGATCTTGATTTCTAAATAAACCCATCCACAGAGTATTTTTTAGATTGTCTATAATTCATGTATACGTTTTAATCTACAAGTTCTCAGTTGTAGTAGATTATTTTTCTAGTTTTATGTTTAACTGAGTGGCGTCCAACAATAAGAAAAAGGGTCACAAAATAATAATATTAACATCACACTATATGAATCTATTGAGGCCAGTTCCCAAACGAGTCTCTTGTCCTGAGTAAATAAGCCGAGGGAAAATAAAGTAACATCTTGTCGCTATATAAATAATAGCCACAAGACCCGCTACAACATGCGAGTGACAATGTTTGACCAAAATGGCAACACCGCCACCCGGACGTCCAGTCCGGTCATTTCTAAGCACTTTGTAGTTAGGAAATCTAACAGGTTCCCCATTAAGATTAGTCTCCTGCAGAAAAGCAACTACAAGAAACTCTTGAAACTCAAGTCTATTCTGGAGAAGTCCATTACAGTTCCAACTCACCGCTTTGATGAAATTCGGAAACTGCTGTTCACCCATTAATTGGGATTAAAACCTGTTGAGAACTTGGCAGCAGCTTCAGCGAACTGCGCAAACAACATCCTCATTTGGTCTAAAGGATGTCTTTAGGCGTTGAAATTTGAGGAGGGGAAGCGTCCCGGGCCGCCGCCGCATATGACACCCCCGCCCGTGTCCTGTTTTCGGGAAAATATCGTCGATTTTGCGATAGTGAAGCGGGGTCCATCCACCATAGTTCGCAGTGTGATCCCCACTGCAGTTCGCACACCTAGCTTTTTCTTTCCTAGGCTTTGGACATTCACGAGTGATATGGGCAACCCCGCACTTGACGCAGGCGGGGGTGGCACAGCAGTTCAGCTGGCAGGGGCCAAACCGCTGACATCTGTGACATTGGTCCACAGAGGCCCAGAGCCCGAGATAATTCAAAATATCTTTAGGCACTGGAAGTTCCGGAACCTTTTCATGTCTCTTTGCAGGGGCACGTCCATTCTGAGCATCGGAATCTGTCGATTTAGAACTTATCAATGCACTTACGGCAGAAATTTTCGAAAGATCATCTCCTAACGAGGCGAGTAGGGTGCTCAGCACTTCCAGGTTCCAGGAGATCGGCCCTCGGAAGAGAACCGATCCCTGCCAGCACAGCTTCCTTGCTTGCCAGGATACCTTTTCCAGAGGCCTCGTCCAGTTCTACTGAGAGTTTGGTTTTATATGGGATCTTCGGTGGGGTGGGTTCTAACGGTTGCTTCTCCACTCTTCGGGGCACAAGGCGACTTCGGAGTTTGAAAGCACTTGGAAATTCGCAAATATTTGCGGAGCGATATTAAGCGCAGCTTCTCCGGTTCTATGCATGACCGGACTTGTGACTTCGAGTATTATACACGAATATCCACTCCACTTCGTGATATGGACTTCACTAACTTATAAGTGATTATGCCCAAGTCTTAGTATTGAAACGATTCGAATGCAACTATTAGCTTAGCGATCCTTCATCATCAGGAAACGTTTAAACGTAAATCAAACATAATATCACTTATACTGGACTGTAAGATTCAAAATGTAATTAAGTGTACAGGGTGTGTCAGAAGTGTGGTTCACGATTTTAGATTTTTATGTAGTGATCCTACAACCTCAGGAAATATTTTCTTCTCTACATAGGGCGAATCAGAATTGCCTATGGCCGACATATTCTTCCAATTAATTTGAAAGCAAATTTTCGCATAATAATCACACTAACCCAGGAGACGTTTTCAACTCAGTTCTGAGCATCTTCCAACGGAAAAAATGAATATAATTATAATAAACAACAAACATAAAATCATCTTATTGAAGTCTCGACGTTTAAACAACCACTCTCAGTTAATACCATATTGTACGTGCTATAGCTAATTTCCATATAACAGAAGGCTTCACATCTGCATGAATGAATGAATGAAATCAAAATTCTGAGTGGCATAAATACAATGTTTATGGACGGCAGTAATTTTAGGTAAGCACCGCTCGAAGTGGTTCTTTTTCAATATACACCTGCGTGTAAACTTTTGACTTTAACTATATTTTTTTAGAAACTATTCACGAAATCAAAAAAATATGCTGTTTGAAAGACAAATTTAATATACTCTTTATCTTATCGTTTATATACGTAGCAAACGGTAAATGAATGGAACGTATTTATGTGGTGGTTATAACGAGAATAACAAACTAACTAACATTATTAGTTTTTCATAATTTGATTAGTTTTCAAGTGTGTTAGTTTAATGCATACTACACCGCATATGACACGCTCAGCGGTTCGAAGAGTGTCAAAATTTTCACAATCCACCATCAGTCTAAAAAAGGACAAATAATTGTTTTAAAGAGAAGACAAGATCTATTCATAGGCGACATGGAACGGCAGAATGCGATTTACAACGGATCGTGATGACCGCTTTATTGCGTCAACAACATTAAGAAATCGTGTCCTCCATGAAATACGAGGAGGGGCTATTAGTCAGTGGACAGTAAGACAAATACTGTAAGAAAGAAACCTGACTCCTAAAACACCTGCGATTGGTCCAAAAATTACCCCAGCCTGCGTTCTTCACGATATGATGATGATGGTCTGGGGTGAAACGAACCGACCCTGTTTTCATCCAGAGGGACGACTATGGTCGCGGGAGAGGTTAACGAGAACCTTACGTCGACTACATAGAAGACGAATTTATTTGTATGCATGATAATGCTAGGCCGCACACCGCAATAATATTGAAAAATGACATTACGGAAGTCGGTTTTCAAGTTATTGAGTAGCCAGCGTGCTGTCCCGACCCAATCCCGATCGAACATTTATGGGATGAGCTAAAACGAAGAATTCGTGCGAAACTTCGTGCCCCAACCACGATCGCAGATCTTATTGTTGCAGTAGAAGAAGAGTGGCATCCCACAAGAAACAATATCGAGTCTGATTAGATATATGCCTAATCAAATGAGAGATGTTATGAGGGCAGAAGGGGGTCATACCCATTATTAAAATCAAAGTTTTAATTTAGATAATTGTCAATAAACCATACTTCTTTTATTAATAAAAAAGTTAATTTGTTTCATGCATTAATTTCACACTTTGAACAATAATTTAATTTTAACAAATTTACGGTCAGGTCAGAGCACATTAAATTGCCTTTCAATTATAATTTTTTCATCTCATGAATAGTTTCTAAAAAAATATACTTAAAGTCAAAAGTTCACACTGTGATTTCTATGCACGCAAGTTTAATCAATTTCATTTTCACACGATCGGAAAAATATCACTTGTCAAAAACGAATTTGATATCTGCCAACAAGAAAATGAGTAAAAATAAATTCTGATTAGTTTGTTGGAAAAAACTCAGCAGCTCTGAAAATATGTACTGATTTTAATTCTTCCTACCTTAGGTTTCCTGGTTGTCTAATTGGTAAATTCCAAATAATTTCATATTTCCTTTGTTTACTCCTACACGCTGTATTTTGTTGATGATAAACTTTGAAGAGTTTCCCACAGTTTTCTTCCAATATTATTGATGATGATGATAATTTTTTGTAAGTTTTCCAAATTATACATCAAGAGATATGAAGTGAGACAACCAACTTTTCCATTTTAATTTTCCCCTACAAATGAGTCCATCGCCTATCTTACATATTTCTACATTTTATGTGGAAATGAACAGGGGATTGAACAATATTGGAAAAATAATTGTTTGGTACAACATTTGACTAACTCCCACTAACCTATTGACATGAAATTTGGTTTGGAGGCAATTCATTCTGGAAGTTTCATTCACCGAAAATGCAAGATGGTGGTTGAAGAGTTTTTGAGGAGATGGACTATGGGTTTAAAATTGAAAATAAAAATTAAATAAACAATGAAAGATTCCTAAAACTCATAAAAGATTAAAAACCATTTTTTGTGATTTGGCTGATGGTGGATTGTAAAACTTCGGGCCTCTGGGAAACTTCTTTCTCGCCAATTCTTGGAGAATTCTTCCGCGATCCTTTCATGATTTTTCATCTCTTGGTATTATCTCAACAAACACCTTTTTCGGAAAATGTTGAGTTGTCTTTCCAACTGGTGTTGATAAATGAAGGTTAGAGTTACATGATTGACACACATCAATCATCAAAAATACAAGCAACTTTGGAATATATTTTAGAACCCAAAAAATACGTGATGGATAGAGATATCAATTTTACATGAACAGCAACTGTTTCGAATTTGAACATATTATATTTTCCAAAAAGTAACTGGAACATAACCGAATGAAACCGTAATTGAATTTGCGGTGCCTCTCTTATGTTTTTCATAACTTCCAAACGTAAACTAAGATATATGAACATTTCCAGAAACACAGACATTCTTTGTTCCAGAATGCGAATGCAAGAAATGTCCAGGTCTCAGGGATTTCCTCGTATTTTTTTCATAATTTCTACACGCATAAATATGGACATATAAAATTCAATCTACTCAATGAAACCCTACCATAGAATTTTTGGTGTCTCCCTTTATTATTATGTAAAAAAATCGCGGGAGATAGATCTCAAAATGAGAAATCTATTAAAAATACTAGTGAATATGGGAAATAAAAATAATTCAGGGATGTAAAATAACAAATTTATTACTAGGCCAATCATTGCAGATTTTTTCCAGAAAACCGACTGTGCCATCATACGAAAGACGATCCGTAGTTACATCATGTTATGTTTTCTACTCGCAACTGTTCTTACAAACATTTAAAAGCAAAAAATATTTTTTTTTTTAGTTTTTCGCTTATAACATGAAAACTAATGAAGCAATCTTGATGCTATCAATGGACAAATTGTAGAAAATGCGAAAAAAATGAGCACTAGTACGACTCGATCGTATTATTAGTAAAGGAGAAAAAACGTTTTTTTTTTATTAATAACACCGTCATTTTCTGAGTTGTAGCGCAGGCTCTCCGCGACATATAGTAGTGATTTATATGTACTTTATGTGTAGAAAACTACCATGCAGTCGGATCATTAGTTTTTGCATAATTGCAATTTGATTTTTTTTAAGCAAAACATATTGCAAATAGAAGTATAGTATCACAAAACTTTTCTAATTTTGCGTTAAAATGCTGCGAAATGGGTGAGAAATACTTGCAAACATGACCGAAAACGGGCGAGCGCGTGAAAGCGGCTGAGTACTGGGGGTAAAGCAGCAGATTTATAACTTGCGCGCAGCGCTCTTGTATTACTATATATACGCTTCCCCGCGTCTGCTGCCCTACCTCACTTCAGTATTTCTCACCTATTTCATAGCATTTTAACGCAGAATAAGAATAGACGTTTTGTAGTACTGTACTTCTACTTGCAATATGTTTTTGAAAAATTGAACCATTTTTGTCACAGAATCAGTAATTTTCTGCTTTATTGATTGGTCTATACTTGAATGTAACGTAGGAAACCTATCTCAGTACTTTTTATCATTTGGGATCATAAAAGCTTTAAAAAAATACTATCAGGATAATCGAGCTAAACTCGATAACTTTCTCAAATCTGTCAACTATTCTCTAATGATCAAGAGAGTTAATAAAAAAATAAGTGAGAAAAAAATACCTACCAAAATTTCGTTGTTAGTTTACCGCTGGATTACTCGACGGTATTTTCATTTATTTCTAAGTTCAAATAAATTAGAGTTCGATTTTGGATAAATTGACTTACGTACTGTCTGTTGAATATGAATCTGAAGTATAAACGCGGCTTTCTCAAATATTTTCGGTGGACGAACGAATTACATTTTCAACACTCGCATTTTTTCAACCAAAACACTGCACGCACCCGAAATCACGTGTATATAGCAATTGTTTTGCACGTAAAACTACAGTTGTCCAAAACAGTCCCCTTTCTCACAGTGGGAACAACATAATTTCTAGTGTGGACAAATTTTTATGTTTACGATGTTGTCAGCCTTACCTGCGTTTTCTTAAGCAATATTGTGACTTAATTAAAATTGTCGTTTTGTTGACACATTTGCTACTTATCCAGAGACCAATAAGAATGAAGAAACGACCTGGCTCCCCTTCTCCGATTGCTTCAGCAACCTCAAATTTGTTTGAATATAATGAATAAAAAATTTGTAATTGAGGCACTAAAAATGTATGTATGTTGTATTTTACATTATTTAATATGTTGAAAAATAATGCGGACCATTTAATGGGGTTGTGGAAGCCTGAAGCCGTTTTGCCTTGCGTACGATATTTACTGAATAATTTAAAATGGCTGAATTATTGGAAGAACTGTTCATTAAACTATTCGAGAAGTACGGTGGAGAAATATATCCTTATCCCTTTGATTTTTCCATACAGGGAATCAAAACTTCCGAAAGTCTATGGGGAGAAAAAGAGAAAGGGCACTTGGAATGAAAAGTTCAAAATACGCACGGTACAGTTTGGTGTTTGGTAAGAACAAATCATTATTTGCGTTTCGATTTTGATGATAATATAATTACTTTTTTAGTGGGTTACTGATCCAATATAAACATATAATATTCAGAAGGTTTGTTGGGATTTGTATCAGAAAAACTATTGGTTCCTTGCCAACGTTTCGAATTTTACTAAATTCATCTTTAGGACTCAGTAACAATGAGTTTATAAAAGTTGTTTAGAAATAGAAAAAAGAACAATTAGAAACAATAAGCCAAAAGAATTGAAACATCTCCAGTGAAATAAAATATAAAAAAACTGAGGACTCACCAAAGATTATTTTTTCCGAGGTTCCACATTGAGTACGAGACAAACGAATACTGAGATAAAATTCAAAACAATATACGTGAACCATATAATTATATCAATGGAGAAAAACAATTGTGGTAAAAACATGATAACGAACGATTTTGGAATCTGACCAAGTTGAAATAGGATATATTTACTTCTTCTGTCTCTTCTGGTATTGTCTTGGCGGAGAATTCCGCTAGGATGTCTTTTTTACAGGAATGTTTTTAACGGATGTGGGGTTTGTGAAATCAAAAGTATGATCATTTTCTCTAGTATGTTCTACTAAAGCAGTGGGATTTTTGGCATTAAATTTTTTGTGTACCTATCGTGTTTATATGCGTTTTTTAAATATCGGCCTGTTTGACCAACGTAGCATTTTATATCATCATCATCTATAAAATTAACTGTTACAGTTAATTTTATAGATGACATTTGATTGTAGATCAGTAGGGGTTTTTGTTTTTTGGCGTGAAAAAAAAATGTTTACTAACGGTGTTGTCGTTTAATAATGTAATTTTGGAATTTTATTCTTTGTGTATTTTGGGTAAAATATACATTTTAGGAAACACACCATTTGTTGTTAACGAAACATTTTTTTATTAATTATTACACATATGAAATATCCCAAAATGATCAGGAACTACTAAGTATGGGAGAAATATTTTAAAAAACAATTAGCCTTCATCACTAATTCCAGGATAAAAAACCAACAGTCTGACAATAAAATATAACAAAATACCGTATATGACAAATATTTCTGAAAGACAAACATTTTGAATGAAGAAAATTCCAAAAGCGCATTCTCAAACGACAACATCGTTGGTAAAATTTTTTTTTTACGCCCAAATACAAAAACCCCTACTGAGCTACAATTAAACGTCTATAAAATTAACTGTAACAATTGTACAAACAAACCAATATTCAAAAACACAAAAAATCCCACTGCTCCAGTAGAATATACTTTTGATTTCACAAACCTCATCATAAAAACCCTTCCTGTCAAAAAGACTTCTTAGCGAAATGATAGAAATTCTCCACCAAGACAGCTTCAATAGCAGAAGAGGCATAGAAGGATTAAACACGTCCTATTTCAATTCTATGTCAGATTCCGAATGAATTTGTTAACATTATTTTTTTACCACGATTGTTTTTCTCCTGATATAAGAACAATATTATTTACATATATTTTTTTAAATTTAATCTCAGTATTCGTTTGTCTCGTACTCAATGTGGAACCTATTTTCCCGTGAAAGTTATTTTCTAAAACTCATTGTTACAGAGCAGCCCCTAAGATTAATTCAATAAAATTCGAAACGTTGGCAAGGAAACAATAGTTTATCTTCAACCAAACTGATCCAAATCACATCAAACCATTTGAATATAATATAATTACTGTTACAATTGTTGAATAATTACAGTGATGATAATATAATTACTGTTTAATTACAACTTAGGAATAATATATTTTATTATTGGTTCACAACTTGCCAAATGACCTCTATTTGTAGTTTGCTGCGCTAAATAGGACAAGAGTGTTTAAATTACTTATCATGTGAACGCGAAATATTTTTGGATTGAATGCCAAGTAAGATCTTCCATTCACCAGCCAATCAGAAAACATTAGTCGAATCTGATAAACGTCATATCGTTCATAGACAGCTTTCAAATACACCTCTAGAGATGCGCGCGAGAATATTTAAAAGTAGTAAATTGCTGGTGCTGAAATATATTTCCCTACCTGACAACGCTGCTTGGCCGTCAATTCCAAACATGCTTGGGCCACTCAGTTGGTCGATCTCGTCTATTTTTCGTGCGAATTAAAAAAACTGTCTTACAATGACTTACAAATGATTTTTTGATAATTGTGGTTTTTTGAGTGTTTTCAAATTATGCTGACTTCATCTCTGATTTTGTCTACCAGTTTGGATATAACAAGGATTGTTTGTTTTCATTAGTGTAAAATTAACGTTATTGCAGAGGCATAGTTTGAATAAATATCGACGGTAACCTGCAACGATTATTCATTCTCAGACTCTCTTTTTACATTTTTCAAACAATAATGTTCAAAATGTATATCTTGCATCCAGCAATTGCCAGTGTTTTCTTATGGCTCCGATTGGCCAGGCGGACAGTGTTTCCCAAAATGTGGATGAATTTAACAAAAACAAGTTTTTGTCTCAAATTTTTTTACCGCTGTACCTTGTTATAAAAGGGCATTATAGACCCATCATTCTCGGGAGTATAATTAGTTAACACCCTGCATACACAACATTGGCTGGTAGAATGAAACTGATGATCTCTTGTTTAAAAAAATGTCTCAACTAACTACTACGTGATATTTCATGGAGTATTGGAAACAAAGTTCTCCGTGATAATTCACCACTATAGACACAAGTACAAACATAAAGCCGCGTACAGACCGAGATTCCAACGCAAACAAAGGCACATGTGCTCTGCGTTGGAGCCGGTGTGTACGGCGCGGTCGAACACTACCCAACCGATTCCAAGCTTGGCATTGGCGTTAGGTTGCGTTCGCTCCTTGAGCGGTACGTCAAAAGAATGTTTGATTTGGTCTGGATGGGATTTGTTGCTTGCTTGTTTTCCTGAAGTAGTTTTCTGCATTTTATCATTTTAGTTTAGCCGCATACTTGATGGGCGTATCGTTGTGATCGTCTGGTAAAATTATTTTGATTTTGCATTCGGAAAATATGGAGTGGACTGAAGAGTTATATTTGAGGTTGATTGAGTATGGCACCCAACTAATGAACGTTTTAAACTCTCAAAGAATAAAATTATGTACGGAAAAAATATCGCACAAGAAAACCCCTTACTTGCTAATGATAAATCTTCCTCGTCGCTCGACATTTCTACTAGCTCTAGTTACACCGACCCTTACAAACGCTGACGAACTCAAATCTGAATTTTGGTGTGGACGTACGCATTCTAATCCCTTCCAACGCCCAACCCCAACGGACAAATTCACCCAAAGTTAACAGAAAAATATAGCGATGACTAGGTACCACGATTTTTGAGATATCCATAATAGACCAAGAGCCCGTATCACTTAGAAAATGTTTCATAAGTTTACGCACATTGAATAAGGGAACTTGTGTTATCGATGTTGACAATGCTACAGACATGCCCGCCATACATTTTTTCTGGGGCGAAGTGATGATAGGAGGGATACTGAACTGTTATAAAAAATGAGGTGAAAAATATTGAAAATTGTTTTGTTTTTTACTACCCTCAGTCGTGAGGGTAGTAAAAAACAAAAGTTTACAATAGAATGAAGCGACACTTGCCGATTGTAGTCGTCTTAAACTTGCCGTTCACCTGCCGCAACGTTCAAAATATGTCAATGGAAAAAAATCTGACTACTGTCGCTTGTCGCTTTTGTATTCGAACTGAAAACTTTGGGCAACAAGCTTTTGAATCTATAACTCTCGGAATAACCTACGTCACACATCCGAAGCAATTATTTTTTACTTTTTAGCGCATTTGAATGAAAGCTTTCCTTTAAAAAGGTTCTTTATTAATTATTGAATTGATTTAAATTTCTGCTGAGAATGGAAGGGCACTGTAGACTCAACAAACACATGAATAACATCGGGCTGGCAGACACAACCACATGCAGGTTCTGCCAGGAGGAGGAAACCTCAGCGCACACACTGTGCTACTGCGAAGGCCTTACAAGGCTGAGGTTTTCAACCTTAGGGGAGGAAAAACTACACCCCCCCCCCCCAATATATGGAGGACTCAGGATCTGGCCTATGGAATCTAGTAACAAGGACGGGTCTAGACAGGGACTCTAACATAACATGAGGGCATACACAATAGATCTGCAAAGGTCGCAGTGAAGTGGCTCCTAGCCCATAAACCCCGTACAAATCTAATCTGAGGGTAAGGCCAAAAAGATTTTCGAATTGGCTCTGATAAATTATTAGTATCGGTACAGGCCAGGCCTGAAATTTATGACATAACTTCGAAGAACCATGGGAAGACACTGGGAAGGAAATTAATGCTCTAAAACTCACATCTTCAGTTCACGATCACTACTGCTTGCAGAAAAATGGGGTAAATGCACAATGCAGAAAAAATGTTGCGGGTCAGAATGTTTCATTCTATCACCCATTGAAGTCAACAATTCGAAACATTTCGGTTCGAAACAATTTGTTTCGCAACAAATGCTGCATTCAGTCTGCGGCCGGACCAGCTAAGTAATGAAGCGGGCAATAAATCAGATACCAGCTCAATAGCGCAGTGGCAGAGCGTCCCAGTTCTCCACTCGTGAATCCGGGGTACAAAGTCAAATTATCAAAATAATACACTCCTGGTTTGGAAGTCGTGTAAATAAAATACGTGGTACTGAACCTTCAGCGCGGGCGTCCACTTCACACTTGACAGTTTTTTTGCACTTTTAACAAGAATAACTGTTGTTTGCTCTTCCTGATTATTAAACACCAAAACAGTTGACTATGTGTGTCTCGGGGTTTTAATTATACAGCCAGAAGTAATCATCCCTAACAATATCCATCGAACTCTTAACATAAACCTGCACCTGTACTTCTTTTTGTTTTTTAGGTAACATAGTGGAATCCACCGACTTGCCAGCTTTCTTACAATCAGATATATGTTAATTTTGTATCTACTGCAACTGATCTCATGCCAAATGCTTATTGGCAGTGGCGACTTACGGAAAGCGCCAAACTAATTTTATATTTGCAAAATTCCGATTTTTGATTTTTTTATTATTAATACCAATAATGTTATTAGTGAAAGAATATAGATTCCCTGCGTAAAATTTGAGATTAGATCATATTCTTGATAATAATATGGTAAGTTTTACTAAATGAATGTATGTAGGTATGTTGTATTTGAACATATGTGTGAAATGTTTTTTGAGTCAAATATCATTTTATAATAATGAAGAAACTGAACTTTGTAGGTAAAAAATGATCACTATAAATTATTTGACAAAGTTAAAAAATTATTTATTTCTGACCGGGATATTATAAGCTTATATCGTCATGGTTACGCTATCAATAAGGAGGGTTATAACTCCCTTGGGATATTAAAGATTCTTTAATTCCCTCTACCTTTTACAGGTAAAAATGAAACAAGAAATACTAAAGTATATAGTCACCATCGATTTTAGCTTTGACCGTTTAGTCCATAAAGAATTTGGACTATACATTAATGTCATACTTATGCCTAATAAAATATTTCATAGAAAGAAATAACAATAATCAAGCTTGCATCGTCATTCTCAAAAGAATTCATAATCACATTCTCAGACAATTCTAATTAATGACATAATATGTTTAACGAATGAATCTCCCTAAGCGGCGAGTGTCACACATGAGAAATCCATCCCCTCATAATAAATCAGATCATTGCCGACATTTCAAAGGAAAGTAATAAGCCGACTGAACATAAAACCTCTCAATCTATCATCAGCGGGGCGGTCTCTTTGAAGCCTTCTCATGTGGCTAGGAGGATAGAATTAACGGGGTTGCATAAAATCAAGAATAAAATTAATGACCCATTACTTTAATAGCGTGGCGGCTTTTCAACTCAAAAGAGAGAAGGGAGTAGACAATATATATATATATATATATATATATATATATATATATATATAAAGTTGAACCTGAAAATTGATCAGATATTCTTGAATATACATATATATTCAATGTTGAAATAAGTGAAGTAAAATATACAAGTAACTCAAGTTAGTACATGATGTAGCTAAAACGGATGCATCATTAATCTCTCTCTCTCTCAGTGCGAAATAATATAAATTTTCATGCAGTAAACAATCACATTAAGTCCGTTCTACAAATATGGGAATAACAGTTTTATTATCCATCTATTGGTGCTACTATAATTCACGCATATTCCCTACGCCAATTTCATAACAGCTATCCACATTCCGTTGAAACGTAACTAGAGAAATTCAAGGTGCGAAAGTAAATGATATACGGGATAAACCGTCTTCATGAAGACCGAGAGCTAAAGAAAAATGTCTACGCGAATAATTTCTAAACTGTGTGCAAGTGGTTCCTTGAGTATTGAGTAAGTACATTGAATAGTTATGTTTGGAAGGTTGACACTCCTAGTCTATTTTTCATAAATATATTTGTCATTATCTTATACAGGGGTATGCATTGTACCTTTGACGAAAGTATAAAGGATAAGAATACAGAGTAAAAATTATACTAATGAACACCTTATCGAAGATCAAACTTGACAGACTATCATCCTCTATAATCTTATTGTTGATAATAATACTTTATTTTATTTTGATTGACTTTCGTTTGTAAAATCATGTCTGTATTTAGAGATTTGTTTAATTATAATTATTCATCATTACACCATCCAGTGCATTTCTTGTGAATTCGAAAAGTAAAAAGGTTGTGAATTTTAATTACAAATGAACAACCCACGCTCAACAATCTCACAGAGAATTGAAGAAGGCTAAAGCCGCTCTTAGTTCTTTCTTCTACGTTAATCGAAGATTTTTCGATTAACAACACTCTATACGATTAAGATCTCCCTTTCATACCACATACGGGGTATTTATTAAAACCCAAAGCCACTACCACATTTGGTTGGTCAGATGTGGGGTAACTACTGATCCCCAACGTCCCAGCAGCCGCGACATTTGGTAGTCAGGTGTGTGGTTTTTTAATAAATAACACCCTGTACAGCCACAACCTTTGGTGCAAGCTAGGTGTGTCAGTAAATAACGCCCTGTATGTAGAGCAGCCGCGACATTAAACACAACTACTACCAAATCTTCCGGAAAACATTAAAAATACCTTACCATTTCATGAAAATATGCCAGAAATACAGTTTCGTTGGCATCTTTTGGCATAACATTTCTCCGTGTCAGCCACTTCAGATATATCTTGTATTCTTTTTGGTATAGGGCTTCACTTTTCAATGGAAGAAATGATTGTCTTGCTTTTTCAGCTTTTTTCAGAATATCCTCTATTATATGGAAAAAAGATCGTCGATTTGGGGTGAAATAGTTATTTTTCTAACAAGTGCGAAAAGTGATACTTTCCCGCACGCGACTGCCGTTGACCCGAACGACGCGGAGCGGAGTTCGGGCAAGCAGTCAAGTGCGGGAAAGACACTTTACGCGTGAGTTGGGAACATTATTCTTTCTACGACCACATACATATTTTCGAAACATATTAAAAATATATATTTTATTCCAACATACAAAACTTTAAATGAAAATCTACTGATTATATTGAATATTAATGTTAAAAATACACTTTGTTGCAATATTAAAATGAGTTAGAATAGCCGGTCCAGCGGAGTTAGTTGGTGTTCTGGCTGTTCTGACTACCACTAGTAGATTGCAAAGTGCATGAAGATGACGACGACGGAGACGGCATCGGTTGCAAGTTGTTAGTACAATGTAGTATATTAAAGTATAAGTGGATAAAAAGGGCTCTAAAACACGCGCGATTTTTCGAGCACGACGGCGCAGCCGGAGTGCTCGAAATAGAGCAAGTGTTTTTAAAACCAGTTATCCACGAATACTTTATTCTATTTTTTTTTATTGGTGCAGTCTGAAATCATATATACTGGTATTATTACTACAAAAAATAGAAATAAGAACTAATAATGCAAAATGGTTGAAATCGTGATATGACATCAGTATACCTACCTTTCGTTGTCATGGAAATGAGAAAAACAGATATTCATTTGAACCTCATTGCGTTCTGAGAATGTCAACAGTATTATTAATTTGAATTCCATCTCCTCCGATTTACAAAATCGAAATATTAATATATCAAATAACACCAATTGTACTTTCAATTTTCATTTATAAATATTAATCGTTATATAATGTTTGAATAAAGTTCTGCATTTGTTAGTAATATTCTATTTGACGTTACAAGGTACTCCTGTCAGATCAATAATAAAAAATTTGTCATTTAGACTTCACGTTTCTCGATTTGTTGATGTTGCCATGGTAACTTAAAAAAACGCGCGTTTTTTAAAGATCGATTTAAACACGCTGAGGCGTGCTTTAAATGGGTAAAATGGGGCACCAATAAAAAAAAAATATTTGAGATGGTAACCTTCAGCAACAGCAATTGATTTCCAGCCTCCAAGACGTTTTATGTTGGTTATCCCTCCACCTGAATCAACTAGAAATGTTGCCGAGGAATGTCTGAAAATGTGACCTGTGTAACGTTCTGGGTTATGTAGGCGTAAATAGGTAGCGATCTATGCCGGCATTTATCATCTGTCACTTTGACGACGCTTAGACTTAAAACTTTGACGTCTTGATGTCATACCTTGGTTGTCATAAGAAATCTTCCAATAAATAAAAAATTTAGTAACAAGAAAAGAAGTCTAGGTTAGATTAAATATTGAAACCTAAATTGGTAAGAATAGTAATAAATACAGGTAAAATCAATGAAAATTATATAATTTTACATATCTTTACTTTCCCGCACTAGTGCGGGAAAGTGACTTTCAAAACTGAAATGCATGCGGGAAAGTGGGTAAAAACGCACGGTCGTAGAAAAAACACGTTTTAACGCAAAAACAGCGATTGATAACAAAGGTCTATTTATAATAAACAAGTAACATAGCAACAACCTGGCAACAACCAAAACTCCTATAATCGACGGTACCTGTTTCAAATATACCGAAAAGGTAATAAATGAAAACATTTATTCCGTTTTAAAAATTAACAAAATTTTATTAAAATCGGTCAGAAACAAAATTATCTATGTACCACGGGAATTAATGAGCCTCAATTACCTCAGGAAATTGCTGTTCGAAAACTTTGCCTTCCGTATCTTTTACTTTTACTATCTTTTTACGCTGTATAGTAAAAAAAACATACAATTAAAAATATACATTTTATTTCATTGTTGGTACTTATTGAAAATCAAATATATCAATAGAACCATTATTAATTTGTATTTATATATGCTTTAACTTCAATCCTGCAAAATAGCAACGGGAATGTTTCCCTTTTCAGCAACGGGAGGTTATTAATTGACCACAAACATTTTGTTTTTGCAGGCGTTGATTGCCTACTGGTGCTGAAATTTTATCATAACACCCATCGTTTGTTAATATCATTGAAAATTTTGCACCGGGCACCAACATCTAATGGGAATTGAATTTTCTGAGGAATCAATAATTAAATACATTTCCACACACAGCTCGATTTTTTTTAATTTTGATTTATCTTTGGATTTATACCTTTACTCACATTTCAGGTGAATAATCATGTAATATACAGATTTCATTTAAAATTATTGAAAACGAAAACACTGACCTTTTGATGTATTCACGATAACAGATGGGTCAAAAGAAATAATGGGATGGTAAGAGCACAAAACAGCGATTTCTCCTAAGTCACCCAACAATTTTCTGGTCCAAGTCTTCTCATTCATATCGAGAAAAAAAAACACTTTAGCAACATAAAATTACATTTGATCGCGAATTCATTTATAGAAGCAAATTGGTAGAAATTTGTTATAAACATTAACTATTTCTATGTCGCATCAATTATACTGAGTATAATATTATGGAAACCAAAGATAACCTGATAAGATGATAAGAGCTTCATATAAATCAAACCATTTGCGTAATATACCGGGTGACAACGATATCACTAGCATCCCTCGTTTGTCCCTATATTATTGCATTTTCGAAATGTTGGAAAAAATCTGAAAAGATTTGAACTACTTTGGTGAGTTTTTACGCCGACTTGATTTTTCAGAGAATCTACTGTATCAACTTTAAATCATCATGGTGTGAAAAAACAGAGCAAAAAATAACAAATATGACTTTCAACCAACAAATCGAATAACAAGGTGCATTCTAATCTTTCGAAATTACTTTATTGCAAGAGTTTTTTTAAATGGATCCACCCTGCAGTAATCCCCCAGTTGAATGCAACGGTATGCCTAAACCCAAAATCAGTCAAATATTAAACTAACAAATTTTACCTTGTTTGAGAAAAGGGCATCTAAACGACATAAATTAATTCAGTTTGAAAACTAGAAACATATTTTTTATTGATGAAATAATAACAATTTATTAGCTTACTGTAAAGAAGAACATAAACGCAATAACTCTTTCGTAGGCTATCAACGTTATATATGCAGATTTCGTATCTTCCACTTCATAAAACGATATGTTGGGCAATTTTTTCAGGAATTGTAGGAGTAACAGTTTCAAACACTTGGCGTAGTATGTTTCCTAATATTGTCAACAGGTGCACAATATACACGTCTTTTTAATAGAACAAGAACAAATAGTTGTAAGGTCTGGAAAACGCGGGGGGCAACATAAAGGACCATTGGTTGCAATATCTTGTTCACCAAACCTACCTGTCAAATGATTTATTACATAGCATTATGAGGAGCCCCATCTTGTTGAAAATATCGCTGGAAATTTTTTAAAAGGTTTGATATGACTAGTACCGATAATTCCTGCACACACACACACATTACTCCAAATCTTTAGTGAAAGTCCCCTGTCAATTTTTATAGCCTTATATCTGATTTTAGGCGTCACTTTTTGAATTGATTAAAATTGTTATATATTTGTAGTACATGTCAGTTTCCATGTCTTCTCTAGTATTTTGAATTGCGTCTAGATTCGGTGGAGAAACTGGATCAAGTTCGTAGTTTGACCGATCCGTTATTCGCATTACCCTTCAAGGGTGCATCAACAAATTAAGGTAAAAACCATATTGAATTGTTTCGCATTTACATTTTTCGTTTTATCTGTTCGAATATCCAATGTGTCCCTATATTTTCTCATTTCCCAATTTTCAATCTAGTGAACAATTACTAGTATTGATAATTGTACCGATCAACTATCCTGATATTCATAGTGATCGATTGACAAGTACCAAATAAATCAATAAATAAATACAAAAGCATAAAATATCATGGAAAAAATGCCCAACGAACAGGGTGGACAAAATCCTGCGCAACCTCCGGCAGAATTAGAACCATGCTAATATTCTTCATGGTACCTACCCGAATACGATGAAAACAAATTTCTCTAACATTTTTACAAGAGTGTGATACTGACCACACAATGGCAACACAGCAGCTTAGTAAATTCTGGAAACACTCATGGGATGTAATCAAGAATCTAGAAACATATTTTGGTGATTCTAGAGAACTACTGCTTTGATTCAAGATTTGCAAAGAAAACGTCAAATGAGTCAAGCCCTAACTTTCATTCCTCGTTTGCTATCGCATAATGCTAAGATGCACACCTCGAAAAATAAACAATTAATGACTAGAGAAACTACATAATTACAACTAATCGAAATTACGACTCCACACACACTCCTTGCTGGACTTGAACCAAAAATAGGTCAGATAGTTAGAGCAGGAAATTCTCCAAATACAAAATCGTCAATTATTCGAGTCAAATGTGAACTCCAATTATCATATCCTGAAAATAAATGATTCCAACCAATTCGAAACCCAAATTGAGCAGCACCCATTCGCAAAGCAAATTCAAACCCACCTGTTAAAAATTGTTCTTTCTATGATCGCATGGAGATTTGATGAATGAATTTAATAAATGAATGTCGCACTAGACTAATTCAATACAAAATAATCAGAATTTCTAAAGACCCCCATTACAAAATACCAACTCAAGATCATTTCAACAACCCTGGTCCAAGTCAAAGACAGAACCAATACTCACAAAATCAATTTCAACAAAATAGACCACACAATCTACAATACAACTCAATCCAAACTATCAACAATTTTTTTTAAATTGATACACCACGTGATTTCGATATAACCTCCAATGTTGATTTTTTTTTACTGTAAAATGAGTTATAGTTATTTATAAGGTGATTGAATTATTATTTAAAGACAATGGATTAATCTAATAAGTGTTTTGTGTGTGAAAAAAAATTATTGGTCTAAATCAAGTGAAGATTATCAAAGCACGTGGAATTAAAACATCGATGAAGTCAGAACTTTAGATGATAACAAACATCAAAAATTAAAATTCATGAGAAGTTTTGAACTGCTTATTTACGCCCTAATAGAAACATGCATGAGCCTTCAAATTCATCTGTCTCCGAACAATCATCACGTAGTACATAATCTAGTTTTGATTATAATTATTTATGTTTATTTTGCCAAAAAGATTGGGATTATATTACATATAAGAAAAAGTTTTACGTGCAGATGAAATAACAACTCCAAAATTATTAGATATGCGAATCTTCGTAATGACTCACTAGGAAAACAAGTTGATAACTCGTGTGGAGTCGTTTTAGTCGAAGTGAAAGCGCGTTATCATCATCTATGCTTACTTGATTTCAAAAGAAATCCTCAAAATCAAAGCGACAGTGATGATTCACCACTCCATAAATCATTAAAATTTGTTTTTGAGAAGATTGAAAATAACATTGAATGCCAATTTACTATTTCGTAGTTGTTAGATATAAAGATATACCTATACCGGGTGACACAGGATATCGGACCACCCCTGTAATTTCTGCATTCGTGAACGGATTTTTCTGAAATTTGGTACAGTTATATAAGCAATCATTTCGTATTTGATCACATTACAATCCAATATGGCAGACTTCCGGTTTTTCTGGAAATGCTAGTAACTTTGTTTTTTCAAATGGAACAGCCTGTATATTTTTACATATTCAAGTACAACAGGTCAAAACAAGTCCAAACCTTATGTCAAATGTCATTTTTTTGAACAATTGAAATTAAAATTGTTTTTTTATTTTACCTAGTGGATAAATGAGATTTGGTCGAAGCTATTCACAATGAGTCGCAAATAACAGAAAAACTTAATTTTTTCTGAAAAATTATTTTTTGTGTCATTTATTGATGTATCAATTCAGTCACATCACATTTTGATCAAAAATTAATTTTTTTCAAATGAAACCCCTATGGGCCACCTACCTGTATCTCTAGAACATTCATTAAGGAAAAAAAATACATATCATTTTTGTATTTCGGTGCAGTAACAAATTGTATACGATGAGACGATCAGTCACTTGAAGAAATACTTTGGTGACGACTTCACTATTATGGGTCGCAACCAAAAGTATAGTATTTTATTGTGGTACTGGAGACTTACCTGTAGATGATATGTCAAGATAATATACAGTGCTCAACAATTGATAAGGATCACATGTGTTTGTTGCGATTTTTTCAGTTGTATTGTTTAAATTGTATTATTTTTGTTTTTTTAGAACCAAAACAGATTAAAAAAAACAACTAGAAAAAAACGTGAATTTATTCAAAAAAGTAACATAACATAAATTTTATTTTTTATAATCTTTTTACTTTACAAATAAGAAAAAAACTAATTTCTTGACGGCTCACCCTGAGCCCGAAGGCTTTGAACTCTAGCAGGCATACTTTGGATCAGTCAATTTATGACATCTTGAGGTAAATTTATCAAAATTTCCCTGACAACTTCACCCAACTGTTCTAGCGTTTCTACAAATTCTTCTAACCTGTTCAAATGCCTCGAAATTTGGGCAAAAACATGTTCTTTACAGTTCATGTCTGGTGACCGGGCTGCCACTCCATCTATAATACCGTGAAATTCTAAGCTTTCGGTAACAACTTGTGTGCAGTGAGGGCGCGCATTATCATCGACCAAAATGAAATTCTCGCCGATTGCACCCGCAAATGGAACAATAATTGGTTCAACAAGGATATCTCTATATCTCTGAGCGGTCATTGTGGTATCGATCAAAACCACCAAGTCAGTGCGACCGTTAAAACAAATTCCACCCCGAACACAGATAGAGCCTCCACCAGAAGCATGGACCGTAACCCTCATATGTTCATTATATCTCTGACCTCGTTATCTCCAGACCAAACTACGTCCATCGGAATTATATAGATGGAATCTTCGTCCGTGGATAAACAATTTCACCATTCGATGATTGTCCAGTTGCGATGTTCCTCGGCCAATTGTCGTTTCGCTGCCCTTTGCTCCCTAGTTAACTATAGTTGTGGTGCACCTCTTGTTCCATGTAAACCTGTCATATGCAACCTTCTTCTGACTGTTTGATTGGAAATGAGTGTGCCAGTGGCGTTACGCAGTAACCTATTGATGCGAGAAGCTGGATAGGATGGGTTCCGCTTAGTATTGGTCCTCGGCTGGAGTTGTACTGCGTTGCCGCCCTCCACCATGGACATAAAATGCTTATGATTCGTCACTTAGCGATTCCACAAACGATTTACAATACTTTGATCCTTAGGAATTGTTGAGCACTGTAGTTAATAAGGTAAGCCATGAAAGATCAAAGAATGCAAAAGAAACCACATATTTTTTAAAACAAATGCATGTAACTAAACCCAAAAAAGTGCCAAGAGTTACAAACTCGTTCTTAAGCTCATTCGAAAGAGGAATTTATTCTCTATAAAATCGTCTTGAATGTCCTCATCTCTAATAGTTAAAAAGATATAGCCGTTAATAACTGAACACGTCGACTGGCCGCATTGATTTTTAAAATGTAACAAAATGAAAAATTTAAAAATACGAAAAAAAAACTTTCACGCTTTATTGCACATGTTTTTTTTGGAATTGTTTTCTTAATTTAAAAAAATTATTAACATATTCGACAAATGCTTTAACAAATTTTTAATAAACAAATTAAATATTAATATTTTGTGTAAACAAACAAATATTAAAAAAACCTTTTCAAACATTTTTTTTTCAAGAATGATTTTTGTATCCTATTTTATAACAAATGAAAAAGTTTTTTTTTTCATTTGTTGAAAAGGATATGTTTATACAAGCAAGTGTCAAGTGTCTAAATGATACCATTATGTTTTCGGATTTTTAAATTAATATTTACTACTATAAAAAAGGCAGCATAGTGACCACCGCGCGGAGCCCTATTTTCAACATTAAATGAAAAGTATTAATAGTAGTAGGCGCGGATACAGGGGGCAATAGCCCCCCCCCCCATCTTGACGAACGACCGAAGCAATTTTTTTAACCAATTTCTCCCAGATCTTCGGGAAAGATTCTCAGATGAAACCTACCAGTTTATTATTATTATTATTATTAAAAATTCTCCACTTGCAGATTTTTCCAGACAGAAGAAGAAACCTCCATCCATATCCTGTGCGAATGCGAAGGAATAGCAAGAACAAGGTTTTCACAGAAGGGAACGGAATACCCAGAAGCAGAAAGCTACGTTGTCAGGGATCCTAAACATACTAAAAAGGACGAAGCTCGCGCAAGTCATCTAAATATCAAGGGAACCACAATAGATCTGCAAAGGTCGCAGTGGAAATAGGCCGCAGGGCCACCCTATTACACATCTACATCTACCACTCAGGAAAAAATAACCTTCATCGTGGTATAAACGAAACTGTACTTCATAAAAAATTGCGATATTCGTAAAAAAGTAAAAGTATGTAGAAAAAACTTGAACAGTCCCTTAGTCATCACATAAACTCCTAGGGCCCCCTTCGAAAGAATCAATATCTGTCAAGTTTCCATATTCTCACTATCAGAGACGAGTTAACCAAGTTCACACAAGCTTACCCTTTAGAAGACAAGACAGCCAAATCTGTTGTCAACACCTTTCTACTATATTTCCAGCACTATGGACCCCTCTCAGAATCCACTGTGATTCAGGACGGGACCTTATCTATACATATATAATTACATGTCCTGACTGACTGACATACGATCAACTCCCAGACCAAACCGCTGGACCTAAAAGCTGGAATTTTGACAGCGCATCCCTATGATGACACTAAGTTTTTTTATATTCCTTCCCTAAAGGGTTGAAAAATGGGGTGAGAAGGGAGGGGGGGTGAAAATACCGTTAGTTTTGAAGTTAGAGTCATGGAAATTGGTATTCGGGCCTTTCTTTTAAATATTCAAAAATAAAGAAGCACGTATTTCAGGATTTTTGAAAATGCAAACCTAAAGGGGTTAAAATGGGGGTTGAAAGTTTGTATGGTAGGAGTACCGTTAGTTTTTAAGTTGGGGTCAT